>OX243897.1:25990650-26590650 GCA_945859665.1 Anorthoa munda
ACTGTTGCCGTTACATTAATATTCGATCCATATTTGTGTTTTGGTCGCTAATGTTGTTGGCAGCTGTTCTAAATTCGATATTTTATGCCCCATTGTATTCCACCCCAATGTGTTTGTGTTTCCATAAGATAAATTCATAGGATTGTCAGTAAACATTTACCAATTAGACCAATTACTACGAGAAGGAATGGACTGTTTTTGAACTCGTCCAATTAATTTAATTGATAAAGTTGAGTGGTTCTCAATTGTTTAACATGAATTTAATCTGGAGTTATTGAAACTCGTCCGAATACAATTACTCTGATTTGTGCGATTGGTAATATTGAGAATGTGCTATCTCAATTGGTCTATTAGTCTTGGTTCAATAAAGAACGAATAAACTGAACATCAAAGTAATATGAAAGGGAACAGGGAAAAACTAAGACGGAATAAGAATGGTATGAGGTCCGTATGATCCCACACTGATTAACGGCTTAGCTGGAGGTTTTGATGAGGGATATGATGATGAGTTTTAAACTAACAATAAAAATCACAAATACCAACCTTTTTCATGAGTGGAACTGGCAAAATTATTTCACTATCACAACACACTTGCACTGTCTCTTCACCTCTTCTCATTAATCTTAGGTTTGTAGTCCATTGTCGATGAAGCCATCGACGAAGTACTGCTGCTTGAAGACTTGGATAAATCCGTCTTCTTTCTGAAGCTCAGCCGGGTCTCGCCTTTGATAAAGCGGTCAAGGGCTTGCCTCAAAGATGAGTGTTTCCTTTCAAAGGGGTTTGTATACATTTTGATTGATAATAGTTGTTTGAGTTAATTTGAATACGTCTGTTCACTATGAGCGTACACTCCGTTGTGAGGCCTTGTCCCTTCCACTCTTTTTATATAAAGCGTGCGCGTGCGGTTAGGTCAGCCGGAGTTCAAACATTGGACGGTCGCAGACGTCATAGCGGCTTTTTGTTTTGATGCTCAATAATTGGACGGTTTTTTCTGATGAACGGGCGTGTCACTGACGTCCGCTTTTTTTTTTCGTAAAGGTTTTACTAGAGCGAGCAGTTTGGTTTGGTTTCGTACGCCGCATTCTGGAGCGTCAATTATTATCAAATTAAGGAAGTTTACATCCTTTTTGACGTATTCTGTTATGTCAATAGTTATTAGATCATGCAGTTATGTTTCTGTGAATGGAATATGGATATTTTCTCACTTTGGGTTTGGATTGGAAAAACCTTACATTAACATGTTTACATTTTTACGGCATCCATTGATGAGATCATTTTGTACCTTTATTGAATCGGTAAACATTCTTTGGGATTTTTAATGTATTTATAGATCTTAACGATATTTCTTGGGATATTTTGGGTATCGTTAGTGTATATTTAGCTTACTTTTAGCCGGAAAATCGTAAATACAATTTCAAAAGATTCAAACATATATATTTATTAAAAGATAAACGATATCTATGTAGGTCAGTTTATTAAGAAATAGGAATAGACAAGTATCAAGACTGGAAACATATCAACTTAATCCTATTTAAAGAAATAATTAGACCAATATATAAATTTATCCTTGTATTACGATTTTTTTCGCAGAAATCATTGATAAAAAGGCTAATAATAATTACACCTCATTCAGCTCCTGTTCTGTATCCTAGATATGACTAACTTTATCATCGTGTTTGTTATGTACTTACTAATAAATAGTCAACTGGTGTTCATTAATCTTAAATCTATCTGAAAAGCTAGGTTATTACCTAAGTATATACCAATTACCAACAGCCTTTCAATTATCTATCTATGTAGGTAGTTATAATGTAATAACAGCCGCACGGTTCGATGTTCAAGGTTAAGCAACGCTTGCCTAGGTTTGTCCGTGGATGGGTGATATATTACATACAAAGAATCCTCCGTGCTTCCGGCAGTACGTTTAGCCCTAGGTCCAGGCTGTTATTTGAAGATCTTTGACAGTATTTACGGCAAACGACCCTTTGTGCCTATTGGCCTTGTTTGATCTTTGTCCTGCTTAATATGGAGGGAAGTGGAAATTTGTATTTATTCCTACTCCTCCATTATTCTTTTCTGATTAATTTCGTTGCTGGATCCCAGACAGTTAAATTCATTCTCCGGGACTTGGTCGAGCTTCATTGCCTCGGCACTTTTCTGGTGGTCGCCACTGTTGATTCTGGCTTTCAGGAGTTGCAGTGGTATGGGAATAGTGCTCTGGGATTGGACCTACAAAAAAAACGTCGTTACGGTAGTAAGAAGGCATCAAATCTGACCAGTTTTGCCAAGGGGAACCGTGTTTCATATTACCGAGTTACAGTCTTGGGAGGTCAGATAGGCAGGCACTCCGTGAAAATACTGGCATTCAGCTGAATCCGATTAGACACCTAAGGAGTGAAATTCTCTGCCGGAGTCTTTGTTTCCTGATAGCTACAACCTTAAGTCAAGAATGAATAGGTTACTTCTAGGCAAGCATGCTTCACCGTCGACCACATCATCGCTTACCATCAGGCGAGATAGTGGTCAAACGCGAGCCTATCGATAAATAAAAAAATGAGAAATTATCGTCAAGCCACACATTTCTTTATTGGCCACATGATCAAACATCTCATTTTATAACTAAGCAACGGGAAAATGAGATAGCTTCTAATAAACTAATTCGTCGTTTTTACAACGCCAACTAAATATTCTATGGAAAGCGTCAAGTAAAGATCAACAATTATCTTCACTTGTCGTTCTTATTTATACATTGCCATCTAATTTACTTATAACTCAGCCAGGCATTTTATATCTCATCACCATTTTACGTTTTACAGATTCAACACAAGGTCCTCAAAAAAATATAATTCGAGCTACTTCATACAACATCATTTATAGCATGTAAAATAATACATAATATTCTTTTGTCCTGAAAATAGCAACAACAAGATTTGGCGCGAGTGCGCGAGACTATATTAGCGACCGGCCATTTGCACCAACCAGAGAGCGCCATTCAATTCATGTACCGACGAGTTAGTCACGTGTATAATTATGTTTATTGTCATTCGTGCGTTCGTATTGCAATTGTTACATCTGTAATTAAATTAAAGTTTTCGAAGAGTTTTATTTAGCTATGACGTCGGTACTGAAACGTATCAACATTATCTTTAATCCATTAACTTTTCATCCAAAGGACTCTTCACCTACGAACGTTTCGCCAACATAACTCTACGTCAGTGAATGCCAACAGAAAGTTTTGACCAATTACTTTTCACCCAACGAACAATTGGCCAACAGACACCGATACAGGTGAAAGTGCAATCAATTAGTCCAAGAGCGAGCGAAGCGAGCTCGGGAGCTTAGGGCACCCCGAGGTTACTTTTGACCCTGCAGACAGAAATAGGAGCCCCGCGTATATCATAAATCCACATGTATCTGAAAACCTGGTACTAAGTATAGTATAAGTTTAGTATTATAAATATAAACAACCAGGGACAGTTCCAAATGCTTGGTAGTAAGACTGTCTCCTCGATCGATCAAAAAAATTTATAAGCGCAAAAAAAGAAAAGAATGATCAGTTCTACGTCGATATATGCACGAAAATATATATCATCAATAGTTAGGGTTCCGTACCCAAAGGGAAAAACGGGACCATATTACTAAGACTCCACTGTCCGTCTTTCTGTCTGTCTGTCACCAGGCTGTATCTCATGAACCTTGATAGCTAGATAGTTGAAATTTTCACAGATAATGTATTTCTGTTGCCGCTAAAGCAACAAACACTAAAAACAGAATAAAATAAATATCTAAGTGGGGCTCCCATACAACAATTGTGCTTTTTTGCCGGTTTTTGCGATAATGGTATTTTTTAATTTTCTTTCTTCTTCAATAGCACATAGTATATAGCGCGAGTCTGACTCGCACTTGGCCAGTTTTTTTTAATTAAACTTGCTACTGCCAGCGGCTTCGCCCGCGTGAATTTCGATAACTATCCCGAGGGAACATATTCCCGGGATAAAAAGTATCCTATGTGCTATTCCTGACTATGATCTATCTCTGTGCCATTCAATTCATCCAGATCCGTACAGACATACAAACACACACACACTCTCATACTTTAAACTTTATAATAATGATTAACGTGTGATATGCAATAACCGGTAAAAAGGGTTAAATATTATGTAAAAGCATGTTGCAAACGTGCAAATGCATATAATCCGGTCTCTCATCACCATCATCATTTCAGCCATTTGCTTTTTTACCATCATCGTCTTTAGACTTCAAAAAGACCAGCAGATGTACCTATTCTCCTTTGCCTTTGATGTACGAAATAAACATGTTTATCTTTCATTCTTTCTTTTTTTGCTCTAATAGGTATTATAATTTGCTACACTGCAACTAATTATGGTAAAATTCCACACCCAGGTATAAAGGACGACCGATATTTAGCTATTAATGATTACCTACGTGTATATGGTAGATAATAATATCATTCTGATGGGTTTTTCAAGCTCTGTAATTGTACTATCCAATTTGTGAGAAATCTGGGCTAAGCGGTTTTTAGATCATGTCGAACGACCTATAGGCAAAAGCTACCACAGTGTGTGTCCCGGCAAATGTATGGCAATATCGCGGAAAACCCAGGCGAAGATGGCTGGACAATTTGCCCAGAACTGGGAGAAATGTTAAGAAGAAAGGGACCAGGGGAGGGTTGCAGTGAGACAATTCAGGCTGAATATTAAATAAATAATGTATTAGGATTTAATTACTTGCAAAAAAAATTAGATATTTCACTTTTCTAATCTACTTTAAGGCAACTCTATTGAGACCAACGTCGACATAAAATTTAAGAACGTGTTCACAGTTCTGTGGGAAAACACAAAACCCGTTGCGGACATTATAAGTTAATTTATTTAATGTATGCTTCTTGATAACGACGACAAATACCTACTGGATGCCAGCCATTTTAATCGATAGACATCATAATTCTAAACGAAGAATTGTTTTCGAGAAGATGTTCCTGGCAGTTGTATTCTGCGGTTTTGTGTTTAAATATAGAAATTACTCAAATGTTTATCTTTGGAACCGTTAGTTCTTATACTTGTTTTATTGTATCGATGATCTCCCTTACTTCTTTCTCTCTATTAACTTGTTAAGGGCGTGAGTCGTGATCTCTATGATACATTTTTATGTGAAGCTTCAGGTACCTACACTTTTTCTTTGACCAACGCTCAGTATTGCCGACGTCCATGGTCTGTATTCCCCAAAAACCTGACTGAAAAGCCCCAAATTCTGGGCATGTAAAATCAATATTCCCCACATCTTCCCCACAAATTTCATCAAATAAATAAAAGTAATGTTCATATAATCATACATATTTATTACAAAAATCTTCAAATCTTTTTTAATTGATAGTGAAATAAAAGATAAAACTATTTTGTGCATGAGTGGCCATAAGCGCTACTACTCTGTCAGTGTGTAGGCGATTACGATATTCCGTTTTTAAATTCTTTAGAACGCAAAATTTTCTTTCTACAGATGCGTTTGAAAATGGTAGAACAAGCAATAGGCTTATTGCATATTTCAAATTTAAAAACATTGCTGCACTGTTTTTAAGAAGAAACACCTTAGCCCAATATGTTTCTGGATCGTCATCGCCTTGCAAACAAAGAGCAGAGTAATCCCACCCAGACGTCTTGCGGCTAAAATGATAATGTCTAAACGACGTTGTTTTTACATATATCCAGAAAACAGACGACTATACTAAAAATAAACATGTTTATGACAAAGATTTTGCGTTTAGCGTAATTATAGAAAAAATTGACGAATGAAACAATGGAGGTCGATAGGTTATCTCCAAATAGGTACATATTAATATAATAATAGCTCAGTTTTACATATGTTTATCATATGAAGATTGACTTTATAGAGACCTCAGCAGTGTGACACCTAGCAAACAATGAGATGTTACCACTGATTAAATAAGTACCTATTGTTAACACAGTAATTAATTCGCTCGGGGTATTCTCGGTAATTAACAGGTGCTTCAATCCTAACATCTGCATCTGTATTATGTTTAGAATAGAAAAATAAAAGAAAACATTTATTCGACACAGACACAAAACAACAGCAACAATAACAAAGTTAATTTAAAAATCAAAAACCCGACTGCTTAAGAAGCGAACTAAAAAGCTGTAATCAAGAAAAACATGGTGTGCAGTCAGTAAATTAACTTTTTATTTACAATTTTTTTGTAATAATTATATTTTCGAATTTCTTTTATACATATAAGTGGTATAAATTTTTGTAATCACCTCTTTAAACTTTTCATTTTGATACCCCACTCGATGGGTTTGGAAGAAAAAAAACCCACTATGTTTTTCTTTTTAGGGTTGCGTACCCAAAGGGTAAAAACGGGACCCTATTATTAAGACTTCGCGATCCGTCTGTCTGTCTGTCTCTCCGTCTGTCACCAGGCTGTATCTCATGAACCGTGATAGCTAGACAGTTGAAATTTTCACCGCATTATGTCTGTTGCCGCTATAACAACACATACTAAAAACAGTATAAAATAAATATTTTAGGGGGGCTCCCATACAACAAACATGATTTTTTGGCCGTTTTTTGCTCAATATTAATAACGGCAACAGGTAGACGCTGGAAATATTCACAGAATGTTTAGTTGTATATTCACTTCAAAAAATAATAATTATTAAATTAAAATAAAATAAATTAAGGGGGGCTCCTATACAACAAACGTTTTTTTTTGCAGTGTTTTGCGATAATGGTACGGAACCTTTCGTGTGCGAGTCCGACTCGCACTTGGCCGGTTTTTTTAATTCACCTATCTAAGTGCACTTGGGCGGTCATGACGTATCTAACGATGCCTCAATTATATAAACCCGTCTAGCGGTTTGAAATATTACATACATACAAACAAACATACATACATATTATATCCATAAAAGATAAGCGCGAAAAACAACCCTCTCGTTGCAGTCTTTTAAAATAAGTACAAACAAGGATCAAGAAGATGATAGGATGTTTATACTTCGTGTCGCTAGCATAAGTACCTAATTTAAGATTCTTTAAACTTTGCCACTTCCGTAGAATCGTGGGTGGCAACGCTTAAGGGTATAGTCATCGGCACGTAACTTGGCAAGAGTCGTTAGATGCGCAGAAGTCGTTTTTTAGGTCTCCTTGGTAATGAAGCGGGACGCGGGTTACAAGGTCGCGCCGATCCGAGCGCGCTATTGGTGGCTCAGTCCACCCTTGCCTCCCGCACCGAGTCTTTCCCCTCCGTTCGCTCCCGATTATAGTCCTCGCCAAACTTCTTGGCCGCCCTGAAGTTGGTTTACCGCATGCGCGAGCCACGAAACGGTGCTGTTTTTGTATGAGATTTACTAATGCGCAGCCGTTGTAGCCCACTTCAGGGCGGCCAAGAAGTTTGGCGAGAACTATACACTTGCGTGCACGAAAGTTGTACCCTTTGTTTATGTTGAGTTTTTGTTAGGAGTAGTTGTTATTGTTTTAAATTTTAATACTAAAATCATTATATTATTATTACATATTAATATCATTTTAATAGGACACATAATGTTTAATATTAATATCTTTTTCGAATATTCTTTTAAACTTTTAACTGTATATATTTTATTTATAACACCCAATAAACTTCACGAATTCCTCTCCTTTATTTAACTTTCTTCTAAACATACATGATTAAAAATAAATTATGGCCATAACCATTGAAAAATTACAAAATCAAAATCAAGGTATTTATTTCAAGTAAACTTTAGAAGTACTTTTGAATTGTCAAACAAAAAATTAATAAAAAGATGACTCTAGTTGCAAATTAACATGCACATTAACATTACATTTCGACCATCATCGCCGTCGCAGATAGAATTTTACTTTATCTAGAGCCTCGGGCCAAATAAGTATGTAGGACCCATCATCTGCCTCATCTGCCTAGCCTTTTCCCAACTATATTGGGGTCAGCTTCCAGTCTAACCTATTTTACATGGAGCAACTGCCTATCTGACCACCACAACCGTTCCCGTTCCCGTTTCCGTGAGTGTGTCCGTGGCATCAACAGTGGGCACTATCAGAATATCAGCGGCGTTATTTATTATTTTTACGAGTACGACATATTTTGGTTTTTGTTTTACGAGTATTTTGTTCTTTGTGTCTCCTGTGCGACCCGCATTGTGTGCGACACACACAAATATGGAAAAATAAGACCATTTTTCAAAACCCAGTAACACTTGGCAAGATTGGTCTCAGATTTTTTGGCAGATCTTTGACAGAGTCAAAATACCGTAATGACTTTCAAAGATTTAAAAATGACGGCCGGGACCAACGGGTTAACGTGCTTTTTGAACCACGGACGAATCTCGATATGTTAAGATGATGATGATGATCCATGGACCGAACTCGGCATGCTTTGCTTGAAGTTCGACCCGCGTTACTAACCCACTAGCTCCACCTTGATATGAATATAGGAACCAATTGGCCTAAATGTTTATCTGAAGGAATGTCCTGTGACGCACCTAAAGTCACTACGCAGTGATTTATTAAATTGCTTGTCATTAAAATTCGGGCGTGTAGAGGGCGTGTCCCAATAACAACTTAATTTAAACAACTGCGCATCAGGACCGTCACACTAAAATTATTCCTAGTTGATGCACAATTGATTTGACATTGAGAGACACTATATTTAATGAAGCCGTTCACATAAACATAAACGTTGGTTTCTAGCAGTAACATTAACGAAATGATGATCTGACTGAGAATCTGGTCCTAGAAGTAAATGATAAAAGATTAGTCTGAAGTGGTCTTTTGAAGGAAGAACCACACCGATTTTTATAAGTTTCAGATCTCTCTTCACCATCCCAGTTCCATCCAATATCCATTGTCCCAATCCTCTCTCAAGTCCTTGAGAGTATTGTTCAAAGTTACTTGTCCTCTAACAGTCTGCTGAGTCCTTATCAATCTGGTTTTAGACCTGGTCATAGTACTGTTACAAATCTAGTCAAAATATCTGACGAGGTAAGACTGGTTATCGTTTTTCCCGGGAATATGTCGCCTCGGGACAATTTACGCGGGCGAAGCCGCTGGCAGATATAATATAAGCTAGTGGATAATAAATTTTAATTTTTTTATTTATCGATAGGCTCGCGTTTGATCACTATCTCGCCTGATGGTAAGCGATGATGTGGTCGACGGTGAAGCACGCTTGCCTAGAAGTAACCTATTCACTCTTGTCTTAAAGACCCTAAGGTTGTAGCTATCAGGAAACAAAGACTCCGGCAGGGAATTCCACTCCTTAGCTGTGCGTACTATGAAAATATTCGCAAAACGTTTTGTACGTATGGGTGGGATATCCACCAAGTATCGGTGGCGCATTGCCGTACGTCTTGTTGTCCAGTGATGGAAAGGGCTAGGCGGAATCAAATTGTGCAGTTCCATCGCACACTACCTCAATGAATGGACCAAAATTGAGGGACGATGTTAACGTAACACGAATGTCGAGATGGTCCGTTGTCGGCACGGTTTTACCACGGAAAGATGAAGCCGGGTGGAATAGGCTCTTTTTTGCAGGAAAAAGACACGCCTGGCTCTTAGAAGCGTTGAAACTGACTAGATTGTCATCGCCCTATTCGGAGACTGTCTCCAAAGACAGGTTCAAACGCTCAACCATGGCCTCCCGGAGAGACCGGATCTCAAGCCCTCAAGCACGCGCAAGTTGCCCGTGCGCCGGACACGTATCTCTCAGCAACCGTGCTGTCGTCTACGTACTCAAAGGTACCGGGTTTTAGCAGGTCATTAATGTGTAGTAAAAACAGTGTAGCCGAGAGCCGCCCACCCCTGAGGGACTCCGGCGTTAATACTCAACTGACCGGACGAGCGGCCATCGATAACCTCTCGGATGAACCGATCCCTCAGGCAGTCAGCAATCCAGTCACACAGAGAAATGTCTAGCTATATCGGTTCTACTTGACTTTAGCAGTGTTTTTAACTAAGTTGATATATGATATTATTTTAGGAATCCTTTCCTCCCTTAATGTGTCTGCTCCGGTAATTGAGTGGTTCAATTCTTATTTTCAGGGTCACTCGCAGTCTGTGCGATCCGATGAAGATTGCTTTGAATGGTGTGACTTGCGGGTGCTCCTCAGGGTGGTGTCCTGTCTCCTCTTTTTTTGTCAGTTTTTATAAATGCTATCACCAAGGTCCTAACTTCTAACTATCATCTCTATGCAAATGACTTTCAGTTGTATCGCCATTTTAAAGTGAGTGAACTCGCTGAGGCTATGACTGCCATCAATGATGATCTTGAAAATATCTACAAGTGGGCTAAATCCCCTGGACTCCTCCTGAAACCAAATAAATCTGAGTCACTCATTATTATTATTATAAGCCTATGTTGTTCCACTTCAGGGCAAAGGTCTCCCTTTCCTCTTTTCACTTCGGCCGGTCTATTGTGACCGTGGGCTAATATTTAAAAACCGGCCAAGTGCGAGTCGGACTCGCGCACGAAGGGTTTCCTACCATTATCCCAAAAAATGGCAAAAAAACACGTTTGTTGTATGGGAGCCCTACTTAAATATTTATTTTATTCTGTTTTTAGTATTTGTTGTTATAGCGGCAACAGAAATACATCATCTGTAAAAATTTCAACTGTGTAGCTATCACGGTTCATGAGATACAGCCTGGTGACAGACAGACAGACAGACGGACCGCGAAGTCTCAGTAATAGGGTCCCGTTTTTGCCCTTTGGGTACGGAACCCTAAAAAGGAGTCCAGCTCATCCCGCTATCTCGCTCATTATTGGTGGCAAAAAACAAGCTCAATCTGTTAGATCCCCAGACACTACCGCCAGTATTGTATAATCCAGTGCCAATATATTAATACATATTATTTTAATCCCAAAGTGCGAAAACGGTGGATAGATTGTGCCAAAGTAGAATCTGTGACCGTGGGTAGGAGTCCTCTTCAGTGAGAGCTGCTATTTGGTAGGGGTTATTATTTTAGCAACTTTGCTCTTGGGATTCTGCCTGAGCCTCTAGAAAAAGTGGTCTGCTATCTAGATGGTGACCTGCCAGCTCTCTGCGCTGCCAAGGTTTTTGGCCAAGCCCTAAAGAATTGATAGCAAACGTTTCAGATAGGAGCCCTTTGGTCAGGGACCACAAAACGTGCATTGCTGTTAATTTACTTTTGATCGGTTACAGCTTGTCGCAAACTGAAACAAATAAATAGATCTGACTAAGAAAATGTGGGCTTTCGCTAAATCCGAAAAACTTTGGCAATTTCAATTATGTAAATTTTTAAGTCGTCAGTAGTCTCTTAGCTGATGTTATTCAGATATATAGAAGATTGTCGACAAGTCAAAAATATAAACATATTGGCATGCGCTTTTGGAATGACACGTGATCTATTCTAAACATTTTGTTTTCATTTCGAGATCTCTATCGCCTAAGATATCTAATCTAATCTTTGTCTGGAGCTTGGTAAAATCATAAAAAATTATATCTGTAGAATTTGAACCAATTGCTTCATATTAAAATAGTGCACGTTATTCAATTATGTTTCTGATATTATCCGTATCTATATGTTAGAGCAATAGTCTGAGACCTTAATGTTTTACTGCAATTAATAATATTTTCTTAAGAATAGCCATTCGACCCCAGGTGAACTTGTAAAATTTAAATAACAATGCATCAGCATGATTCAGTAAGAAAAGCTTATCATGTTCTCTATCGTCTTGTTATATTGGTAGAATATATCGCAAGAAATCAGGAGTGACATGTTTTACTTACCTGTCAGAAATATTGGCATTGGCACAAAGGTTACATTTTTTTAATGATCTCCTCAAGCCCACATGACCATGAAAAAAAGGAGTACATCACTTAATGGCAGACATGCATTTTTTTTAAACACATACATTCAGTCAAAAAAGTTTCGAGAATGGATGATTTGTTTATGGTTCCAAATTATTATATTTTTTTTTGTTGGTGTTAGATTGGCAAAACTGCTATCCATTTTGGGGCGGAGTTTGAGTTACATCTGTTATTTAGATTAAATTGTTCGTATATGTAAGTTTCTCTGTGAATTAAATACATTGCTGTTTTTAGTTATATCATATCTTGTGCGTAGTGCGAATTTCATAATGGACAAAAACATCGCACAAAGAGTTTGTCTTAAATTTTGCATCATTTTTCGGAGTCACTGAAAATGTTACAGAAGGCTTACGGTGAATCGACTTTATCAAAAACACGTGCTTATAGTGGTACAAAGTGTTCAAAAGCGGTCGAGATGTGATGCAAAATTTGCCTCCAAATGTTCCATTAACATCTGCAACTGAAGTGAGTGAGTGCATCGCAAAAGTGACGGAAATAGTGACTGAAAATCCTCATTCAAGTTTGAGAGTGATAGCCGCCAAACTTTCTGTGTCTCACGAGTCAATCCGTACCATTATAAATAATCACTTGGGTATGAAACATGTTGCTACTCAGCTAGTCCCAAAAGACCTGAATTTTCTCCAAAAACTCAACCGCATATGAGTCGCTGAGGACATGCTAGAACGAGTCAATCCAACATTCATGAAACGCATTGTTAGTGGTGATGAGACGTGGGTTTACGAGTTTGACATGCAAACTAGTCAACAAGCTTCGGAGTGGCGCCTTCCAACTAAACCGAAACCGAAAAAACCACGCCAAAGTCGAACAAAAGTCAAAGTCATGTTGACTGCTTTCTTTGACTATCGCGGTGTAGTGCATACGGAATTCTTACCGGAAGGACAAACAGTATATAAATAATATTATTTGAGCGTTATGCGGCGTTTACGAGTGTAAATTAGACGAAAAAGGCCATATTTGTGGAAACTAAATTTTGCACCACGATAATGTGCATTCGAACAACGCCATCATTGTGAACGATTTTTTTACCAAATATGGCTCCAGCCACCTTCTTTCTTTTTCCTAAACTCTAATTACCACTTCGTAGCACCCGATTTCATTCGGTAGAAGACATAAAGGAGAATTCTCTCGAATTTTCGTGGCGAGAACTGAACTCGATTCCGGAAAAAGCGTTTAAAAAATGTTATCGTGTATCGTTTCTGAAGGAGCATACTTTGAAGGTGATAAAATAAATTTGGATGAATAATTAACATTTTGTGTATTATTGATCTTTACCCGGTACTTTCTTGACAGAGTAGCATAATAAAATTGATTGATACCACAACAAAGAACTAAACATAAGCACACTCGAAAATCCCTCCTTCTGGAGCAGTCGGGTACTAAAAATAAAAAAGAAATACAGATTACTAAATTTCGTTTAATTTTAACGTCGTAAAATAATTCCTTACTATAAAAAAATACATATTTTAATAAAAAATTACATATCTTTTTACATAATTATCAATTGACCTCGGCTATCCAAAGTAACCGAAACGATAACCGAGGGCGCTTGGAGTCTTAGCATCTTACAACTTTCATTCACAGCTATAATTAAGAAACGCCTAAAATTCAAATCAATTTCGTTTAATTTTAACGTCACTTGCACCTAAATAATTCCTTATCACAAACTTGTAGACTAAACGAAGTGCTAATATAATAACTATGACGGCTGTCAATAAAGCCGCGAGTAATGTCAGGGCTAGTTCCAGTTCCAGGTACTCTGCCCACGTGATGTTGGCGCTGGGTGAGCGCAGGTGCTTGGCGCCGCCGTGACGCAGCACGTACTCCATCCACCACACGGCGCGCTCCAGCGGGCTCTGTGGCGCGTCCTGTATCACACTGCGGAAACGCTCCATGTTGCGACGGTAGCTGCAAGTGAGAAGGGGCATTTATAATCACGTGTCTATATTTATTATTGCTGTCGCGTGTTGTTCATGAATCCGGGCCGTCTAGCTGATGCGGTGATAAGGAAGCATTATCAATGTCAAGGAATTTGCAGTGTTATCTTTTGTTTCAATCTGTCCTACATGGTATTTTGTCGTTATGCCCGGAATAAATTTAGCCGATATGCTATATATGTAAATTACATCTTACCTGTCATCTCCTATTGTCTTGTTAATTGCATTTAGTAACTTTTCCTCTGTTAGTGTTTCCATGTCGACTCTTACTCCAATACTAAGGCACTCGTATCTCTCTACATTGAAATACTGGTCGGTTATCATCGGCATGCCGATGAGTGGTACTCCTGCGGTGATAGCTTCGTCTGTTGATTGCAGTCCTCCTTGTGTTATGAACAGCTTGATTTTATGATGCTCTATAAAACATTACAAACATTATTAATAAGATCGTTTAAATTTTCCAACAATATGATGAAGGAGTCCTTTACGTAACAAG
This sequence comes from Anorthoa munda, assembly GCA_945859665.1. NCBI lineage: Eukaryota > Metazoa > Arthropoda > Insecta > Lepidoptera > Noctuidae > Anorthoa > Anorthoa munda. Next base: position 26,004,981 of record OX243897.1, read on the forward strand.
ATTAAAGTTGCAAGTACAAACCAATTACAAAAAAAACCGGCCAATTGCGTGTCGGAAATTTAGGGTTCCGTACCAAACCGCAAAATTAAATTGGTTGTAATAATAAACATGAGGGAATTTCAAAGGAATAAATCTGGTTTTTAGGGTTCCGTACCCAAAGGGTAAAAACGTGACCCTATTACTAAGACTCCGCGGTCAGTCTGTTTGTCTGTCCGTCTGTCACCAGGCTGTATCTCATGAACCGTGACAGATAGGCAGTTGACATTTTCACAGATGATGTATTTCTGTAGCAAATACTAAAAACAGAATAAAATAAATATTTAAGTTGGGCTCCCATACAACAAACGTGATATTTTTACCTTTTTATGCGATAATGGTATGGAACCCTTCGTGCTCGAGTCCGACTCGCACTTGGCCGGTTTTTCAACATATTGGTATTAGTTTGTAAAATATACGTAATAATAAAAATTCTCACCAAATTTCAAGTTCATAGGTCAATGACACGTTAAAACGTTCTTCGGAACAAAAGTTTTCTTAAAAAAGGCTGACTTTGGTGGCTTCTCTTTCCTTTGTTTTCCAATATTTTAAAACAAAAAACACAGTATTGATCTACACAACAAGCTCTAAACAACGATACTCGATACTCTATGGGGTTGGTGAACTTTTTTTTTTCACGGCCTTTGTCTGTATGGGAGCCCCACTTAAAAATATTAAAAAAAAGTTGATTTGCATGTCTTTAGGTCAACAAGATGCTTATACTGTGAAAATATGAAGATTGTCGCTCCAATCGTTTGGCTGTAAAACCCGTGTGGCTCCTTTTGAACCCTTCGGGTACGGAACCGTAACAAGCTAAAAATATAAAAATGCTCACTCAGTAAATCTGACTGTGGCAGCCACTTGGATATCCGTATGTTGTCAGTTCGTCCAGGCAGCTCATCTTTGTTCCACTTCCAAAGAACATCATAAGGTAATTGAGAGAACACCCGAATTAGTGTTTGTATTTTCTCCGGCGGTAAAAGTGAGGGATCTATATTCGTACCGTAGCTTAAGTATATCACACCATGTTTAGACGAGTCTAAGTATGACTGCAGATCCTGAAATATAAATCTTTGTTGATTTTAGGAATACTTGTTATGTCCTTTATTAATTAGTTTTCCTATTATCTACATAAAAAAAAACATTTTAAAGTATAAATGTTATTATTATTATTACTTGCTGTCTTATTAGGGTTTTTTTTTACGATTACATTACGTACCTCCGGTAGTTCTTTTGTAGGTTTTTGGTGTAAGCCACCCATGTAGATCACAGATGGAGGAACTGGTCGGATGCCTTCAAACACGGGATTAATGTTCAGAAACAACATGTCAATGTTATTTAACAATTCCGAAACCTGAGGTGTGTCCGGTCCAAAATGTTCTCTTATTATGCTATTGCCTAAGGTGTCCCAACTGTTCCATGTTAATTCGTTTATCTTGTAGTTATAATACAATTCGGTCACTTTCTCCAACATTGTGGGATTGTTCAGTTTTCGTCTATTATACGTCGGAAATAAGAAAGGATGTGTGGGAACGCCTACTGATTCATAATTTGGATGAACGGCGCCAAAAGAACTTACTTGAATCACTGGTGCCTTATAAATATGAGAAAATGCCAGGGTTGGTAAAAAAAAGGCTTCTAGTAGTAGCAAATCAAATTGTATTTGCTTGTCATTAATTAAAGCCTTCACCTTTTCTTCTTTCAGTTGGTTGTCAAACATTTTGTTAAGAGCTTGCAGCATTGTAATCATCGGTGCTAAAATGTCGTCTTTATTGCCTCTTTGCTCTTTCATTACTTCTGCTCTCCATATTTCATATGAAATATCGTGGACGTCTATTTCTGTCAAGTTAGGCGGAGTTCCTCCTTTCGAGAAGGCCGGATCTGTGGTGACGACCGTGACTTCGTGTCCTCGACTGACGAGCGCCTCTGTCAGAGGACGGAACACAGCTTGATGACTGATGGACGGGCATGGGAAATAAGCCAGGATCCTAGCTGCTTCAACTCGGCTTATAACTAAAATATAAACCACCAACCACCACAAAACCGACATGTTACTGCAAGTGCAATTAAAGGTGACTACTGACTCCTCGTATGTAGGCCGTTCTTGTAGACAAATTTAGACCGATATTTATAGTTTCAAGAGTAGGATAAGCGCTGCAATCGCTGCGTAAACTAGTAAGACGTGTAGTTATATTTTAATGAAATATAAACTCTAAGTGGTTCCTATAAAAACTATCATAATTGAAATCACAATATACTGTTTGTTTTTGTGAATTATGACTTTCAACCAAACCTGTTGTAAACAATAAAGTGGCTTGAAATCTCTTTAAACTTCATCACTGTAAATAAGAAAGACCATTTTCGAATTACGAACTTTGCAAAAAGTCCAAATATCTTTTAAAACAGTGTTTATACAAAAAACTAACGTTAAACAAAACAAATAAAAATACCCGACCAACTAAAATGCGTTCCAGATCAAAACACTGTGCTAAACGCTTTCCTAAGCATATCTCAGCACGTTCATGTTTTTCCACAACAGCATTTTAAAGGCAGTTGCATATTTATTTTTATTTTTAATAGTCTATAGGCTCGCGCTTGACTTATTTCCTGTTTGTTAATATATACGCTTATAAATGGATTACATCTGCTGTGGATATTTCGAATCACTATCTGATTGATAGGGGCGATGGAAATTCCAGAATTGGTCGTTCCTGGACCATTTTTGAGAGGCTGGAAAGGGCATTTTCCAAGCGACCCCATGATCCAAGCGTTTCGTTAACGGCTTATAACTGTAAACAATTACCAATAAGGTAACAGTATTTGCGCCGTTTGATGGCCTCAGTAGTCACAGCGACAATGCCAGCACGGCCTGCCGTAATTAAAACCTGAGATGGCGATACGCAAGTGTGTCGGCACAGGTTGCGTCCCACACCAACGTCATGACATCTGGTCACTTCCTATCATCACGTGCCCTAGCGACAGAAAATACAATTCTTTCATTTTGTCCCACGGTGTGAGAATGTTGAATTGCCGACGAACACTAAAAGGATACAACACTGGATGCGTAGGAGCGCCCACTGATTCGTAAGTTCAAAAAAACAGCGCCCAACGAACTTATTTGAATCACTGGTACCTTATGAATATGAGAACAGCCCAGAATAGGTGCTATAAAAGCTTCTAACAGAAGCAAATCAATCTTTTGGAGTTTGTCATTATTAAAGGCAGCCAATTTTTTTTTTTTAAATTTAATTAAATTTTTAATATGTACAACTGACTATTCCTAATCTTATGACTAATAACAAAACAAACTTACATACAAAAGGGAGAGGGAAAATGGCTCATAGCGCATCAAAAATTCCAGAATGCTGGCAGCATTGCCACGTTGAATGGCAATGCTGATTCTCTGGCTGAAGAAAAGGCCAGCCCTCTGGTCACGCGAACAGTCGACGAACCGTTTACTTATGTCTCGAAACACTCGATGAGCACTCGGACCCCATGGACCTAATGTCTCAACCCCAAACGGTTCAAAAATATAACTGCCAATAAGGTTGTTATATTTGCGCCGTTTGAGGGTTTCTGCACCAGCAGCAGGTGCCCCAGCACAGCCCGCCGTGCTAAGAAGTTGGGATGGCACAAGGGTATCGACACATGTTGCATCCCACACCAAAGGCCTACCCAACTTCCAAGGCTTTATGGTCATCCCATCCGGTCTCTTCCCATCGTCGCGTGCCAAGCCATTGGGTTCTAAAACAACTGGCACCCCGGTGACAAGAGCTCGACGTATGATGTCATTAATGCTGGCGTGCCGTGCTATCCAACCAGCACTCCTACTGCAGGATAGGCCATGGTGTCCGAGGCGGTCGACTGCTTCACCACATTGACAGCGATGTGGAGCTCCGCTGGGAGTACCTAGTCGCAGACATGTAGCGATCCGGAAGGTAGTGTCACTCAACATTGTGCCTATGTTGGGTGACGGTAAAGCCTGTAGCCAGAGGCCCGACTCTCACTCACCCACAGCCAGTAGGCGAGCACGCTCAGCAGTATTGGTGGACGTATTTATGAGTTTATTCCGTACCAATCTGCAGAGCGGCTCATCCCACTGTTTTTGGGAAGATGAGTTTTCGGGCAACGCCGTATTCGGGCAAGCCACTTTCCAGGCGCACACTGCGTCGGTCGAGCACGGCACTTCACAGTTAACCAGCGACAGGGATAAAATTTTAGTGGTTAACGTTTCAGTGCTGTGGACCGAAGACAGGAACGCCGGTAGGCTTATACTAGAAATTTTGCGGATGCCGAGCCCGCCGAAGCGAATGGGTAGCGTGGCTTGCGTCCAGGCTCGGTCATCCAAGGCCACATTTAAGATAGATGTCAGAGTGCGTTGAATAATTTCGTCAATTTTTTTCAGGAGAAGTGGCTGCTTCCAGTGTATTTTTTATGTATTTTCTCCGCTCTTCTCTAAAGGAGAAGAGCGGAGAAAATACATAAAATTTGGTCCAAAACAGCAATACCTAATGAGAGTAAAAGCCGAATGAAGGTTAATTTGGGAGAGTTTATCCGAAATATCATTAAAATGGTTAATTTTGCCATCGATGAATGAATAAAAACTGTCTTCCAAAATTGGGCAACCTAGGAGGTGCAGTGAACTTTTATCTAAAATTTTGATCTCTGGGGCTATTGCATAAAATTTCTGTAGGGTCGGTTGTCTGTCGGTGCTGTAACAAAGAAAAATTTCACATTTGGAGTGGTTGAGTTCTAGGCCGATGGATTGGAACTGCTCTTTCAGGAATTGAAAATCTGCTAAAACGGTGTCTACGTCACCTCCTAGTGTTCCATCATCCAAATACTATAAGTTAAATTTCGAATTTAGTTTTTGAATGATCGGATGAATAGCCAGACTGAAAATTACTGGCCCGAGAGGGTCACCTTGTTGACAACCAACTGAAGATTCCAAAAAATTGTCTTTGTATAATAATTTTGATGGGTACCTATAGCATTGCCACAAAAAGCCGAAAATTTCTGGAAGCTCTTTTTTTGCTTCAGCCAACAAAGTGTCCCTGTTGACGGAATTAAAGGCGTTTTTAACATCAACCTTGAGGATGACCTCACCCTTACCGGAATTCGGCTGCCATACGCCTGTAGGTGCACCCGACAGCAATTGGACGAATACCGCCGTCCTTCTTGCGCAGGGCACATAAGCCCCGTACAAGACATCGACGACGGTATCGTTCACACCGCCGGAGAGCATTAGGTTGACTAGAGCCGCAAGCTCCTTCAAAAGAGACTCACCAGCGTCCCCGGCGCCTGAACTTAAAAGATCTTTTAAATGTTGAGGAGTTAGGCCGTCGAGGCCGCCAGCGGAACCGCTTCGGAAGGAGCTCACGGCTGCGATCAACTGGGGGGCTGAAAACTGTAGAAAGGATGAATTGAGATCGGGGGTGTCAGGTGGGTTGGGAAAGGTAAGATCATCCCCAGGCGCTGGATGTTTACTCTCCAAGGCTGAAATAGTTTCTGGAGAGTAAGGCGCCACCACAACACTGCTGAACAACAGCATGGCCACTCCCCTAATGTCACCTTCACTTAATTTGGATTCCACATGCGAACACACACCTTTTTGGGAAGGGTGATTGAATGCTGGTAATTTTTAATTTAAAATAAGGTTCGAATCGTTACAATTGTCTTTAATTTGGGTTGTTAGTGTTTTTTTTATAGCCAAATTTTTCTGGACATGTAGAATCCTATAAGGGAAGGTGAGCAATTCCTCCCAGGCGCTTTGTGAGTTCTCCTGGGTTGCAAGACGGACTCATCGCGTCAGACTTAGCGCGACAGACCGTCTTGCGCTCCGGGGAATTCTCTTTGAAATCGGTGTAGAATTTTTTAATTTAGTAAGGGTTTTCCAGAGTGTTTCACTTTGTATTTGTGGTGTAGCTGGGGGGCACGAAGGTACACTATGGGGTTTGTGTACTTTACCATAGTGGATCCGTAGCCCCCGTTTGCCCTTAAAAAAAACGTGCCTGAGAGCAACGGGGACATCTCACTTCCTGAATATCAAGTGATGTAACAGGTTGATGACTGCTACAGTTTCCGGTATCGCTATAGCCGGCGCTTAACATAAAATTGAAATTTCACTTACCAATACTATTAAAACACTATTTACACAATATCACTAATAAAATAATAACAAAGCTAAATAACACAAATTTATAAACAATGTCAAAATTGAGTGACGGCTCTTGGCATTGACGGCAGCGGCGCGGCGCAGTCGCGGTACGGGTTTAGGGCACCCGCCGTGAAGGGTGCAGGGGGCGCATCCTTCGCGACCGTTGCCTAGGTTGCGTCGCGTCGTACGTTTTGATTTTCATGCAATTGGCATGCAATTGGCTTTCTGCGAAGTACTTATATACATGGGTATGGATAAATCAATCTGTTCAAATGATCCCGAGTCTTGTAGGTCTGATCGGATGTGGACTGGGCACACACTTAACTATCTCTTCAGTTTAAACGATTCGTTTTGGGAGTGATCCATAGACGCGTAGAACTCGAGGTCGTGACTCAAACACGAATTTTGATAAGGACACACAGATCTGAAGGATTTGAAGTATAGATATAGATTGGTATTTTATTGTAAAATATACGTAATAATAAACATTATCACCAAAATCCAATTTCATTGGTCAATGGGAAATAATTATTTAGTGAAACTAAAGCAGCGACTTTTGTCGGTGCCTCTTTGCTCTTTCATTACTTCTGCTACCCATATTCCGTTTGATATGTCATCTATTTCTGTCAAATACGGAGGTGTTCCTCCTTTCGGGAAGGCAGGATCTGTAGTAACCACGACCACCTCGTGACCTCGACTGGAGAGTACCTAGCTCCGTCAGAGAACGGAACACTACTTGATGACTAATGGATGGTGTTGAGCAGTATTCGAGAATCCTTGCTGTTGGTACTTACATGAAATTGCAAACATCACCATGACCAGGCAAATTTTAAATAATCTATACATAGATTATTTGAAATTCGCCATTTTCTTATTTCTAATTGATTATATATATATAATTATATCAATTTTAGTGCGATAGTCTCGCAGAAACTCTAAAATTACTCTACCTATTTGGCTGATTTTTAGGGTTCCGTACCCAAAGGGTAAAAACGGGACCCTATTACTAAGACTTCGCGATCCGTCTGTCTGTCTGTCTGTCTGTCTGTCTGTCTGTCCGTCTGTCTCCAGGCTGTATCTCATGAACCGTGATAGCTAGACAGTTGAAATTTTCACAGATGATGTACTTCTGTTGCCGCTATAACAACAAATACTAAAAACAGTATAAAATAAATATTAAAGGGGGGCTCCCATACAACAAACGTGATATTTTTGGCATTTTTTGCTCGATATTAATAACGGCAACAGGTAGACGCTTGATATATTCACAGAATGTTTAGTTGTGTATTTACTTCCAAAAATAATAATTAGTAAAATAAAATAAAATAAATTAAGGGGGGCTCCCATACAACAAACGTGATATTTATGCAGTGTTTTGCGATAATGGTACGGAACCCTTCGTGTGCGAGTCCGACTCGCACTTGGCCGGTTTTTATTTTGTTGCATTCATAATTGTCAGGCATTTAACGCAGCAGCTCTTATTTAAACCCAAGCGAAGCTGGGGTGAGTTGCTAGTATTCAATAAAATAGATAGTTGCAGATAAATGATAATAGCAATCAGCTTTTTTAATATTTTATTTTTATTTTATTATTAAGATAACAGATGACGTAACTCTAATACTTGATAAATTAAATCTGTTGACGATTTTGCCAATATGGGAGCATGGCCTTGACCCTGCCTAAGTAGAAGCTGACAAATTGGAAACCACGTGGCATAGTTTTGTAGCTAGCTCATAACGAAAAAGTCAGAAAAATGTGGTCAAAAACAAGATGGCAGCCAAAAAATTTAATATTCTTCTTAATTTATATGGGTTCTGATTTAGTATTAGAACCCAATAAAGAGGAATATAATAAAAAATGTTAGCAGTGCAAAACTTATATTGCAGTAGGTACGTATTGTACTGACAACGAATATGTAGGTCATGACGCCTCACGTGGCGTGGATGAACGGACTCCTCAGCAATGGACTCGAACTGACACCCAGCTGCTCCACATCGGACCCGAACGATTTATCTCCCGGCGCCCTGCATATCCTCTCATCATTAGGCTTGAGCATTCTCCCGGCATCCGGCAGCAACGTTTCTTTTCTGTCTTCTTATTTAATGTTTTCACCTCCTCAAACTAATTCATGGATTCGGTTTCTTCTATTTTTTTTAATCTTCTTTGCTTTGTTTCTTTAAATTTTTCCGTCTTCATAAACTTCTATCAGTAAAATCTTCATGATTTCTTCAACTATTGACGTCTTCGCTTTTCACGTAAGTTGCAAAATTTTAACTGCCGGGTAAGGGTCGCCATGTATTAGAGTGATGTAATCAAATAAAAGAAAAGTGTTCTATTCAACGATTCGTGTAATAATGGCCATAATTGGTGTGTGCAGTTACAAATAAAAGGTTGGGCGAGCTGCACACTACATTTGTGACAAAAGGATTATTGTCATGAGGCGGTTTTCTAGGCACCAAGCTCCGCCGCTCACCCAGCGCCAACATCTTGTTGTCGGAGTACCTGGAACTGCAACTGGTCCTGACATTATAATAGATGTGTAACTTTTATGGTGTACAATAAAGTATATTCTATTCTATTCGCGGCTTTTTTTAATTTAATGAACAAGCCACACTAATGACTCATTTACAAATTCATACCAGAAAATAACAATCAGAAATGGTCCTGTGTAAGCAAGTCACTTAATGCTAATGGGCACCCCGACCATAAGCTCTTAGAGAAAGGTTATTTTGAGTATGCGTAAGGGACAGATGTATATGACTTCTATACTTCTGTCCCTTTTTAACAGTCCAACTATAGTAGCTTGGATACGTCAGGGTACGGGGGCAGGCATGGCTTTGTTGACAGCCGTCCCTCTCATCGTTCAAGCACTTTTATTTAGACTACTCTTATAAGCTTGAATTAAAAGTTATTTAGGTGTGAACGACGTTAAAATTAAGTAAAATTGATCTTGATTTAAGGCGTTTCTTAAATTATGAATTTACTTTATTCAAGACATGAAAATAATGCCTCAGACAATTAATTTAAATAATATTTAAATGTTCGCCATATTCTAATACTAATTTTATTTTTCTCAATAAATCAAATGAAAAACATGCTTTTTTTCGTAGATTCAAATTTTATTTTTGTCTTGCGGCTATATCAGCATGCTACAAAACAAAGTTTTCCAATGTGTCAGCTTGGAATTTTTAGGGTCAAGGCCCTTTTCTCAAATTAGCAAAATCGTCAACAGATTTTATTTATCAAGTATGAGACATCATGGACTATTAATAAAAAAATTAACTGATATCAAACGGTTTATCACGCAAAAAATTACTATTTTATCTGCATTTATCTACTTTCATCCAAATTATCTTCAATATACCTGGTCAGGGTGATTAATTAAAATCTTATCGGTTTGCAATTCCATGTATTTAAGACAATCCAATAGTTCTTATTTATTAGTTTTGCTATAATCATTATCAAGTAACATGTCCGTTCCGTTCTGGCACTTAGTTGTAGCTTATATTTTAGTTATAAGTCAAACTGAAGCAGCAAGGATTCTGGCTTACTTCCCAACTCCGTCCATAAGTCATCAAGTAGTGTTCCGACCTCTGACGGAGGCGCTCGCCAGTCGAGGACACGACGTGGTCGTGGTTACTACAGATCCTGCCTACCCGAAAGGAGGAACGCCTCCTAACTTGACAGAAATAGACGTCCATGACATATCATACGGAATATGGATAGCAGAAGTAATGAAAGAACAAAGAGGCGCTGATGCAGACAACGTTTTAGTGCCACTAAACACAATGGTACAAGCAATGTTAAAAGTTTGTGACAGCCAACTGGGAGATGAAAAGATACAGACTTTAATTAATGACAAACACCAAAAGTTTGATTTGCTTCTGTTAGAAGCTTTTTTGGCGCCTATCCTGGCATTTTCTCATATTTATAAGGTGCCAGTGATTCAAGTAAGTTCGTTTGGCGCCATTTTAGGAAATTACGAATCAGTGGGTGCCCCTACGCATCCACTATTGTATCCTACTAGTCTTCGTCGGAAATTGAATAATCTCACAATGTGGGAGAAAATTAAGGAATTGTATTATAACTACAAAGCAGAAGAAATAATAACGGATAGTTACAAGACCGTAGGAGATTCCATACTAAAACAACACTTTGGGCCAGACGTGCCTACAATTGCGGAATTGACGAATAACATTGACATGTTGTTCCTGAACATACATCCCATGTTTGAAGGCATCCGGCCAGTTCCTCCATCTGTGATCTACATGAGTGGATTACACCAAAAACCCACAAAAGAACTACCAAAGGTACGTATGAGTAAAAACTTATACAAGGCAATAAAAAAATAAAAAATAAAGTAATTCTTGAAATAATCCTGACTGTAGGCAGGCAGGATTGGTCCTCATTAGCTCTAAATAGAAGAAGATTGAAAAGGACAAAAATAACAATTAATAAGATAGTAAAAATATCAGCTGTTCGTAAAGTCAACCAACATTATTTTCAGGATCTCAAGTCATACTTAGACTCGTCTAAACATGGTGTGATATACATAAGTTTCGGTACAAATGTGGATCCCTCACTTTTACCGCCGGAGAAAATACAAACACTAATTCGGGTGTTCTCTCAATTACCTTACGATGTTCTTTGGAAGTGGAACAAAGATGAGCTGCCTGGACGAACTGACAACATACGGATATCCAAGTGGCTGCCACAGTCAGATTTACTGAGTGAGCATTTTTATATTTTTAGCTTGTTAGGGTTCCGTACCCGAAGGGTTCAAACGGAGCCACACGGGTTTTACAGTCAAACGATTGGAGCGACAGTCTTCATATTTTTACAGTATAAGCATCTTGTTGACCTACAGACATGCAAATCAACTTTTTTTTAATATTTTTAAGTGGGGCTCCCATACAGACAAAGGCCGTGAAAAAAAGAAAGTTCACCAACCCCATAGAGTAGAGTATCGAGTATCGTTGTTTAGAGCTTGTTGTGTAGATCAATACTGTGTTTTTTGTTTTAAAATATTGGAAAACAAAGGAAAGAGAAGCCACCAAAGTCAGCCTTTTTTAAGAAAACTTTTGTTCCGAAGAACGTTTTAACGTCTCATTGACCTATGAACTTGAAATTTGGTGAGAATTTTTATTATTACGTATATTTACATTAAATGTGAATGTTTTTACATTAACATGTTCTTTGCCGTTATTACTGAAATAATTCAAAAAAACATCGTGTCTCGCGCGAGGCGAGTCCTTGGCAACGAACGTACGCTAAGAAAAAGAAAAAGAAGAGAAGAAAATATTAACTAAAAGGGACGGACCATGTCATCTGAAAAATATGTTACTGCGTTATCTGGAAAAAAATATGAATAATTTGTAATGTTTTATAGAACATCCAAAAATCAAGCTATTCATAACACAAGGAGGACTCCAATCTACAGACGAGGCTATCACTGCAGGAGTACCACTTATAGGCATGCCGATGTTAGGAGACCAGTATTTCAATGTAGAGAGATATGAGTTTCACAAAATTGGAGTCAGACTCGACATGGAATCGCTGACAGAGGAAAAATTACTGAATGCAATTAACAAAACAACAGGAGATGACAGGTAAGATGTAATTAACGTACCTATTCCAGACACAACGACAAAAATAAATCTAGGACATATTGCAACAAAATATGATACTACAAATTTCTATATAACAATAATGCTTCATTATCATCGCATCAGCTAGACGGTCATGATTTATTAATAACACGCGACATCAATATGAGTAAATAGAAACGTGATTACAAATGCCCCTTCTCACTTGCAGCTACCGTCGCAACATGGAGCGTTTCCGCAGTGTGATACAGGACGCGCCACAGAGCCCGCTGGAGCGCGCCGTGTGGTGGACGGAGTACGTGCTGCGTCACGGCGGCGCCAAGCACCTGCGCTCACCCAGCGCCAACATCACGTGGGCGGAGTACCTGGAACTGGAACTAGTCCTGACATTACTTGCGGCATTGTTGACAGCCGTCACAGTTATTATTCTAGCACTCCGTTTCATCTATAAATTTATGTTTAGGTATCATTTAAGTGCAAGTGACGTTAAAATTAAACGAAATTGATCTGGTTTTTAGGTGTTTCTTACATTAGGCCTCGAATGAACATTTTAAGATGCTAAATCTCCAACCACCCTCGAGTATCGAATAACCACTACTTTAGATAACCAAGGCCCATTGATGTGTAAAAATATTTAAAAAAATGTTTTGTAAATGTATTGTTCTGGTGTACAATAAATAATTAAGAAATATATTTTACAATGCATGTCCTCGAAAAGGGCGTTTTCCAAGCAGCCAAACTGTGCGGAAAGTGTTACTTTTTTCACTTGTGCTTTTTACTTTTCTGTATTTTTTTAATTTTTAACTTCATCGTCAGCCAGACGCATACAGTTTTTATTATTTGAGAAAAGTTTTTATTTCCTCGCACAGTGCACAGTAAAATGTTGTATGATACACGTAGATGATTCCCGACTCGTGTCGATTTATTCACTCATCGGAAATCACCTACCTTCCGCACTTGTAGCATAAATAACTATTTTTTATTGATTTGTATCACTCGTTCGTATTTTGGAATGTTGGACGTAGGGGATTATTTTAATGTATGACGTTAAAATTAAACGAAATTGATCTGGATTTTGTACAATTTTTTATTCAAGTCCGCTCCGCACTTTGATGGTGGCAGGCCCACTTAACTACAGTGTATGATTAAATATTTGACACTCTTCGCTTAAGTGTAAAGGTTTGTATTGTACCGAAACTGCTCAACATATATTTTCTGTTACGAAAGGTAGTGCTGTACTGTTGTATTTACATGTTTTTTATATTTTGTTAAATAAAGAATAAGAAAAGAATGAGAATGAGTAAAGGATCATACTGATTGGGGAATAGCAATATATATACCCGTCAGAACCCCCTCAATGCAAGCAGTCCTCAGTAAATAGATTCGAAGTATCATGTCTACGATATGCTAGGCTTGGTGTTACTGAATTACACAGTCACGCATGTACAGAGTTCAGAAGTCATAGTTTATGAAGCAGTATTATATATATATATATCATTTAAATGCAAAGCAGCACGTTGATCAGATATATTAGCACGACAACGCTCAAACTTAGACGAATATTGTCATGGCCTCATTTGAATGATATGCACTATTTATAAAACATTTTGTTTAAGTGAGGAAATATCGTGATATAAAAAACCGTCCTTAAGGCTTATCGACTTTTAGCAACCACACATCGCACAAAGGCACAGAAGGTTGACTCAATATAACGAACGAAAACGCTCACAGACAGACAAGTTTAATGCGCGGATTGACCAAGATTGCAGAACGTACTAGTCTACGTATATATGTGCTTGTTTTCACTCGTTGTATAGAGCCTACCTTCTGTTCTTATTTAAATATTTTGTGCACACATCGGATCGATGGAAAGATAGTTTTGTAAAGTATCTAAAAGAATAGAATAGAATAGTAGTTTATGTAATGGCCATATAATAGGGGTTATTAAAACACGAGCGTAGGTTTATCAAATGAGGCGAAGCCGAATTTGATAATAATATTACGCGAGTGTTTTAATACCTAATTATATGCCGTTGCATACACTACTTTATCTTCACTCATACAGTTGAAATAAAACAAAAGTGGAAAGGGAAAAATATTTGGTATGGCGGGCAATTTAGATTCTCATTGCGCAGCGCGCGCATCCACAGACAATGAAACTTCTTTACTAAAGCCCATATGCGCCAGAAAATTAAAAAGTAAAAGTGTGCTATAAAAATTAAAAAGTTATTTTATGATGCAGTTGTTTGAAAATCGAAGGAAAATGTTGAACTGTAATGGTTTTTTTTTTAATTTTACCTATCCACGAATATAAAGTACGTGTTTATACAATATTTTTTGAATTCGTATTTGGAACATTACGTTGTGAGTGTAGATAAAACATTTATTCGACATAGTTAAAATACAACAGCAGCAATGATAGAGTAAAAATGATGGTAGAAAAGTTCAATAAAAAATTGCACTAAGCTACCGAAAAGGTTACCAACACAGCATTTGCTCGACTCAATTTGCTGATTTACTTTAACAGGGTCATGGTCGTGTCTCCAGATAATACAATCGTAAACAGTAATGATTTTTTTATAATAAATATAGCCTTGACAATAATTATCTTAAAATGAAGCTTATGTATATAGGCACCTGCTAAATAGCATCAACATGCGTGAATTGCTGCTTCTCTTGAAACTATAATTATCTATCAGTAGTGTCTACAAGAACGACTCTGGAATATTAGTTGTCATCGTGAATTGCGTTTTCTTAATTATGTAACATAAGCCGTATCTGTGTTTGAGAACTCGTGTAATACACTACTTATATAAAGTCAGATGAACATTTGTTATTTATTAGTTTCCATACAGTTCAAGTAACATGTCGGTTTTGTGGTACTTATTTGTGATTTGTATTTTAGTTCTAAGTCAAGTTGAAGCGGCGAGGATTCTGGCTTACTTCCCAACTCCGTCCATCAGTCATCAAGTAGTGTTCCGTCCTCTGACGGAGGCGCTCGCCAGTCGAGGTCATGAAGTCACCGTCGTTACCCCAGATCCTGCCTTCCCGAAAGGTAGAACTCCACCTAACTTGGCAGAAATAGACGTCCATGACGTATCCTACGATGTATGGATAGCAGAAGTAATGAAAGAACAAAGAGGCGTAAAAGACGACGACATTTTAGCACCGATGATTGGAATGATGCAAGCACTGTTAAAAGTATTTGACAACCAACTGAAAGAAGAAAAAGTGCAGACTTTAATTAATGACAAGCAAATACAATTTGATTTGCTACTGCTTGAAGCTTTTTTTGAACCAACCCTGGCATTTTCTTATATTTATAAGGCACCAGTGATTCAAGTAAGTTCGTTTGGCGCCGTTCATCCAAATTATGATTCAGTGGGTGCTCCCACGCATCCGTTGTTGTACCCAACTAATACTCGACGTCAATTGAACAATCTCACATTGTGGGAGAAAGTGACCGAATTGTATTATAACTACAAGATCAACAAATTAATATGGGACAGTTGGAACACCTTAGGCAATAGCATAATAAGAGAACATTTTGGACCGGACACACCTCAGGTTTCGGAATTGTTAAATAACATTGACATGTTGTTCCTGAACATACATCCCATGTTTGAGGGCATCCGACCAGTTCCTCCATCTGTGATCTACATGAGCGGCTTACATCAAAAACCTACAAAAGAACTACCAAAGGTACGTATGGAAAACGATATTCTTTTTCCCTACTTTTTATTTTATTTAGTAATTTATTAGCCTTTCTACAATTGTTACACTGTTTATTCTAATAATACAAGTATATTAAATAAACAAATAAGCATAGTATACAATATGATGTGATAGACACAGCTTGCAAAAATAATAGAAAGTGTTCCTCCCACCAACATTATTTTCAGGATCTCAAGTCATACTTAGACTCGTCTAAGCATGGTGTGATATACATAAGCTTCGGTACGAATGTGGATCCCTCACTTTTACCGCCGGAGAAAATACAGACACTAATTCGGGTGTTCTCTCAATTGCCTTACGATGTTCTTTGGAAGTGGAACAAAGATGAGCTGCCTGGACGGACTGACAACATACGGATATCCAAATGGCTACCGCAGTCAGATTTGTTGAGTGAGTTTTATTTTTAACAAATGATTTTGAACTTGATTGGTTAATTTGTATGGTAAAAAAATACTTTGGAATGTTTTATAGAGCATCCAAAAATCAAGCTGTTTATAACACAAGGAGGACTGCAGTCAACAGACGAAGCTATCACTGCTGGAGTACCACTCATCGGCATGCCAATGTTAGGAGACCAGTGGTTCAATGTGGAGAGATACGAGTTCCACAAGATTGGAGTCAGACTCGACATGGAAACGCTGACAGAAGAAAATTTAAAAGATGCTATTGCTATGACAGCAGGAAATGACAGGTTTGTACTTGCAAAAGTCTCATTTTATTTAATGAGGGCAATAACAGCCGCCCCGTCGACTTTGTAATATAAAACATAATAACAAATAACTACATATTATTCTAGACTTTAAAACAAATAATACTGAAATGTAGGTAAGTAAATTGTCATAGATGATGGTGAAAATTACATAAATTTTGAAATGATTATCGTTTTTTTTTCTTCGCCTTAGACATAACTTTACAAATAAACTACACTATGTATTACAAATATAATTTTAAGTATTAGACATACATAAATAATTAAAAAATAATAATCATTTATAATATTACATTATATGTTTTTTTTTTAAATATGACTTGCCGTTTAGACGTGATGCTCATTTTAAAATCAGTTAAAGTCGAATATCTGTACTTTAAATCCAATGCAATGCTGATAAAGCGAAGACGATTTCGCTAATCCTTTAATCTTTTATCAGCTAGATGGTCTTGATTCATAAACGATGAAGAGACAAAATAATCGGCCAGTGTGTATAGTATATAAATGCCCTTTCTCACTTGCAGCTACCGTCGCAACATGGAGCGTTTCCGCAGTGTGATACAGGACGCGCCACAGAGCCCGCTGGAGCGCGCCGTGTGGTGGACGGAGTATGTGCTGCGTCACGGCGGCGCCAAGCACCTGCGCTCACCCAGCGCCAACATCACGTGGGCGGAGTACCTGGAACTGGAACTAGTCCTGACATTACTCGCGGCTTTGTTGACTGCCGTCACACTCATCATTCTAGCACTTCATTTAGTTTATAAGTTGGTCATAAAGAATTATTTAGGTGTAATTGATGTAAAAATTAAAAGACATTGATCTGGACAGATTTTTACTCTAGGATACTTTAGATTTAACCTATTAGTAATCATATGCATAACTATTAGTAAGACAAAATTTCTGTCTGTTTCAACTACATCTGCTACCGTGCCTCTTCGAAAACTCTATAATTTAATATCTTACAACAAATCTGATAACAACGAAATGGTTTATAACGACGTAATTGTTTACTTCGTCAAATTATCTATTTTGAAATTATCTACAATAATATCAGCTTAGTCATGATGATGAATTATTTTTTTATGATTAATTTTAACTATATCGTTTTAAATATCTTTATTCTCATTAAAACAATAGTCACTTACATGAGAACAATACAAATAAATTAGAAATATTATTCTAGTGAGGGTAACAGAAAAACAAAATATGGTTAGTTATCGACAAGTTAGGAAGCGAGTTCACCACATTCATTAGATAAGGTGGTAGCCCAAGTTTAAAGATTTCAGATACAGATTAACAAATAAATTCAATACAGTGTCTCGTCATAGTACGAGTTAATAATTTGTTTAATAAAATGCAAAATGAAGTCACTTATGTAAAGTCACACTAATAATTCTAATTCATTTCTTTTGCTACACTTAAGTAAAATGTTGGTTTTCTGGTTCGTGTTTGCGGTTAATATTATAGTTCTAAGTCGAGTTGAAACGGCGAGGATTTTGGCTTACTTCCCCTCATCACCAATTTTCCTTACCCAAATCACGAATCGATAGGTGCTCTAGTCATCCGTTGTTATATCCAAAGTCGTCGCAAGCTGTATAATCTCAGGGTATGGGAAAAAGTTACAGAATTATATTATTATCAAGACAGTAAAAGTACTTTCGGAACCAGCCCAGAACAAAGGAAATGCCATATTAAGAGGAAATTTTAGACAAGATATACCTCCAGTTGTTTTTAATTTATTATCAATGTTGACATGTTGTACTTGAATATACATACTATATTTGAAGGCATCAGATCTGTTTCTCCGTCTGTAGTCTATATTAGTGGGATACACCGAAAACCCACAACAGAGCTGCCAAAAGTACGTATAAAAAGCAGAAACGTTGTCGAATATTAAGAGTTCACGGTAATGTTCACCTTTACTTATTTTTCAGGATCTCAAGTCATATTTAGACTCGTCCAAACATGGTGTGATATACAATATAAGCTTCAGTAATGTAAATCCCTCCCTTTTACTGCCGGAGAAAATACAGACACTAATTCGGGTGTTCTCTCTTTTGCCTTACGATGTTCTGTGGAAGTGGAACAAAGATGAGCTGCCTGGATGAACTGACAACATGGATATCAAAGTGGTTGCCTCAGTCAGATCTATGAGTGAGCCCTGATCATTTCGTAGTTTTAGTGAAGCTTTTTTGTCTGAATTGCTCTTGGAACCCAAGACAAAAATGCACATACATGATAATAAATTTTGAATCGGTTTTTAGAACATCTCAAAATTAAGTTATTAGCCTCTCTCAAGTCAATAAGTCTACATATATGTGTGCTTGTTTTCGCTCTTTGTATAGAGCCCACCAATAGTAGTTATTTACATGTTATGTGCACACATCTTGTCGATGGAAAGTCATGAAGTATCTACTTGACTTTGACGTGATCATGGTCGTGCCCCTAGATAATACTATCGTAAATAGTCATGATTGAGTTATACTAACTATAGTTAATAGTTGCTATAGACAATAGTACAATATATAATAAATTACATTGAAGTGTCTGTTTGTAATGTCAAAATGTATGGTATATAATGTGGTACCCACTATAAACAAAAATACCTTTTTTTTTAATTTGATTTTCTGTCTGTCTGTTCCGGGTAACCATAACGGCTGGACCGAGTTTAACAGGAGTTTCAATGGCAGATAGCAGGTGTTATAAGGAGTAACTTGGGGTACTTTCATTTTAGAAAAAGAATTAGGGTTCCGCGAAATAATAAACTATTTATATTTATTTTTACGAATTTGGCGCAGACGAAATCGCGGGAAACAGCTGGTCTCAAAATAAACAGCCTTGTCATGCATGAATTGCTTCTTCAGTTGAAACAGTGACATGTATGAAAATTGTCTACAAGAACGACACAGAGTGATACTAGTCAGTTTTCTTATTTATGTAACTAAAACTATAATATCAGTGTTAATCTACTTTGTATATTACACTATTTATATAAAGTCAGATGAACATTTATTAATTATTAGTTTCCACACAGTTCAAGTAACATGTCGGTTTTGTGGTACTTATTTGTGGCTTATCTTTTAGTTCTAAGTCAAGTTGAAGCGGCGAGGATCCTGGCTTACTTCCCATGTCCGTCCATCAGTCATCAAGCAGTGTTCCGTCCTCTGACGGAGGCGCTCGCCAGTCGAGGACACAAAGTCACAGTCGTCACCACAGATCCTGCCTTCCCGAAAGGAGGAACTCCACCTAACTTGACAGAAATAGACGTCCACGATATATCATATGCAATATGGAGAGCAGAAGTAATGAAAGAGCAAAGAGGCAATAAAGACGACGACATTTTAGCACCGATGATTAGAATGCTGCAAGCTCTTAACAAAGTGTTTGACAACCAGATGAAAGAAGAAAAAGTGCGGAGTTTAATTAATGACAAGCAAATACAATTTGATTTGATACTGCTTGAAGCTTTTTTTGTACCAACCCTGGTATTTTCTCATATTTATAAAGCACCAGTGATACAAGTAAGTTCGTTTGGCGCCGTTTATCCAAATTACGAATCAGTAGGCGTTCCTACGCATCCGTTGTTATACCCAACATATAATCGACGAAAACTGAACAATCCAACAATGTGGGAGAAGTTGACCGAATTGTATTATGACTACAAGATCAATGAATTAACATGGGACAGTTGGAACACCTTAGGCAATAGTATAATAAGAGAACATTTTGGACCGGACACACCTCAGGTTTCGGAATTGTTAAATAACATTGACATGTTGTTCCTGAACATACATCCAGTGTTTGAAGGCATCCGACCAGTTCCTCCATCTGTGATCTACATGAGCGGCTTACACCAAAAAGCTACGAAAGAACTACCGAAGGTACGTATACGTATGTAAATCGTAATTATTTTCGCTGTTAAGGCGGCAAGTAATATTATCAAGTTAAATATCAACCAACATTTATTTTTCAGGATCTCAAGTCATACTTAGACTCGTCTAAGCATGGTGTGATATACATAAGCTTCGGTACGAATGTGGATCCCTCACTTTTACCGCCGGAGAAAATACAGACACTAATTCGGTCATTCTCTCAATTGCCTTACGATGTTCTGTGGAAGTGGAACAAAGATGAGCTGCCTGGACGAACTGACAACATACGGATATCCAAGTGGTTGCCACAGTCAGATTTACTGAGTGAGCCTATTTATATTTTTAGCTTTTTTATAGCAAGTGCCAATAAAAAGCCTTGTATTGTTGGAAAATTTAATGATCATATTTATTAAATTATATTAATAATGTTTGTAATGTTTTATAGAGCATCCAAAAATCAAGCTGTTCATAACACAAGGAGGATTGCAATCAACAGACGAAGCTATCACCGCAGGAGTACCACTCATCGGCATGCCGATGATAACAGACCAGTATTTCAATGTAGAGAGATATGAGTCCCTTAGTATTGGAGTAAGAGTTGACATGGAAACACTAACAGAAGAAAAGTTACTATATGCAATTAACAAGACAATAGGAGATGACAGGTAAGATGTAATTTACATATACAGCATATCGGCTAAATTGATTCCGGGCATAACGACAAAATACCATGTAGGACAGATTGAAACAAAAGATAACACTGCAAATTCCTTGACATTGATAATGTTTCCTTATCACCGCATTAGCTAGACGGCCCGGATTCATGAACAACACGCGACAGCAATAATAAATATAGACACGTGATTATAAATGCCCCTTCTCACTTGCAGCTACCGTCGCAACATGGAGCGTTTCCGCAGTGTGATACAGGACGCGCCACAGAGCCCGCTGGAGCGCGCCGTGTGGTGGACGGAGTATGTGCTGCGTCACGGCGGCGCCAAGCACCTGCGCTCACCCAGCGCCAACATCACGTGGGCGAAGTACCTGGAACTGGAACTAGTCCTGACATTACTTGCGGCATTGTTGACAGCCGTCACAGTTATTATTTTAGCACTCCGTTTCATCTATAAATTTATGTTTAGGTATCATTTAAGTGCAAGTGATGTTAAAATTAAACGAAATTGATTTAGCTTTTAGGCGTTTCTTACTTATGGCCATGAATGAACATTGTAAGATGCTAAAAATCTCCAACCGCCCTCGGGTATCAAGTAAGCACTTCTTTGGATAGCCAAGGTCCATTGATGTGTAAAAAATTTTGTCGCTTATGTCTTGGAATGAATGTAAAGCCGTTGGAAAAAACAAAATTGATCTGGATTTTACGAGTATATTCCTTTTTATTCGATTCAAGTATTCGCATATTTGCTATAGTCAAGAAAGGTTTTCTTATTCTACAATTGCATTGGACATTTAGAATTTTAGAAATTATGTATCTCCCCAGCTCCCAAAATGTTTCGAGTAAAATTGTCACAATCAAATTTTCTTGTCGTCATTCATTATTTCCTACATTACCAGGACTCTGAGATTTTCCACTGGATCTATTGACTGAGTTATCGGCTATTGTGAATACATCATCTTTCTCAGATTTTCGCTCTGACCTCATGTAAGTCAATAAACTATTGCCACATCTGTAGTAAGTCTCGCTCAATACATAATGAGTCGTGTAAATATCCCGAAAATGATTCACGTTTCCGTTGTAATTCCGAGTGGCCTTCTTAAGGCCCACTTCTAAGCAGAATGGCTCCTGCGACACTAACGCAGCGTCACTGAAATTCGCAGAAAGTAAGTCCTTAGCGCCGTGAAATATGCGTCGCTTTCGCGTTAAAGTCAAATCCCTCCGCCGCGCCGTTACCGCGGTAATCGCATAGCAAATTGCCAGTGTCTTGGCGTCAGTGTTGCCGGGTCTGCTTGGGAGTGGAGATTTACGTCTGTCATAATAATATTATCTTCTTAATTGTTTTACATCAGGTACCGGCTTTACGAACTGAATGTATATATATATATATATATATTTGTTTCTAACATTTATTTGTATTAAGTCTCCGTCTGATGACGACAGCTGTATGTAGCATTTGTCTCACCGAATTTTGCTCTGTTACGATGAAGGCCGGTTTCTAACTTTATTGGCCCGCCAAACATATTATATGTCAAAAGACGTCAATCGTAGAGTTTGACAAAAACTGAACTTCATATTATTCTTAATTCAGAAATCAGGAGCAGTAATTCTAAGTAGGTTCTCCTAGATATATTCGCCGTTCAAGGGCCGATAACTTTTGTTTTATCGATTCGATTTATTGATACTGGATCTTTTCACTCCCGCGTTAGATCAGTTCCTGTTAGATCAGGGATTCTATCCCTGATCTAACAGGAACTGTGCAGATAGCCTAGGGTACTCAAAGATAGTGCAGCTTATCAGTGAACGATGAAGTCATAATCGGATCAGAGGCCCTAAACAAGTGACGTGGCGATAGCGATTGATAAAAAGTGACCGTCTATCATCTAAAGCGTAGCGACAGCGATTGTCAAAAAGTGACCGTCTATATCGAAAGCGTAGCGACAGCGATTGTCGAAAAGTGACCGTCTATCATCGAAAGCGTAGCGATAGCGATTGTCAAAAATGACCGTCTATCATTGAAAGCGTAGCGACAGCGATTGTCAAAAAGTGACCGTCTATCGTCGAAAGCGTAGCGATAGCGATTGTCAAAAATGACCGTCTATCATTGAAAGCGTAGCGATAGCGATTGCCAAAAACTGACCGTCTATCATCGAAAGCGTAGCGATAGCGATTGTCAAAAAGTGACCGTCTATCATTGAAAGCGTAGCGATAGCGATTGTCAAAAAGTGACCGTCTATCATCGAAAGCGTAGCGATAGCGATTGTCAAAACTGACCGTCTATCATCGAAAGCGTAGCAGTAGCGATTGTTAAAAAGCGTGGCGATAGTGATAGGAAAAATATCAAAAATGTATCGGATTGTCAAGCGCTATCGAAAGCGCTGTCACGTGATCAATCCCTCACCGACGCGGGAGACCGATTTGGACCAGGCGCCTACAGTGGCCATCCACCGCGGGCGCCCGCTTCATTTCAGCAGTGCAGTTGTGTCATCCATGAATTATTTACTTATACGACAGGCTAGCCGCCCGCTGCCCGCACGCCAGCCGCGCGTGTGTCCGTCGTTCGTGCTCATATTATTTACCAATACAGAAACGCGCGAGGTTTAGCGTTACATTTTGGCAATTCAATATTCAATCATCGCCATAGCTGACATCGAATGACATTTGTCTAAAGCCACAGAACTTCGACAAATTGACATTTTATCAGCGACAACTTTTTTAGAAAAGTCAAAAATTATGTCACGTGGTCATCCCGAAAATTTTGGCATTTCGACAATCGCTATCCCCGATAGAATGTAATTTTGTCTATAACCCAGAACTTCGAGAGAACAACTAATACATACAAACAAACAGACAATTTGTATATTAATCTATTGTAGGTCATGGGTTCGAACTCAGGCAGGAGCGTTACTAACTGAAAATTATTTCATCACCACTGCTCTCAAAACGGTGAAGGAAAACATCGTGAGGAAAATGTCTTAGAACCTTGGATGAAATGTGATATCCGCCAATCCGCACTGGGCCCGCGCGGTGGATT
Organism: Anorthoa munda; assembly: GCA_945859665.1. Classification (NCBI taxonomy): domain Eukaryota; kingdom Metazoa; phylum Arthropoda; class Insecta; order Lepidoptera; family Noctuidae; genus Anorthoa; species Anorthoa munda. The sequence continues at coordinate 26,028,803 of OX243897.1, forward strand.
ATGTCCCTCTCACAGAGAGGAGGCCTGCACGCGTGATGGACCAAATCTCCTGTCCTACTATATTGTAATATTACTTTAGAAAACAGTTACTACAATTTATAGTCTTTATGGTTCCCCGTGTCTGCTGATTACAGTTACACGCGTCTTACTTATAATTTGCGGCTAGTAAGCAATTAAATTAAGAAATATTGTTGATTCAGATAAGCAAATCAGATGGATTTTTGATTTAACAGATGTGATGATGCATTTTGATCATAATGAGGCATCTATATCCAATTTCGTAAAGATAAAATTTTATGTTTTTCAGTTTTTTTTTACGATTACAGGTGATTAAAAAAAAAAACTAATTTTTTGGCTGAGGTTGTGGCCACCTCTGGTGTCAGAGTTAATTAAGCCGCCTCTAAGAACCCCACAGGCCTCTGACTTGGCTATTTTAGACCTACATTAACTTTATTAGAAAAAACACAGAGATCTAGATCATAGTTTTTATTGCGATTTTAGATGATTAAACTAATCATCATCATCATCACCATCAGCCTTTTTAATGTTCCCACTGCTGGGAAACAGGCCTCCTCTCTGTGAAAGGGAATGGGCCGTAATCAACCTCGCAGGCCCAATGCGGGTTAGTGGATGTCACATGTATTCGAATTTCATGCCGGTTGCCTTACGATGTTTTCCTTCACCGTTTTGAGAGCAGTGGTGATGAAATAATTTACACAAAGTAAAGCGCCTGCCTGGCTTTGAACTCACGACCTATAACTTATAAGTGCGGCCGATACAACTAAGTCAGCACTGCTCTCAATAATTAAACTAATACAGAATTGAAATCAGAAACAACTAAATATTTAAGTACTAGCTGTCGCGCGCGTGGTATTAGTACTTCGCCCAATATCTTTATAAATTGTAGCCTATGTGTAATTCTGAAGCTATACTTCTATAAAGTTTCTTCAAAATTCGTTCCGTAGTTTTTGCATGAAAGAGTAACAAACATCCATCTATCCTCACAAATTTCCATGGTTTATAATAGTAAGTAAGATTGTCAAGGTTAAGAAATGAATCACAGCGTTCCACAAGGAGACATACTTGGTCCCACGAGCTAATAATATTTTTCTTACTGCTATAGAATACTGCGATTCTACTACAAATAAAATATAAAAATTGTCGACGTTTGGGGAATGCCTAAGTCCAGCCATGGACGTGTTCAACTAAAATAACGATGACGAGGGAAACTAGGATCACCGATGAAGAAAGTAAACAAAAACTGGTAATCCGGTGTGGTTTTCACTGAAAAAGTCGCTTAGTAATGTTTGTGTTGTATCAACAACGTTCTGACTACTTTTCATGACGTCAATAATAATTGTAGGGTTTTCACGTCTTCAGGTGTAAAGTCTTTGTCATTACTTATTACCTAAGCATTTACGCAGTTATTGACTAGTAACTATTAAAACACGACAATATATCTACTTAATTTATTTATTGGTCTTTGTTTGTACATTATTGACGCTGGAGTTTGACTCATCAAGTCTTCACATAAATTGTCGCAGATCATGAATGATTATGATATTATTATTATTACCCTCGCACGCCTTTCAAAGGACCGGGACCCCAGGTCCAGAGATTCTCAAAGTCATATAATAATATTAAATTGTTTTATTTAGGTCAACATAGGAACCATGTTCATCATCATAATGTTCTTTTTGTTTTTTTGTTTATGTTCACCGATTTCTCCGTCAATTGTGGATTTAGAAAATTCTTTTTTTCTTTGAAAGAGTATGTTCCGAAATTGGTCCCATTTTAATTTGGTGAAGAATTAAAGGTCGATTTAAATAAAATCGTACACCTAATTAACTACATAATTATCAGTTCATTTGGCCTCTAAGATAACCCAATACAAATTTAGGTAAAATAAATAGAAAAATATAAATTGTCGATATAGTATCTTATCTTTTTATACCTCCGTGATAGCAATGTGACGAAGTAACGGATTTATTTTTAGCGATAGCATGTCAAAGTTCAAATATATTTATGTTATGAAATGATGAAAAGTAAAACAAACTTCAGTCATATAGTAATTTACTTTTGTGATTTATAAAGTTTTTTTTTGTAGAGCAGTGGTGGCCCAGTGGTATCGGCCGTGACTTACAAGTTGTAGGTCGGGGGTTCGAGCCCAGGCAGGCGCTTTACTTTGTGTAAATTATTTCATCACCACTGCTCTCAAAACGGTGAAGGAAAACATCGTGAGGAAACCGGCATGTCCTAGAACCAAAAATTCTAAGACATGTGACATCCACCAACCCGCACTGGGCCCGCGTGGTGGATAACGGCCCATTCCCTCTCACAGAGAGGAGGCCTGTGTCCCAGCAGTGGCAACATTAATAGGCTGATGATGATGATGATTCAAAAAGTTTATTGCTGTCAGTGTGGGAATGTGTGTTAGGTTCTCGTACCTATATATCTTTAACTGGCCTATCCAGCAATAGGGGAGCGCTGGTCGACAGCACAGCACGCCAGCTTTAATAACATCATACGTCGGCCTCTTAGTATAAATCGCTACGTATTGGTGTAAAGATAAATCGCAAAAGAATATAAAAATAATGGTAGTATTAATAAAATGACTTAACGTTTTATTGTGTTCCCATGTTCATGTAAAATTCAAAAGCAATGGAAAATTTTGTTGGGTTTTTAAAAACCCGCAGGTAATTTTAGCTTCTATTTTTAGGTTTTTGAGTGGGCACTTAAAATATTTGGAAGTTCAATATTTAAATATAAACTACTAATGACATGCATGGGCAGATTTAAAATACCCATAATATGAAGGTATCAAAACGTGAGGTTAAAACGTGATTCGAGATGGGAATAATTCGAAATAAAGTAAATCCTGATAACAAATTGTCGAAGTTGGATCCGTCGAAGTCCCGTACTGTATACCATTCATCGATATTCGACATGTAGGTAACATCGTTGGACCCAGCTGTCATTTGTAAATCTTTAGTAGAAGCGTGAAATCTGACATCAGTCTTGCCAAGGGGTACCGTGTTACCCAGGTACTGGGTTGTGGAGGTCAGATAGGCACTCGCTCCATCTTAAATACTTGTACTCAGCTGAATCCGGTTGGACTGGCTGGGAAGTTGGGCAAAGGCTAGGTAGATTGATAATATTTTGATCATCGAAGTTCCGTGATACAGTCATAGCAAGATTGTATCATGGAACATCGATGTTCAAAATTGTATTTTCCAATTGACTGTATAATGTCATTCCGTCTGTAGCAGCATAATTATTTTAATTAGCCATTTTTATTATTACTGTATTCGTTATTCAATATTATAAAGGCGAAAGTTTGTGAGTGTGTATGTTTGTTACTCTTTCACGCAAAAACTCCTGAACGGATCTGGATGAAATTCGGCACAGATTTAGATTATAGTCTGAAATAGCACATAGTATACTTTTTATCCCGAGAATATGTTCCCTTGGGATAATTTTCAACATTTAAGCGGGCGAAGCCGCTGGCAGAAGCTAGTAGTTCATAAATTTATGCAAATTGCCTTATATAGATTTCGATTCAAGGATCCAGTGGCTTTATCAAGTAAACATGTTTTTAAGACTAGACTTATGTTTTTATGTATATTAGTTACCTGACCGAGAATCTAGAAATTCAATAAACTGTATGAATCAGATGTTTCTCGAACTTTATTAATCTTTTTCTCGAACTTTATTAATCTTTTATGTGTCGCACATTACTACTTTACAGCCGTTATATGTAGGTTTTTAAATAACGGTTGTAAATGTCAACCGAACAACTTTGTGGCTGATCGCTGAAATTTTTGGTGTGACAATCATGGGGTTCAGTTTGGTTTGACAATTTCTATAAATTTAAGAAAAGGAAAATGTTTCGTTTTGTAATTCTTAGACATCAGAACGAGGAAATAATAATAATTTGTTATCGTATTGTGTCCGTCCCCAATCTCAGTAAGATACACAATCGTCTTATTTTTTTTAATTTTTTGACCTTCCCTGCATCTCAAATGTATAGTGACCTTGCATTGTGAATGATTATAATGTTTATAATGCATGTTTTTTCTTTTTACAAGTTCAGCCTTTGGCATAGGTAAGTATTTTAATACAATTTGACAGGCAGTGTTGTAATAATGTTGATCAGGGGTAAGCTTTTAGAGTATGTTTATTTTGAGATCGCATAAGTGACAGATGTATACAAGTCATATACATCTATCCCTTACACACACTCAAAATAACCTTACTCTAAGAGCGTAAGGTCACCCCCCAGATCTTTTTAGGGTTCCGTACCCAAAGGGTCAAAACGGGACCCTATTACTGAGACTCCGCGGTCTGTCTGTCTGTCTGTCTGTCTGTCTGTCACCAGGCTGTATCTCATGAACCGCGATAGCTAGACAGAAATGATTTTTTTTTTGAAATTTTCACAGATGATGTATATCTATTGCCGCTACAACAGCAAATACTAAAAACAGAATAAAATAAATATTTAAGTGGGGCTCCCATACAACCAACGTGATTTTTGTGCCATTTTTTTACGATAATGGTACGGAACCCTTAGTGCGCGAGTCCAACTCGCACTTGGCCGGTTTTTTCTAAACCATGATGATGAAACTGTCAAACGATATCTAGCCCTTATCGCAAGGGTTACAAATAAAAACAAATGAGCGTTCTAAACGCTTACGTGACTTCAGACATGTTGTTAGCTCATTACCAATAATAATAAACAAATATTAAATTAGAATACAACCAAAGTTATCTATGGTTTGTTTATGTTTCATTAAGTTATTACACAAGAGGTATTACTACATAAGGTAAATACCACTTTAACATGTGTTATATTGGTACGTATTACTCATTTGTTTTATTTGTGAAGTTACTGATTCATTTTAAAGTAGGTATGTTTAATGTGTTCATTCATGAAAACATTACGTGGAAATTAGGGTCGCTTTTGATAGCATGTCATGTGTCACTGGCCATAATTATGTCATGTGTCCAGTGACATTTTGATAAAAATTGTGCCGACATTTATTTATTTATTAAAACTTTATCCACAAGTACAAAGGCGGACTTCATGCCTTAGACATTTTCTACCAGTTGACCTTAACCTAAACCGATAAAATAAGGCAGGTGTATAGTTCTCGCCAAACTTTTTTGGCCGCCCTGAAGTTGGCTACAACAGCACCGTTTCGTGCCTCGCGCATGCGGAAAGCCAACTTCAGGGCGGCCAAGAAGTTTGGCGAGAACTATAACTAAATGAAAGGATAAATAGAGAAAAAAACAACAAAGTATGTATTCATATAAATATATATACTTTGTTACATACATACATAAACAATGTTATTGAGAAACCGAAACCAACAAATCAATAATGTGATGCTTCTGCAAACTTCTTGCGAATGTGCTCACGTGCCTTAAATTTGAAGGAGAACCGACTGGTTGCCATCCTGATATACCAAGGAAGCGCATTCCAAAGGGAGATCGTCTGGACAAAGAAAGACTAGTGGGTAAACCCAGAGCGCTGAGAGGGACATACTATAACTATGTTAGGGACTGGTAGAACGAAGATTTTTTACTGTGGGCAGAGTAAAGGAATTGGACATGGAAGTCAGATAAGAAGGAGAAGTGGGTTTATCAATAAAAGAAAACAGACATTGCCGTGCGAGTTAGCCCGAGTCATGCAACGCATTATGTATAAAATATCACATCACATCATCAGCCTATTAATGTTCCCACTGCTGGGACAAAGGCCTCCTCTCTGTGAGAGGGGATGGGCCGTAATCCACCACGCGGGCCCAGTGCGGATTGGTGGATGTCACATGTCTTCGAATTTTTGGTTCTAGGACATGCCGGTTTCCTCACGATGTTTTCCTTCACCGTTTTTGAGAGTAATGGTGATGAAATAATTTACAAAGTAAAGCGCCTGCCTGGGTTCGAACCCACGACCTACAACTTGTAAGTCGCGGCCGATACCACTGGGCCACCACAGCTCTCAGAATAAAATATATATAATATAAAATTTCCGAGTAGCAGCTCGGGGTCTGGACCAGTGCCGGGTTGAAGGCGATAGACTATATTCCGTGTGAGTTAAACATAATTGGTCAAATGTGTGTGTACTATAGAAGCTCTTCTGCCTAACTCTTCGAAGAATTCAGGCGTGATGTTATGTGCATGAGATTTTATGACCCCTCTGATGTTAAGACCACTCCGGCCTTGCACTCTTTTTTACCAAATCGCACAATTACAATTCACTATCAGAATGTATTACATCCTTGTAGTTGAAGTTAGGCAGCTTGAAGGATCTTGAAAAATTTGACTTGCAATCAAGGTACTCTACACAAACAAACCGTATCCGGCTCGAAGGACCTAAAAATGTCAGCGGTTGAATGAAGTCCGCTGAATGCCTCGCTAAAGCGACTGTAAGGTCAATTAGCTTTTACAAATGATCGTGTTCAGCCATCAGCTGTGAACCATGTTCAATTGTGGTTCAATTGCCGTTTATCATTTTGCATTCCATATCGTCACAGCTGTTTTTAGGGTTATGCTGCAAAATTTAGATTAATTAACCTTTATAGATTATGTGATATGGTTGGCATTTGATTCTGTTGTTCTAGAATTGACATTTTGCAAGCAGGCAGGGAGGGGAAAGTATTCTACGGTACCATAATAATTATGATGGTTGGTATCTATCAGTTATACTTCATCAATATCTTCCTACCCTTGTCCCAGGTCGGCACAAAACAGTTCCGTTTTTACGGTTCCGTACCCGAAGGGTCCACACGGAATCCTATAATCCTATTGCTGCCACTCACGTGTCCTTCTTGTCTGTCCGTTTGTCCGTATGTCCACCTGTCCGTCTGTCCGTCGTCTGTCGCACGGGTTTTGCGGCCAAACGGCTGGAGATACAGTAATCAATTTTCACAGTATAAGCATCTTATTGACCCAAAGCCATGCAAAGTGTCAAAAAATATTTTTATATTTTTAAAGGGGGCTCCCATACAGCTAAAGGGGGTGTGATTTTTTTTTCCTTCCCCATCTTGTGGGGTATCGTTGTTTAGAGTTCGTTGAGTAGATAAATACTATATTTTTTGTTTAAATTATTGTTTTTATATTTTCATTGACCTATGAACTTGAAATATTGTGATAATGCGTTTATATAATAAAAAAATAATACTTTTACTAAATATTGATAAATTAGATTTTTTCTTTGAAATCCTCTTATTTTTTGCTATTACAACCAACTTAATTTTGCGGTTTGGTACGGAACCCTACATGTGTGAAGTCCGACACGCATTTGGCCGGTTTTATTCTGTTCTCACATTTTCTCTTGTCAACCGTCTTGCTATCATACTCTCCCTTTTTATTCATGTCATCCCTGACATAATTTTTCCATTTTTGGCCTTCCTCTCTCTATCCAGTCTGTTGTCGTTCTTACTGGCAAAGTTGCACAGGCTCTAACATGAGTTTCAAAGTTAGTGGCACTTGAACTCTCTGTAGTGAATCACAGCAACGTCTACAAAAACACAAGTAGGCAAATCTTGACCAAAAACGCATTTTCAAGACAAAGACAAAGACAAAGATATTTTATTTTAACTAGGCCACCAAGCGGCACTTTTGAACGTACATAAAAATGATTCTACCGTGCATTCGGAAAGTAGCTTGTTATGGAGAAGAATGCACAAGAAACTCCATAAACACAGACAAGTATAGTGAAACCTCACTTTTCCTTGATAAACTTTGAGCGAGAGTTCTTTTATCATTTTCATAGACAGTCCTAGCTCTACAGATATCTGAATGCTCTAGTCATAACATAAACAACCCTGAGATATTTTTATTAACGGATTGGCAATCAAGAGAATCAATGTCACATTAAAAAAAACATTCTTATCAATTCAGTCTGTCTGCGTATTTGATAATAACCTGTTTCGTCCAGCCATAGAATGGCCATTGAACAGTTCGATAAATCATAAACAGCATATCAATTGAAAGCAAATACAACGTATTTAATGCTTCATTGAACTTAATTTAGAACTACAGACGGTGTTTCTGAACTCAAAGAAACAGAACAATTAATAATTTCGTTTAAATATGGCTGCAATTGAACTTATAAATTGATCTTGACGATGATTGAAAAGTGATGAAATTTAAGTTTAGTATTTAAGGGTGGTAGCCAAGGTTACAGACAAAGCTCGATGAATTGACAAGCTTAAGTCGTAGGTCGCGCACATTACTTGCAGAAGGAGAATTCTGGAGTGGCGACCCTGGATCGATGACTTAGAGATGGTAAAGAGCAGCACAGGACCGGTCAGTTTTACGATTTTACCTTTATCTTGGTGATAACCTGAGTATTCTAGGTGTATATAACCCAGTACCTTCAGCCAATTAGGTAATTTCCACCACGTATGCCACCTGCTTGCTAACCAAAAACATAAAATCTGGCCAAGTGCGAATCTTACTCGCGCACAGACGTTTCCGTATAAACAGCTATATTTCCCAAAAATAAAAAGGTAACCTTACTAACGTTCATAAACAATGAAAGCACCGAACATTGCTCTCTCTCTCTCTCTTTGTCGGTCCCTCATGTCTGAGGATCGTGGTCAGCATCAAGGTTGCACCTGTAGCGGATGATCTGCCTCCACCGGTTTCTGTCCAGTGCGTCCCTTACGACCGTGTAGAATTTGGAGGCCGACGAGACTTTCACTTGATCGGTCCATCTTGTTGGTGAACGACCGCGCGATCTTTTGCCTTCGGTGTTCCCAACCACAATCAGCTTTTCTAAATTCTCGTCGCCTCTGCGCACTGTGTGACCGAAATACGCAAGAATGCGTTGTTGGCAAATAGTGGACAAGCGAGTTTTATTCGGAGCTGGGTCTGGATCGATGTATTGGTGCGTTACGCTGTCCAAGGTATTCTTAGCATTCGTCTCCAACACCACATCTCGAATGCATCAATCCTTTGTCTCTCTCGGGTTAGGATTGTCCCCGTTTCCACTCCATACAGGAAAATAGGGAATACCAGTGCCCGTATCAATCTCATCTTGGTTTTGATACCAACTCCTCTTTTCTTCCAGATGTTGTGTAGACGGCTCATAGCATCCTTCGCCATCCCGATTCGCCTCTTTATCTCGGGGACACAGCAACCGTCATTGCAGATTTGGGAAACCAAGTACACGTTGCGGTCGACGATATTTATGCCAGGGATGTTGCAGGTGTCATTTGTTAGCTTTCCGGCTCGATCCACTATCATCACTTTGCTTTTCGCTCTGTTCACTGCAAGACGAACGCGACTGCGACGATGTTGCCACTCTCTAATTCGAGTGTTTGGAACAGCTTACTCATATCTTCCATAGATGTTGCTAGAAGAATTGTGTCGTCGGTATATCGAAGGTTCGATATCCTCTTTCCGCCTATTGGAAAACCCTTCTCCCAATTTTCGATGGTCTTCCGAATAATGTACTCTCCATATAATTATGTTAAAAAGTGCCGGGGACAAGATACAACCCTGTCTCACTCCTTTTTTTGTTTGGAACATGTTGGAGCATTCAGAACCTATCCTGATGAAAGAACGATTTCCTGTGTACAGACTCTGGGTTAAAGCAACGAGGTGTTCCGGAGCTTCCATTTCAAGTAGCACATTCCACAGTTTATCCCATTGCACGCAGTCAAAGGCTTTTGTGTAGTCAATAAAGCATAGGACTACGGGGCTGTTAAATTCCCTGCTCTTCTCAATGATTTGGCGTACGTTAAGTATTTGCTCCCGCGTTCCTCTGCCCTTAACGAAACCTGCCTGCTCTTCGGGTATCTGTTGGCTTAAATAGTAGTTCAGACGTCGATTAATAACATGGAGTAGGATCTTATTCGCATGAGATATTGAGGCTATAGTCCTGTAATTTCCACAATCTTTTGAAGAGCCTTTCTTATGTAAGGGTATAAACACCGATTCTGTCCAGTCTTTTGGCCATCTTCCAGTACTCCAGATGGTATTGCAGATTTCGGTGATAGCTTTTGTGCCTTGTTGACCTAAGTTTTTAAGTATTTCGGCTGTAATAGCATCTTTACCCGGTGATTTCCTGCACTTGAGAGCTTTGATGGCATGCTCAATTTCTGATGGTAGGATATCAGGCTCTTCTGTCGCCCATGTAATTTTAGCGCTAGTAGGCTCTCCCATGTCGTATAACTCCACGCAGTAGTTTTTCCAGTGCTCTTACACTTGAGTCACATTTGTAAGTAGGCGCCCGTCTTTATGTCCAATGGCACATGTTTTCGGTTTACGCGTTCCAGACAGTTCTCAGTGATTAATGAACATTGCTCTTACAAAGGGATATTATTAATTTTGCCGTTCGAAAACTATTGTCCCCATACATCAATACACTTGCAAAACCTGAGTATTCGTTTTGTTTTTGGTTTCAGGAAATTTGATCATGTCTCTCAGTTCCGCAACGATCTAGAGTGGCTCCCTATCCGTCTTCGCTGGAACACTAGCATATTATGTCTCCTGTTCAACATCCTTTTTATCCCTGCATACCCTGGCTACCAGCGCGATCGTTTTTCATTTACTCGCCCTGCCGATGCCCTTTGTAGATCCCGCCTTAAACGTCATCTCAATTTCCCATCCCATAAAACTCATTTCTATTCCCACTCCTTCTCTGTTCCTGCAGTAAGATTGTGGAACTCACTACCCTTGGGCGTCACGAATCTTACGTGGAAGTGAGTATCTCTATTTTTAAGAAGCAAGTCAAAGAACACTATCTTTCTTCCATCCTGTGATATTTTATTTATATTATATGTATGTATATTTTATTTTATTATAATGTATTATTTCTTTCTTTAATATATTTAGATGTGTTTAGGCACTTGTTGTAATTTTTTGATTTGTTAAGTTTTACAATATTTTACATTTTTCTTGTACTTCTACACCCTGTGTCTATGTTTCTTATCCAACTTTCCTGTCGCAGGTATGCTGGAAGAAATTTCTCAAGAAATAAGCAGCTCCTTTGTACTCTTCTATCTTTATATGTATTTTCTCTTTTAAGTGTTTTGTGTGTACATAACTAAATAAATAAATACACAAATATTTTACTTTTCCAAGTACATTTTATCCCAACAAAAACATAACATGTCAAAAACAAAAGTCTCGCGGCGCAGTTCTTCTACCGCAATAACTAGTGAGATAAATTGTAAAACCAAGTCGGATAATTTATTCAGTAGGTACCTTATTAATTAGGTTACAAACAAGGATTAGGTTACATTGTACGTTTGTTTGAAATCTCAAGGCTCCTTTGTTTTACGAACCTTTCGCACAATAAAGTCCTATTCGTAGTAACGATTTTCAGTTATATAAATACACTTTGAAGTAGCACTAGCTAAAAGAAATCTGCGTTTGAAACCTGCTTCTCAAATATACACACGTCAGAAAAGTTTATTTGAATTCCATTTAATAGTACTGAATTTTTAGATTGATTTGTTCGGTTTCATTCGTTTCTAGGGTTCCGTACCCAAAGTGTAAAAACGGGACTCTATTACTAAGACTCCACTGACCGTCTGTCACCAGGCTGTATATCATGAACCGTGATAGCTAGACCGTTGAAATTTTCACAGATGATATATTTCTGTTGCCGCTATAACAACAAATACTAATTACAGAATAAAATAAATGTTTAAGTGGGGCTCCCATATAATAAACGTGGTTTTGGTCGCTCCATGTAAATTACTGGACTCAGCTGCATTCACTTATACTAGAAGTCGACCAGAACATATTTGGGAAAACGCTAGGCAGTTTGATTGTTTTCTATTTTATTATGAATACTTAACTTGCCGGGCGAGCACGGCCTACTGTGACAGGCTTGGGTCAGATATTTTTATTCACAGTTTGTGAGCAAAAATACGTGACTCAAGCCTATCACAGAGGCCGTGCTCGCCCGGCTGGTTAGTACTTGTTTATCAAATAAGTACTTCGTTATTTCTGGGCTAGTCACGGGGTACGCGTGATTGAAACCCGGGCCCTCGAATCATGGTAGCGGTAGGAACTGTGGGGTTTTAGTCGGTTGGAGTCCGACATAACCCTCCGTTTCCCCGAGACGTTAGGTATTAATGGGGAAATCCCCACAATAAAAATAAAAAGAAGCTAGTGTCCACGAGGATTATTAACTTAATTACATAAAACATAGAAAAACCTGTAATAGCTGAGTGCGGAAGGCCAGCGTGTTGATTGTGATAACGATCAATGCTTGCTCGGGCCTTCTCTGTAATGTAAGACCTTGAAAATATCTTCCTAAAGGCGTGACGCCATTTAAATTGAATCAATTGGCAATATCGCGCACGTATTTTTTTAAGAAAATGTCAGGTGCACTTTGGTCGAATTGTATCAATCTGAACAAAAAAAATCACTTTGTAAAAATCTATTCCGGTGTGATATTCTCGCGTTGAGTCATCAGCGCTTACAGTATACAGGATAAGTTTTGAGCACATCTTGGCATTGGCTAACATACCAACGTCTGATTCAACAATAAAGGTCATTTTTATGGCGCCAGTACAACGATTACTTTTGGCGCATTTCCACGTGCATTACTGACAGACTATTAAATATTTTCGATGAATGTTTTTTGAATACTTAATCGGTAGGTGAAGAAAAATATTAGCTGTTATAAAAATCGTTCTACTCTTTGTGCGTGAAAAAAATGGTCCTATGGTGCGAAAGGTAAACCTAATAAGATTAAGGTTGATGGCAGAGTAGGTATCACTTATACATCGCTCAATATTGCTCAATATAGCTCAATATCGTTCAATATCGCTCAATATTGTCCATATTAATTCAAAAACACTTACCACATCCCATACACACACACCTACACATGAAATGGCATTCACATAGGATTATTTTATTATAAAAGGCTACTAGGGGACCACTATTATTGAAAGAAGAGTATAAATAAACTGCAAGCCAAGACTCAGGCTGCCACCTAGTTCTGATGCAGAAAGTCCTATATGTATCTACAAACTCCTAGCCGTACATTGTCATTTTATATTTGTTAAATAAATATTATTTGATTTGATTTGAATTACTTACATAGTCTCAGTAGCAACTATTATTTATTCTGTGTCAGTAGTAACCGGGAGTTTGAAAGTAGGTCGTGTCACACCCCGTGTCTCGTAAAGCACGTAAAGCCATTGGTCTGGCACTTGATTTCTGTCCAGCCGTGACCTTCCGTGAAAAACGCACAGGGGACAGTATATATATATACACTATTCTATATATATATATAGAATAGTGCACAGATGTGTTTGCAAACAGGGGGAGAGTCCCCTGTTTGCAAACACATCTGTGCACTACAATACCTCCTGCGTCTCAATGGAGATTAGATTAGAAATTCGGTCATCAGGATTATAATTATTGTTCTATAAGCAGAGGGAACTCTGAAGATACATTATTATTTCCTTGGAAAGTTAATAATTAACGTCAAACATCTCAGATGGCTGTTTCCTTATATAAAGTAACTATAGATTAAGCCTTAAGATGAGCTTGATTGATAGAGCGAGATGGCTAATTGGCAGCTCCATGTAAATAATAAGAACAAAATTATTTTTGTCTTTGTCACCATGGCCGGTTTCTGTTGTTTGTCAAACTCTAATATAATGGCAGGTTTGACAAACAAACTCGGTTTTGTTTGATTTTCTGTGATTTCGTGGTATTATGTGTTAATTGAGACAAGGAATTTGGGTTATTTATAGATAATAAGTGTCAGTGCGATGGTGGGTTGTAGTGTCCTTTTTCTTGTTGTAACACCAGAACTAACTATTGTTATCTCATGTGCGGCCACGCCAGGGCTTCATCTATAGGTACTTTATCTAAGGCAATAATAATAATAATACCTATCATTTTGTCTCTTACTTTTTTAATTGCCGGTCGAGACTCTGACCCCTTTTTAATTCCTAGTAAGATTTCAAATCTTTATCCTCATGCAGTTTTGCAGCGTGACAACGCACGTGTTTCTAAGTAACATTTATCTTATTTGTGAGCATTGTAGGTAAATACTGGATGGATGTAGGTTTTTAAAAGCCACGTTTGTGACAGTAATTTATCTACCTGTTGAAATTATTAATGTTATTTTTCTATGTTATTGTTTAATCGCTAATAACATTGACCTCTATCTCAAAATGTTTTATAAGTGCTATTTTTTTTTATAAAAACTGTTCGTTTTCTATTCTACACGCTAGTTTGAAAACACTGAAAAGCCCATAAGTGACTCAGACTAAAACGGCAACATACTTTGGCGGCTAGGCTAAGCCGCAGGACAATAAAAACATACCTAGGTACAGGGAGGGACCTTGACCTGACACACGCAATGTAACGGCGAGACAAACTACAACACCATGACAACACAGAGGATTGTCGGTCAGCTCATCCGATCCATCATTATTAGTACAAAACGACACAGTTAACGAAAGGAGAAGCCACTCTGGTTTTATCTAGACCCAATGCTAACCAATTATTTCAATAAAAAAAATCTCTTATAACACATTTGCTCGTAAAGGGTCTCTTATTTTTCCAATTTGAATATCGTAATGTATTTCATTACGTACTTGTGCGTTATTGTAATGCAAAACGCACGGTTTATCAAGATGCTCCGTCTAAAACGAACGGTGCTTTTTTAAATCTTAGCATAGAGTTTTTATGTCAGAAAAGTGGTCAACATTTTATGAATAAAATTACTTTGGGAGATAAAATATAATAAATAAACATTTAATTCTTTAATTTTGACCATAAATTACAACCATTTATCTGTAACAAAACCATGTACTTTATTATTAATACTGACTGTTTTTGTGCCTTTTCCTTAAAAAAAAAGTACTGATGCGTGCGCGTCGCTAATTTGTGAACCAGTAAAAATTATTCCGCGCGCTTTTTCTTTTCGCTGTATTGTTTTTATTTGAAAATGTCGTCAAGTAATGATGAATTTATTAATTCGACACCGCCAGAAGTCTCAGAGGCAGCGAAAAAGGCTACTCTAAGCCTCTTGCCCGAAAAATCGTCCGATAGATACTTACAAGCGTATCAAAATTTCATCTTATGGAAAACAAGCTAAGATGCAAATTCATTTTCAGAAAGTGTGTTTTTAGCCTATTTCATGGAACTTTCTCAAAAATATAAGTCGAGCTCATTGTGGTGCTACTATTCAATGCTAACAACTTGCACTGTGAAAACAAAATATGGTATTGATATCAAGTCATACTCCAACTTGCTGGCATTTCTAAAAAGACAAGTGATTAAAGATTTATTCGTTTAAGAAAGTCCGAGTTATTTATTTATTTCCTCGCAAATATGTTTTAAAACATCGTATGGCATACGTGCGCTTTGATAATTATTACAGCCTCTGCTTTCCTGTAGCCCTCGCCTACGGCTCGGGCTAGCAATATCGCCTCGTCTATAATTTTCAACTTACCGCACTTACATCATAATGTACTATTAAAGGCATGTGTCTCTATTATGTTCATAAAAATCCAAATTATTTGCTATCTATTTTAGAAATAAATCATACTTCAGAAACGGATTCTGGTGAAAGGTCGGGGGTAACACAGATCAAATATATATTATCTTTAAACTTATCACACATTTAGAAACCTCTGAACCCGTATATTATTTCTGTACTCCAATGGACTCCCTTGATCTAGTTCTCTAATCAGTTTCGTAATAGAATAGAATAAAGGCAGACAGACAGTTTATCAGAATCACTCGCTGCATGTGTGTATATCACGGGGACTGTAATGGATATTATAATATTTAGGTCATCACTAGACGTATCACTTTCGTGGATTTGAGAAACTGGTGCTACAGTATACAGGTCAATGATGAGGTTGGTCTGTTAATGGGAAAAACCATCATCTGCATATTGAGAGCCCCCTCCGTTACTCGCAAAGGCTATCATTTGAAGATCATTGCCAGTAGCTACGGTAGTCATAAAGTCTGACTCCAGTTTTACCAAGAGGTATCATGTACTCTTTTTTTTCTTTGTGTTGGGTGGGAAATCGTCCAATGACTTTTCTCGCTCTGGGTGAAGCGGAAAGGCGTGTCAGACTTTTACTGACTAAAATCCACCCGTGTTCCTTCAGTTGCTTGTGCCAAGGCCATGGTAACTCTCTTTCAAATTTAGCCGCAACCCAGATAGGCAGCCGCCCTAGCGGGCTCCGTCACTTTTGTTGACATCTCTTTGAGGTGCGCGTGGAACACTACGCGCCGTAAACTCAGGCCTGGTCCTTATCGGATGGCGAGCTACCCATTACTTGCCGTCCGCAAGCCCGCGCCTACGGTGACCGGGAATCGGCTTGCGACTCCCGACGCCTGGGGCGTCTCCTACGGTGGCTAGGGGCGCGAGGCCGTCTCCTTCGCATCTCCCTCACGTCTTCCGCCTCCTCATTTGCGATCTTTACTTCTTCGCAGAAGGAAGAGACATCTTCCCATGCCCTCTCGCTCCGTATCATGGCCTGAACCAGGACCGGACGCGAGAGGTCGCCACCGCCGATCGCCTCCACGAGGAGTATCTTGTACCCTGGTACAGGATTTTAAAGATCAGATCACATTATCGCTTACCATAGGGCGAGTTAGTGGTCAAACGCGAGTAATTCCATAAGACAACTTGTATGCAAGTTGCAAATTGGACACATGTTTACAATGCAAGCAACTTGTATGTCATACTTGAATGGAAGACTTTCCTAATGGAATCGCGCCTTTACACAAAAAAAATACCGGTTAAGTGCGAGTCGGACTCGCGCACGAAGAGTTCCGTACCATTATCGCAAAAAACGGCAAAAATATCACGTTTGTTGTATGGGAGCTCGACCTAAATATTTATTTTATTCTGTTTATAGCGACAACAGAAATACATCATCTGTGAACATTTCAACTGTCTGGCTGTCACGGTTCAAGAGATACAACCTGGTGACAGAGACAGATGGACCGTGGAGTCTTAGTAATAGGGTCCCGTTTTTACCCTTTGGGTACGGAACCCTAAAAAGATATAAAGTCACTCTCTGTAAAGTAATGGTCCTGCAGTCGATCTCAACAAAGTTGGGTATGGATAGACAGATGATAAAATTCAATTAGTCATCGCGGTATAAAGGGGGCCCCCGTTTCTAGAAGCTATTCAAATAACATATCAGATGTTGTTATGATTACTTGTTTATGTTATTGTTTTCCAATGACATCAGCTAGCATAAGATTAGTCGCACAAGATACGTGTTGAACAGGATTTATTAAAACCTGTATTAGTGACGGTAGCCAGACCGTTGCTGCATTGATGCCATAATACTGACACAGAGAAATATTCACGCATTTTTTTTTTTTTTTTTTGCCTGTATTTTAATATCTTAATACTATTATTAATGCGAAAGTTTGGGTGGATGGAAGGATGTATGTTTGCAACTAAATCACGCCAGAACGGCAAAACGGATCAGGAAGAAATTTGGCACAGAGATAGGCTTTTCATCCCGCCGGCGTTTTTGTTTGCAAAATATTCTTTGATTTGCATATGCTATTTCAGTTATCGTCAATTTTGCTGTGTAAAAATATGTTTTAACACCCAAGATGTTTAGGAGGAGTATCCAAATGTAGCGAAAAAATATCGAGATGTTATTTTTTTTTTAAAGCAAATCTATTAGTTACACGAAAAAATAATGTATTTGAATCAATAGGACTTTCTTTTTTCAAACCTTTTAACCTAGCCGTTACTTAGGTGTATGCTTTAGAAAGTAACCGTTTTACGGAACTAAAGCGGTGGAAGGCCCCTAAATGTAACAAGCAAAACGTGGATGTACCGACTACGTACCTACAGCCCGCAGGCTTATTACGTATCTTTTGCAAGAGCAAAACGATAGCGATTTTTGCGCAATAATTGCTCTTCAATACAAAAGTTTTAGAATGCATGGGCGCACGGTTGGCGCAGTGGTTGAGCGATTGACTGTTGCGCTGCGTGTCGCGGGTTCGATTCCCGCACGGAACAAATATTTGTATGACCTACAGATAGTTGTTTCGGCTCTGGGTGTTTGTGATTGTGAGTTTATATGTTTGTAAACGCACCCACGATACAGGAAGAAATTCCTAGTGTGGGGCAATGTTTTTTTAAAAAAAAAAGAAAAAGAAAGAAAAAAAGAATTGCTGGTGTTTTTTTTTAATAAGTGCATTTGACAAACAGCGAGCGATTAGCAAACGATTGTGTAGGACCTACCATACCTACACTGCAGGTAATTCCGACTTTTATGACATAAAGCGTTTGATCGCTATCGTTTTGCTCTTGCAAAAGATACGTAATAAGCCTACCGGTCTAATCCTTCGAGGGATACGGGCACGGTATTCTGTTATGTAATTTGTAACTAGTGTTTTTGCCTGGGTTATTTATAAATAGTATATGATCATCTGGCATAATCTATCTATATATATCTATCTTAAATATATATAAAAACTAGCTGTCCCGGCAAACTTTGTTTTGCCATAAAAACACCTAATATGCATCTACCCTACCTACCCTACCCTACCCTACCTACCCTACCCTACCTACCCTACCCTACCCTACCTACCCTACTTACCCTACCTACCCTACCCTACCTACCCTACCCTACCTACCCTACCCTACCTACCCTACCCTACCTACCCTACCTACCCTACCCTACCTACCCTACCCTACCTACCCTACCCTACCTACCCTACCCTACCTACCCTACCCTACCTACCCTACCCTACCTACCCTACCCTACCTACCCTACCCTACCTACCCTACCCTACCTACCCTACCCTACCTACCCTACCCTACCTACCCTACCCTACCTACCCTACCCCGGATGTAATAAAGGCGCTCAAAAACCAAAACGCCGCCATCTTTCGAGATCTTAAAGATGAGCAGGCGAAAATAGAAATAATCTACAGAAAGCGAGCCAGGAACCCGCACATGTGTCACGTAGTGATGAGGGTCGCCACAGAGGTTTGGCGGCGCATGCTCGAGGTCGGGTCGGTGCATGTGGAGT
Source organism: Anorthoa munda (assembly GCA_945859665.1). Lineage (NCBI taxonomy): Eukaryota > Metazoa > Arthropoda > Insecta > Lepidoptera > Noctuidae > Anorthoa > Anorthoa munda. The sequence continues at coordinate 26,047,822 of OX243897.1, forward strand.
TTCATAGGGTGACGGTCGAGGACCAATCCCCGCTGGTCCAGTGCTCGCTCTGCCTCGGGTATGGGCATAGCCGACGCCTTTGCACGGAGTCCGTGCCAAAGTGCAGCCACTGTGGCGGTCCCCACATGAGGACGGAGTGCGCGGACTGGGCCGCTGGCCTACCTCCAAAGTGCTGCAATTGCGTGCGCGCGAAGACTGACAGCACAGACCATCATGCTTTCAGCTCGGAGTGTGTAGTTAGGAAAAGGTGGGATGCAATAGCCCGATCTGTTATTGCGTATTGCTAAGGGCAACACGGAGACTCCTGCCCAACAAAACGCAAGACCATACCGTGTGGCCCAAGCTAATCTACAACGTAAGGACCTGGCAACGACCGAACTCTTTTTAGAGGCCAGTAAAAGGAAGATCGCGTGGGCGCTTATCCAGGAGCCGTACGTGGGAGGGGCGCGAGGTATGAAGAGCTACCGAGGTTCGCGAATCTACCAGTGCGAGGTTGATGGAAGTGGGAGGGTAAAGGCGGCAATTGCCGTCTTTGACGATGACCTGGATGTCATTCCCTACCCGAAACTTACCACAAACAACATCGTTGTGGTGGGGATCCGGACTAAAGCCTGGGAGATCGCAGTAGTTTCTTACTACTTCGAGCCAGACCAACCCATAGGGCCATACCTGGACCAGTTGACCCGGATCAAATCGGAAATGGCCACCGGTAGATTGCTTATAGGCGGCGACGCTAACGCTAAGAGTCCTTGGTGGGGCAGCATCGTCGAAGACTCCAAGGGCGAGGAAATGTCCGGAACCCTGGAGGACTTAGAGCTTCAGGTGCTGAATACTGGCGACGCTCCCACATTTGACACTGTCCGAGGTGGTCGAGTGTATAATAGCCACGTGGACGTCACGGCATGCTCGCTCGACCTTTTTGACCTGGTGGACGGCTGGCGGGTCGACACAGGAGCAACATCCTCGGACCATAACACAATATTTTTCGAAATTAAAGTTAAAAGGGATAAAGGGGTAAATATCACCAGGACGACCAGGAAATTTAACACAAGAAAGGCGGACTGGGATACATTTAAAGATAAATTAAGGGATATCAAAATTGAAAATAATATAAATTTGAATCGTATAAGGGGAATAAATAGTAAAGTAGATTTAGAAGAATTAATTGTAAATTACAGAGATAGTATTTTAAAAGCATGCGAAGATTCTATTCCCAAAACTAGTATTAAAAGTAAAATCACTTGTCCGTGGTGGTCCGAGGAGCTCACTGTGAAGAAGAAGGAGTTTACCAGACTGAAGAACCGCATCCGCAATGCCGCGCCGGTCCGGCGAGCGATGGTCGTAGACGAGTACCTGAAGGCCAAAGAAGAGTACGAGATGCTAGCGAAGAGCGCCCAATTCGCAAGTTGGAAGGAGTTCTGCCGGAAACAGGATCGGGAAGGGGTCTGGGAGGGAATCTTCAGGGTGATTGGTAGGACCGCCAGAAGACAGGAGGAACTGACCCTACGCAGCGATGGTGTATTCCTCAACCCAAGTGAATCGGCCGCCCTACTCGCAGATACGTTCTACCCCGAAGACAGAGTAGACCAGGACAACGCTGACCATAGGCGAATTAGAGAAGCAGCCAGTCGAGTAAATGAGTGGGTTCATGATGAATATCATGACCCACCATTTACCTCGCTGGAGCTGAAGACCGCCGTGGCAGGTTTCAATCCAAAAAAGGCACCAGGAGGGGATGGACTGACGTCTGATATCTGCAGTCGAGCGATCCACCAGGACCTGGAGGCGTTCCTTGCCCTTTACAATAAGTGCCTTGAATTGGCACACTTCCCGAACATCTGGAAGGAGGCCACAGTCGTGGTCCTCAGAAAGCTGGGCAAGGACGATTACCTAAACCCCAAGGCATACAGACCAATAGGTCTACTGCCGGTTTTGGGGAAGGTCCTGGAGAGGATGGTAGTAGCGCGTTTAAAATGGCAGCTTGTACCGCGGTTTAGTACTCGCCAGTTTGGATTTATGCCCCAGAGAAGCACTGAGGACGCCCTCTATACGCTAGTGAAGCACGTACAGGACAAGTTGAGGCTGAAGAAGCTAATTGTCCTGGTGTCACTGGATATAGAGGGGGCCTTCGATAGTGCTTGGTGGCCAGCCATCAAGGTCAGACTGGCTGAGGAAAAGTGCCCGGTGAATATAAGAAGGCTGCTAGACAGCTACCTCGACAGTCGGAAAGTCAAGGTTCGTTACGCTGGGGAGGAATGCACGCGAGTGACTAGCAAGGGCTGTGTTCAAGGGTCAATAGGTGGTCCCATCCTGTGGAATCTCATTCTAGACCCACTATTGCAGGAATTGGAGCGGCGCGGAATCTTCGCACAGGCGTTCGCCGATGATATCGTCTTGGTTCTGGATGGGGACTCAGCGACTGAAGTTTCAACATCTGCCAATGCAGCCCTCGCCCATGTTCAGAGTTGGGGCGACAAAAACAAGCTGAGGTTCGCACCGCACAAAACCTGTGCGATGGTCGTAACCAACAAGCGCAAGTATGATACCCCAAGGCTGAGCATGGCCGGGGTCGACATTGGTATGGTTAAGAAGATGAAGTTGTTGGGTCTAACCATAGACGAGAAGCTCACCTTCAACGAGCACACCGCGAACGTCTGCAAGAGGGCAGTTAACATTTATAAGCAACTGTCCCGCGCCGCTAAAGTGAGTTGGGGATTGGACGCACAGATCATACACACAATCTACACTGCTATGATTGAGCCCATAATAACGTACGCGGCCGCAGCCTGGGCTCCCGCTACGAAGAAGCTGGGAATACGGAAGAAGCTAGGCTCGGTCCAACGAGGATTCGTCCAGAAGATCTGTAAATCTTACCGTACTGTCTCCCTGAACTCGGCACTGGTACTGTCCGGAATACTACCTCTAGATCTGCGCATACAGGAGGCAGCCGCCCTGTATGAAGCGAGGAGAGGGCCATCCCGGTATGTGCCAGGAGATAGGGAGATCGAGGGTGCGGTAAGGTTTGCAGAGACTCCTCATCCAGCTACGCAAATGCCCCTGGAGTTCATGTGCCTGGCAGACCAACATATGCTAGACAGCAACAACGTGCAGGCGGTGCGAATTTTCACCGACGGCAGCAAGATTGAGGGGAAGGTCGGAGCAGCATTATCCATATGGGATAATGAAGGTGAAGTCCGGAAGCTCAAACTTAGCTTAGCCGCGTACTGCACTGTCTACCAGGCGGAACTCCTGGCCATCTGCAAAGCGACGGACGTGATCCTTACGCGGCAAGAGACGAGCTATGGTTTGTACAGTGACTCAATGTCAGCATTGCAGACGCTTGCAAGCCATGGCTCTCTCCATCCCCTGGCGGTTCGTGCGCGCGCAAATTTGGCTCAAGCCCTGGGCCAGAGCAAAGCTGTGTCTTTGTTCTGGATCAAGGCCCACGCGGGCCTGCCGGGGAATGAGCGAGCGGACGAGTTAGCGAAGGAGGCAGCATTGTCGTTACGGAGGAAGCCGGACTACGACCAGTGTCCGGTTTCATTTATCAAGCGACAGATCCGTTTGGAATCGCTTGATGAATGGAATCGAAGATATGTGTCGGGCGAGACGGCCTCTGTGACGAAAATGTTTCTTCCGGATGCAATAGCGGCTTTCCATATTATAAAACAGGTGCGGCCCACAGGCGTACTCACGCAAGTTTTGACGGGGCACGGCGGGTTCTCTGAATACTTGAATCGCTTCAAGTGTAAGGAGAGCCCCTCGTGCGTCTGCGACCCAGGCGTGGCAGAGACCGTCCAGCACATACTCGTAGATTGCCCGTTATTTATCAGGGAACGCTACCAACTCGAATGTGAGCTGGACAGGACATTGACGAAGGAGAGCCTGCATGGGCTCATGAGTAAGCAACACAGGGAAAAGTTCCTAGAGTACTGTGTAAATGTGGCCTCCACAGTCATTGCACGAAACCGAAGTTGAAGCGGCTCTATGATTCACTAGTATTATGAGAATATTTTGTAAGAAGCATAGAAATAGCACGCACAAAACTGCAATGACAAACGGTGCACTGGGGTAGTACCTAAGAGAAACAGATTGTCTGTGTGGTGAAAAGCACTGTTGTGCTTCTTATCCTTAAATAAAGTAAGGCAAATTTATATTTAATTTCCTATCCTCCGTGATAAATTGCTCTCTTGTATTCTGATGTGATAAACTGCACTTCTTGCACATTTTAGAGAAAAACCGCACTTTTTGTAATTATTGCATTTTTGTATTATTTAAACCTACATGTTTTGATCGATAAATAAAGATGCCCATAAATATTTGAGTTTGCACAAAATGGGCACCAGCTTCGTTGGCGGGATTATGTAAGGCAGGAGGGGTTTTTAGTCAGTTGGAGTCTGACACTATCCAGACTGGCTCACTTTAGAGGCACTTTGGGTGTAAGTCCGACCGGATTTCCCCTCCTGCCAATATAAAAAAAAAAAAAAAAAAAAAAAAAAAAAAAAAAAAAAAAAAAAAAAAAAAAAAAAAAAAAAACCTACCCTACCCTACCTACCCTACCCTACCTACCCTACCCTACCTACCCTACCCTACCTACCCTACCCTACCTACCCTACCCTACCTACCCTACCCTACCTACCCTACCCTACCCTACCTACCCTACCCTACCTACCCTACCCTACCTACCCTACCCTACCTACCCTACCCTACCTACCCTACCCTACCTACCCTACCCTACCTACCCTACCCTACCTACCCTACCCTACCTACCCTACCCTACCTACCCTACCCTACCTACCCTACCCTACCTACCCTACCCTACCTACCCTACCCTACCTACCCTACCCTACCTACCCTACCCTACCTACCCTACCCTACCTACCCTACCCTACCTACCCTACCCTACCTACCCTACCCTACCTACCCTACCCTACCTACCCTACCCTACCTACCCTACCCTACCTACCCTACCCTACCTACCCTACCCTACCTACCCTACCCTACCTACCCTACCCTACCTACCCTACCCTACCTACCCTACCCTACCTACCCTACCCTACCTACCCTACCCTACCTTACCTACCCTACCCTACCTACCCTACCCTACCTACCCTACCCTACCTACCCTACCCTAATTTTCCATTTTCTTTTTTTTTTTTTTTTGTAAATCTAAACCATTCTCGAATCTCCACGAACACACACAAAAAATTTCATCAAAATCGGTCCAGTCGTTTAGGAGGAGTTCAGTCACATACACACGCACACAAGAAATATATATATTAAGATGAATCCCTATTTCCCTTGGTCACGGCATCACGCGCGCTTATTATTTTTTTGTTGTTTGTTATTGATAGGAGAAGAAGCGTAAGAAAAAAAAAATGTACCTTACCTACATACATAGGTAGGGTAGGTATGTAGGTAGGGATGGCAAAAACAAAGTTTTCCGGGTCAGCTAGTGTACTTATAAAATGGTGAAATCATTATTTATCAAATAGGTACAGTGGTTTCGGAAATTACACTACATATTATTCATTACTCCGTATCAAAACGTCCTATGAGATAAACGTTCTATAAGGTCTCCGCCACATAACAAAAAAATAAAATTATTTGGTCCGACTTGTACCTTACGTAACTTGAAAACATGATTTTATGTTTATTGAGATAATTTTATAAATTTTAAAATGAAAGGTACAGACGTAGAACCATTTTCTCCGTTTAAATCATGTAAATCGGTCCACGCGTTTATGAGATAATAACTCATTTCTGAATGCCAAGTGAAAGGGTCACGGACGCCCCTTACCGCGATACGTTTGTTTTGATCTTGTCAGCGACACTGCATTTACATTTTTATCGTATCCTTTTGAAATATTGGAATACATTGGTAGACAGGTGTACACGACGGTTTTTTTTTTGTTATCTGGCGGTGACTTTAGCAGAAAATCTCAAAAAAATCGCACTCACTGTGTGTAATATTAGTATAGACTAGTGCCTAACTGTTAATTGTCTTTATCAAAACAATAGCAGTATGAATAATTACTTTCATAATTCCTACCACGTGGTGTTACACCTGACCTGCATTTTATTCTTAGGTCACCGTGACAAATAGGTCAAAGTGTGAAGAATTGTATCACGTGGCGGGCGGAATTCTTGGGTATCAACTAGATATTTATGTTTGTCCTGCTCCGTTATATAAGAACATAATACCTACCGTACGTTGTTTGGTTGGATATGTGAATTTATTGATGGTCATAAAATTCTAGTCGGATCTTTCCCTGGTATCTAAACTAATATTCAAAGGTATTTTTTGTTCTCATAAAAGAAGGTTTGAAAGTCACCCAGAGTGCAATGGAGAGGACTATACTCAGAGTTTCCACCGTGGTCGAATCAGAAATAGGTTAAAGTCTATTTCTTAACAGAAGGGATAAAAAAATCTGTATGCTACTATGTTTCTGTGTGTGTATGTTTAAACTCTGAGCGTATGAGTCACCTAAAGTGCATTGGAGATGATTCAATTCAATTCAATTTTTTCAGGAACAATTCACATTGTTTTTGAAATCTTAAGTAAATATATAAATAAAATCACATTCATTAAAATTATAAAACTAACACATTCATAATACAATAATTTTCCTAATACAATTTAAACATTCAATACAGTTCAAAATTCGAAAACATTACATAAACTAATATCAATTTTTAAACGTGGATATGTCATCGTCTATCGAATACAGACATTTGTTCAATAGGAAAACCTTGAGTGCTCTTGTAAATTATAGTGTTTAAGTCAAATGGAAACCTATTAATAATTCGCACTGCTTAATATTGAGGATTATGACTTTGTTGTTGTTACATTTATGTGAGGCTACGGAAAGGGAAAAGGAGACCACCGGGCGTCGGCGGAGGGTGGACCACGCCCTCTTCCAGCCACCCAAAATGGGTGCAGAGGCGACGGACTCTGGGAATTCTGTCACCCGCCACACATCAGGACCCGAGGTGACAGCGGGTAGTGTTTCACGCACGCCGTCGTCGACGTCGACGGGGGGAGTCAAACACCTCACTCCCCCAGCCAGCCCGAGGGCCAGCAGCAGCCCGAGGTTGCAGCAGGATCGTACGTTCCCGCGACCCCGTGGCGTAAGTATGAAATGTAACACTGGGATGGTTTTAGTCAGTAGGAATCTGACAGACCCCTCCAATAGGGATTTTCCAACACGGAAGAAAAAAAATTGGGGCTTAGAGTCCATGATAATAAACACCGAGCCAAAAGCAGATTCTGAAAGGAAAGGTATCAAAAACGACTCCATTTTTTTCTACTCTAAATCCTCTGAAATGCATACCTATCTCCTTTTTAAACAAGCTTCATGAATGGTATCGAGAGGACGCTGACAAACATGTTAACTTTCTAATAACATTCGAACGTTAACGTTATTATTACGTTGTTAACTTCATACCTACTTGGAAACAAACCCCTCACTAAGACCGGTTCTGTGCTTCACATCGTCTGGCCACCTTGTAGAGGGCCAATGTGTAGTGAGTAACAATATTATTGTTACTAGTGCAAAAAATAACCAGTTTTACAACATACCTACCTAGGTAATCTGATAAACATTTTTGTTGTGGCGAATTGTTATTAACAACGGCCACCTACATCGAATGGACGTAGAAATGAAATAAATCTACTGATTTATAGAACCAGTTATTAATGATTTGCCTACTATTCGAATTTTATTATCATGTTATTGATGCACTTTGCGATGATGCAATCCATTAAGTATCCGTCACATGATCGTAACATTTAAAATATGATGAAATGATAAGCAGTTTTTTATTCCTGTTTTTACTAAAGTCTTAATAAGACAGTTGTTTATGTATCATGCAGTTTGTTTTTGTAGCTAAACTACAAAAACAAACAACAATATTCTTACCTACCTGTAAGGAACATCTACACTTACACATAAACTGTATTTTTAACTCATTTACTGCAATAAATACAATAATGATATTATTACTTAATATAGTTATTACTTGTCACTTAGCAGATAAAATATTTATTGGCAACACTAAGCTAAAGAAATTAACTAAAAAATCAAATAATAATAATAATAAAATTGTTTATTCAGGAAAAACACATGTACTGTAAAATAAATAAATACATACATTTTTAACAGTAAACACGCAAATAACTTTTTATTTATTATGATCTTTTTTTTATCCGTTTGAACTAACCCAATTATACTTTAAAACAAGGTAGACAATTAATAGAATGTATTTCGTATATAACTCACTTTCAGACGCTCAAATTAAAGTCAGCTAAGATTTCGCCATGGTTCTTTAAAGAACCCAAAATGTATGGGACTGACGTTGGCCCATACATTTTGGACTCTTTAAACGACGCGCTGAAGTTGGTTTACCGCATGCGCGAGGTACGAAACGGTGCTGTTTTTGTATGAGATTTACTACTGCGCAGCCATTGTAGCCAACTTCAGGGCGGCCAAGAAGTTTGGCGAGAACTATACGCAGGTGTGAAAAGTTCACCCTGGTATTCTCTCAGTATACTCATTCCACCGGTTTTGTTTAAGTTTCATGCTATTGGGTTAATCAATGGCTTCACTTTGTCCATTATAGGTACCTAGCCTATAAAACTGGTCCATTATGTACCACAACTAAAAAGTGAAAAATAAAAAACTATTTTACAAAAAATATCACTGACTTCCAAATAAAAACACTACAAAGACAAGTAAAAAAAATAACTTCAATATCGGATCACACACACATCACATCACATCATCAGCCTATTAATGTTCCCACTGTTGGGACACAGGCCTCCTCTCAGTGAGAGGGGATGGGCCGTAATCCACCACGCGGGCCCAGTGCGGGTTGGTGGATGTCACATGTCTTCGAATTTTTGGTTTTTTGGTTATCGGATGTCGGTGTCAAAAAACAAAGAAACGAAGAAACGAAAACAGGAACACCGACTTCCGAAATTAAAGTTATTTTTCACTTTCTAGTGTTTTTATTTGGAAGTCGGTGGTATTTTCAGTAAAAAAGTTTTTTTAATTTTTTTACTTTGTCCATTTGCGTTAAGACAATAGTGAGTTATCGTTGTCAGCGGGTCTCTCGACCAATCGGATTGCAACAACTTTTTTTTAAACTTTTTATTTGGAAAGCTTGCGTCCCGATTGGTCGAGGGGCTGAATGGACTATAGAACATGTTTTGTATTGTGGACTTTTTAGCAAATTGCCTTCACTCTAGGCTCTCGGAGGATATTGATTGCTCTTTAATACCTTTAAGTCAAAAGAATACTTACCTGCTTAATTAAAAATAAAAACGAGAGCGGAACGTTTAAATAATTTCAGAAAACAATGCAATTGGATCGGTCACGTTGCATAATTGAAATGAACCGATACAATGCAGCTAATATTAAGTATATAATTATGCAGTTATACCATGATGAGGATTAAAGGTACCAAGCATTGGCTTTGATTACGCCTTCTAACGCTAGATCGGATCAGTCAGTCAATTCGTGATCCAGTGCTAATTCTATCAAAAGGAGGAGGTTCTATGTTCGACTGTATGTATATTTTTTTGTATTTTCACCGTTTTCTCCGTCAATTGAGGACTGATTTTGAAAATTAATTTACCATATTTCCATGTGTTGCCATAACATTGTTAAACTATTATTCCTGGTTTTCGGTCATAGATCTCCTGTTCTAGTTTCGGTCATTGTGGCCAATTTCAAGTTAGTCTCAGCGAAGAATAGCCATCGACTCGAGCCAGGGACGTATTACGTACACAAATGTGTGCGCAAACACTTGTGCATGCTCTTTCCCTTTCCCTCACTTTCATAGTCCGAACACATACGTGTAGCCAGATTTCTTGAGGTCTGACAATAGCAACAAACAACATATTTATATAACACACTTGTATTTTTTAATTTTTAATTTCAATATTCAATAATACTTAAAGAGGAACTCTAAATATTTTGGAAAAATCTAAGCAAATTATTAAGAAAAAGGAAGCTTAACTCAGTAGCATTTCTGCATCAAATGCAAGCTTGCAAGCCATTTGATGCAGAAATTCTACGGATGTTAATGATACGATGCATCGCGTCTTATCGTTTCATGCAGAAGAATCGGGCTTGAGAAAATAGAAAATACAACGTCTTCCATTTCGCTTCATTATTTTGTAGGAAATTGTTTGTTTGTTTGTGTAGATATGATTTCTTGTTAACGTTGCTGGGTTCTGTAGCAAGATAATGCTTTCGTTGGACTCCTTTCTTGAGGATATACCTAACTCTGTAGAACATCTAAATGTGAATGGATTTATGTAAAATATAAAAATGCGTTAATTATGAACTTTGAATTGTGTGGTTTGGTTAAAGAAGTTTCAAATAAGATCTGAGCAATGATATACCAAAAACTAAGTAATGAATTTTCGATCACTAATACCCAAGTAGCACAAAACTGCATTATAAGATGTCACAAAGGGTAACATCGGTAACTTTAGCATTTATGAAGACTTATTACAGTACACTCGAACTGCAATAGCTGAAAATTACGCTTTTGCCTGTATAATAATGCTTTTATGCATCACATAATGCTGCAAGCGTTAATATTGGTATGCAGTTCAGTGTTAGTACTGTAAGATGCAATTAAGCGACTTGCGATTTTCAATTCCAACCGCAGAAATCTGCAGGAATCAGGGGTTTTTGATTAAACTAAGTTTCATGTATTTATTAGTAGAATAAATTGCTGCATGGTTGCTTGGAAATATCTAGCCGCAATAACCTTAATTAAATAAATTGAAATTTATGTTTGATAAATCGTGTGTCGTGTGTTCGTGTTTATGTTTGTTCGTTTACTTTATAGTGTACTACAATAAAATGGAATGCAGCACCACACCCTCCATTTTATTATACACTATAAAGTAAACGATTTCTATAAACTGTCAGCATGAACTACAATGTTTTAAGTGAATAAATATTACTATTACTATTAAATAACCCCACATACAGACACTGCGGCACGTCATACAGAAGACCGAAGAGTATAACCTGCCTCTCTGCCTAGCGTTTGTGGACTACGAGAAAGCCTTCGATTCTATCGAGACTTGAGCTGTACTGCAGTCTCTCCAACGGTGCCAAATCAACTACCGGTACATCAAAGTGTTGAAGTGTTTGTACAAAAACGCCACACTGTCAGTTCGATTTCAGTATTAGACCTCGGAACCTATCCTGCTGCAGCGAGGTGTGAGACAGGGAGACGTCATATCGCCGAAACTGTTCACCGCTGCACTGGAGGATGTCTTCAAGGTTCTCAACGTCAATGGCGAGTACATCACTCACCTTCGGTTTGCCGACGATGTAGTGGTCATGGCTGTGACCATGGAGGACCTCAGAACAATGCTCGATGACCACAGTAGAGCTTCCGAAAATTAAAATTATTGTTTCACCTTTTGGAAGCTACACTATCCCCGCGTGACATAGGGTACTTTTTATCCCTGTATGCCTACGGGAACGGGAACAACGCGAGTGAAACCGCGAGGCGTCCGCTAGTAATATTATATAGGCGAAAGTTTGCGAGTGTGTTTATATGTTTGTTACTTGTTCACGCTCAAACGGCTGGACGGATCTGGATGAAATTAGGCACAGAGTTAGATTATAGTCAGGAATAGCACATATGATACTTTTTATCTCGGGAATATGTTGCCCTCGGGATAATTTTCGACATTTACGCGGGCGGAGACGCTGGCAGAAGCTAGTCATTCATAAAAATCAAGTTTCATAAAAACTAAAAAAAAGCAGATTTTTGCAGTGGAATCTTAGTATATCAGTACACGGAATGGCCAATTTCAAAACCGTTGGAAGGCAAACCGATGACCAGGGGCCGTACTACAATGTGTTAACAACGCCATCATGTTTCCGTTATGAAAACAAAAACCCGACTGCTTAAAAAAGTCAGAGGATTCGTATGGTTTTGGTCAGTCAGCTCGCGATTTTGTATCCTCCGACTGCACAGCATGATTTTCTTCTTGTTATGTCTTTTTAGTTCGCTTATTAAGAAGTCAGGCTTTTTTTATATATAACTTTTCAGTTATGATTCTTTTTTCGAATTACTTTTAAACATATAAGTAGTATATATTTTAGTAATCACCCCTTAAAACCTTTCATTTTGATACCCCACACGATGAGCATGGAATAAACAAAATAAGGACCCAAACAATTTAGCGCCAAAAAATCGCTATTATTCTTTTTATCAGTATGAATGTAGCCAGTAGTAGCACTCAATTTTAATGATCGTTACGTCAATCGATTCGCCTTAATCTTAAGATGAACGGAAAATCGATTGACGTAACAATAGAATAGAATACTCTTTATTACGTACACCATATAAGTTACCGAACGTAAAGACGAAGAAAACATTACACTGGGTGACACAATGGGCGGCCTTATCGCTAAAAGCGATTTTTTCAAGACAACCTTTGGATGGATTTTAAAAATGGAAGGAAAGACAGTACTGTAGGTAGGTAAGAATAATAACCCAACGCCATATAATACATAAAAATAATAGGCCAAAGCGTTTGGTCTCTAAAAAACCTGACCCCAACCCTCAGGGGTCTATGTGTAGCAGCGGCAACCTAATAGGTTTTTAAGATTTTGTTTAGTTATAGAAAAGCTTGTGTTTGACCACTATCTCATCTGATGGTAAGCGATGATGTGGTCGACAGTAAAGCACGCTTGCCTAGAAGTAATCTGTTCACTCTTGACTTAAAGACCCCTACGTTGTAGCTAACGGGAAAAACAGACTCTGGCAGGGCATTCCACTCCATACTTGTTCGCATAATAAAAGTATGCCCTTAAGTTATAGTGTAAGTATTGCTATAGTTTAGTTGTAGTATAGTTATAGTGTAAGTATTCCCTTAAGGTTTAGTGCGTATGGGTGGTATGCCCTCCATGTATGGCGCAACAGATGATAAAGGTAATTTGAGTTCTCAAAAATAACCAAGTGTATCCACGCGATAACTCAAAACACGTGTCACCACAAGCCCGTCATTACTTCATTATTAGACGCAGAAGCACATGCTTCAAACAACGTGTTTCTTTATTAGTATCGTTAAATATGATACTGATTTTATCTGCTGCGTCATTCTGCTAATTAACAACTTACTTAGTAGCTCACATGATTGCATGAGGGCAAAAGTTAGTGAGAGTTTGTGAGTTTGAATCCAGCTCGTTATAATATTGACATAAGTTTAGGTACCTCTTTTTATGGCGTTGGAAACCCTGATGGATGTTCTCCGCCATTCGGTAGGTGGAAATGAGATGGGTGGAATCGGTCAGACTCTTACTACCATAAGTCGGTTAAAAATCACACGGTTGTTCTGCTACTGGCCGAGTTGCTGGAGTGCTTGCTTATTTCGCCACGCTCCCCCGGCTAGTATCACATCACACTAATATAAAAAAGGCGAAAGTTAGTGAGTGTGTGTGTGTTTGTATGTTTGTTACTTCTTCACGCTCAAACGACTGGATGGATCTGGATGAAATTTGACACAGCGATAGATTATAGTCTAGAATAGCACATATGATACTTTTTATCCCTGGAATATGTTGCCTTGGGATAATTTTCGACATTCACGCGGGCGAAGCCGCTGGCAGAAGCTAGTGAATTCATATATGTGAACCCCGTCACCCTATGCGGTCTAAGTAGTGAAGAGTAACAGAAATTGATACATGTAAATATATTATATAAATGTTTTAAAAAATTTTGGTTAGTGTTTCATCGGGCTTTTGCATTATTGAAAACTAGCTTTCTTTTACGATTTCACTCACGTAGCTTATCAGATTTTATCTTATCATTTTTCTGGGATAAAATTATCCAAAGATAGTCAGAGATTGTGTAGATTAATATATGTGAAAAAGTTTTCGTCAACGGAATAAACGTCCAGAATATACTTTTACATTAATATCTTTAATAAAATGTATAAAAAACATTTTACGTCTTTTATTATTACTTTTGATTTTTATTAATGCATTCGTTGTTTTCTTTTAGATAATTTTTTGATTAAAGTTTGCTAATTAATCTAAACTTAAACAAAGATAGTTGTAATCATTGAATACTACACATTCATCAATTAACTTTCGTTTCTTCTTTTAATTAAGACTTATATCTTAAAGATTAGTTTCTAATTGAGCGTATTAATAATTTGCAAACAAATTGATTGATTGGTTTCAATGACGGAGATAGAAGCAATTTGATTTAATTTTTAAAATTGATTACATTAATAGGTTTTCGTTTGTCCACCGTGAAAAATGATAAGCGAAAAGCGGCAAAATATACCTATCGTCCTTTGATACTAATGATCCGTATTCCTATGACTTCATTAAAGCAAGAAATTACAAAAGTTACCAAATAGAATTGTCCTACCCGTTAATGGAAATGATGTTTGCGTTACAAATCACGCTTCGAGATAAAACGCTTTGCGGTGGGGAAACTAAATGACTGTTGTAATAAATTAATTGAATAAATAATTTAATACAATATTATTTTAAAACGGGGAATAACAATAAATTAGTTTTGGATATATTGGTGTTGTCACTTGGAGTTCAATATTACCTAGGAGGATACTTTTATTTTGGAAATAAACAGTTTGGTTGGGATGTCCCAGGTACTTACTCGTGGGGAAATATTAACCGCTGCACGGGTCGATCTTCGAGGTTAAGCAACACTTGCTGAGGTTGTTCCATGGATGAGACACCATTCCATTACATACTGACACTCTTCAACAAGGAATGTCATGTTATCGGTTTCTGACATCAAACTTGCCAAGGAATGTTGTGTTGTCAGTTTCTGACATCAAACTAGCCAAAAAATTTCATGTTGTCGGTTTCTGACATCAAACTAGCCAAGGAATGTCATGTTGTCAGTTTCTGGATTGTGGAGGTTAGATAGATAGTCGCTCCATGTGAAATACTGGTAATCATGCCTCAGCTGCATCCAATTAAACAGGAAGCCTACCCCAACATAGTTGAGTAAAAGCAAGGTAGGTCGATTCCAGGTTTGGGGTGTCCCAGTTAGTAATTACAATAATTGACTCGTCTAAAGACAACTTATTGTTTTTTTTTTTTTTTTTTTTTTTTTTTTTTTATAATTTATAGGCTCGCGTTTGACCACTATCTCGCCTGATGTTAAGCGATGATGTGGTCTACGGTGAAGCACGCTTGCCTAGAAGAAACCTATTCACTCTTGACTTAAAGACCCCAAGGTTGTAGCTGTCAGGGAACAAAGACCCCGGAAGGGAGTTCCACTCCTTAGCTGTGCGCACAATGAAAGTATTAGCAAAACGCTTTGTGCGTATGGGAGGGATGTCCACCATATACTGTTTACACAACTTACTTCTTAGGGTTAGCAGTAGGGCTCCGTTTGACCCTTCGGGTCCCCTATTGCTGTCACTCACGTAACCGTCTATCCGTCCGTCTGTCTGTCGTCTGTCACACAATTTTGTTCCGAAGAATTTTTCAACTTCCCATTGACCTACGAATTTGAAATTTAGTGATAAGATTTTTATTACGAAAACTTTATTAACAAATACCAATATATTATATTGATAAATCAGATTTTTTTGTTTGGTACGATACACTAAATGTGCGAAGTCCGTCACGCACTTGGTCAGTTTTTTTAATAATCATTGTGTAAATAGCACAAGTTCAAACAGTGGTTGGTGAATGATTTTAGTAATTAATGGCTTGTTATCAATCGTCGGATGTGTACATAAGATAACTTGTTAGACCACATTTAGGGCTGTATCAACATGAGTTAAATTGGTATTTTTTGTTAAACTATATATTTCTTCAAATCTATAGATTTGAAAATATTTAAACGACTTCAAAAAGGAGGAGATTATCAATTCGACTGTATTTTTCTGTGTGTCATCGAAGAACTTTTTACTAGGTGAACCGATTTTGATGATTTTTTATTTATTTGAAAGCTGGTGCTTCTCATGTAAATTAATTTGGTAAAGATCTGAACTGATCTGAATATTATGAACTTCGAAGATATACAACAGAACTCTTCAATAAACAACGGCAAAACTCTCGGGGCAATCACGAGAGTTTTGCCGTTGTTTATTGAAGAATTAAAAGCAATCGCAAATCTGTATATTGTTTACGCCGTTTCATAAAATAACATCACGCCGGTATGCTCTACTAATGGGGTACCCAGATGTGTACAGTTCACCTTGATACACTCTCATTTCACCGGTTCTGTTTAACTTTTATGTTATCCGTGTAATCTATTCTGACATAACTTTGTGCTTACCTTACTATAGAACTTGCTCATTATGTACCACAACTAAAAAGTGAAAAATAAAACTATTTTTTACAAAAAAAATACAACCGACATAAAAAAAAAGAGTACTAAGTGTTCGGAAGTCGGTGCTAAAGAACGAAGAAACAAAAACAGGAACGCCGACTGCAGAAATTGAAGTTATTTTTCACTTGCGTTTTTTTGTCAGTCGGTTGTATTTTTTTGTTTAACCAATGATTTTGAAATTGACGATTTAGAAAAGATGGTTGCCGTTGCTCAAAACTGGGAGAAATGGAAAGAAGAAAGGCATGCCTGTGCCTGTAGTGGGACAGTTCTGACTGAAAATAAAATAAAATAAAATAAATGAAAGGTCATATCAACTTCAAGCATAAGAACGTAAAAGATATATAAAATTAGGTTTCCCACTACTTCAGACTATGTTTAAACCTAAAAATATTACAACTAGCCTCAAAGACATTTTATTTTGTTAAATACGCCCGGCAAAAGATCGCCTTCTACCTCATACATACCTGTGAGTGAACCTATTTAGGTACTTTTCTGCCTAACGCTTCGGGGAATTCCAGCATGATGTTATGTTCTGCTATGTTTACGATTAAAATAACCCCAATCAAAAACTAAGCAACTCAGTATGTACATTTTTCCAATTTGTCAATATTTTTTTCAAAGATCGAGCAAATTCATTGTCAGTTTAATTTCCCAAGAGGTGTATTTTTGTATAGAATACTTTCATTGTTAAAAAAAGCCTATTATTCCATCGCATCTATGATAGATATTGTAAAAGTGACATTCATCATCATCGTTCTGCCCTCATCCCGTAACTTGGGTTTGGCGCAACACGTTTTCTTCTTCCATACCGGCCTGTCCCCTGTCACGCTATCACTAAATCCCTTTTCTTCTATATCACTCCTCACACATTCCATCCATCTTTTCTTTGGTCTTCCTCTCCCTCTCTATCCATCCATACTTTTAGGCTACTGCTTCTTTGACCACAACATCGCTAACCAACAGGTGAGATTATTGTCAAATGCGAGCCTATATCAATAATAATAAAAAATGTAGGTCTTAGCTAGACTGTAGATACGTTTAGAGAAAATAACCATGAAATCAAATATACCTACTTTTTTGCTATTAGTGATAGCTGTCGAAAATAATGTATTTTTTGGGACAACCCGCATTAGCATTTATTTAACTTTCCTCGTTAGTCAGTACATAAATAGTACTGGTTAATGTATGGATAAAATCTTGATACTGAATTTTAAATTAGTTATACCCAAACGATTGAGCTAAAATTTCGCATACACGTGTGGTTGGGATCACAATGTTTAGTTAGTGATTTCATTTTTAGTTTAATAAGGCGGACTTCCAAAGATGGCGGACCAAAATGTACCCCCATGATATAAATATCAAATGAAAGGATTTGTTAGAGAAAAACGAAAAATTTTGCTTTTATAGCCGTAGCTTCAAAAAGTATTATGTGCTCTAACTTGTGTATGAAAGAATGATTCAAAAACTGTCGAAGGTAAGGACTAAGCTACTAGGATAAACGACTAGATTGTACCTACGATATAATAAATATTTCAATTGTTTGCTTACAATCGAGTAATATTGCGCTCAATTAATTCTTGTTATAATATCCTGTGTTTATTTTCCTGTTTATGTACAACTAGATGTTCCCCGCGGCTTCGCTCCCGTAGGCCACCCCACAGGACCCGTTTTCGGTATAAAAAAAAAGCCTAAGTTACTCAGGAATAACGTAGCTTTCTATTGATGAAAGAATTTTTTAAATCGGTACAGTAGTTTCGGAGCCTATTTGGTACAAACAAACAAACAAAATAATCTTTCCTGTTTATAATATTAGAATAGATTGAAATAAAATGTTTTGCAATTTTCTTCGTCCTACGCTGATAAACAGTTCTAATGATATTCAAAATTAAAAGTTTCTATAACAAAAGATTTTTTCTAATTATTTAATATCTAAGGAAATTAAAGGTTTGTTTACGTTTCCTCAAACGGTGGTGTTTATTTTTATATTGAGAATTGAAATGAATCTGCCACTGTAATATATCTTGTCAAAGGGTCTTGAATTACTCAAATATTTGGTTGTGAAGGACAGCTGCGTCTGCGTCTTCGTATTAAAATTAATAGAGACTGCTCTAAAAGTTAAAACAATCTCTTGATCAACTATTCGTGTATTCCACAAAGGTCAATGGCAGAAGCCCATACATTGTATTATCTGAGATTAAATTCCTACGACTCTAAATTAAAAACATCTGTTTTAATTCAGGGTCACGTACTGAATTAGTGTGTGCAAGAATTTTTGTTCATAATTTTTCAGTCATGAACTTTTGTAGTTTATGTATGTGTAACTTTTAATTATGTATTTAATAGGTAATATTATTCAATTTCGTAGAAGTAAAAGGGCAATATCGCATTAGTATTTCTCTTTCCTAGTTATTTCAGCATGAAATGTAAAATATACTCTTTGGAAGAGTATATTTATTTACTTCAGTGACTTTGACGTGTATCAAAATGTCGTCGTCAAAGCTATATTTTTTTAGACTTGTCTTGTGCGTGGTGTCTTTTTGCCTATTATTAATTGAAAGTAAGTAATTCATTTATTTCGACTACACTACAGTATTATTACCTTCCTGCAAGGACACCTACACTTAGATATAAACTGTATTGTTAATTTATTTACTCCGATTAATAATAATAACAAATACAATAATGATATATTTACTACAGTCACTACTTGTCACTTGGCAGAATAAGTGTAAAATGGCAACACTAAGCTAATGAGAGTGAACGAAACAATCAGATAACTTTCATTTATAATGTATTTTTTTCCGTGGTGAACCAGTTATACTTTGAAAAAAAGTTGACAATTAATGGAACTTTTTTCGTATATATAACTCACTTTCAGTCGCTCAAATTTAAGTCAGCTAAGATTTCGCCATTGTTATTTATTTCACTGTTAGCTTTCAAGATATTCTGGCATGAGCATGCTTAATAACGTACGAGTAAAGCCCTGAATTGTCTCAGGTGGCCGAAATGATATCTCAATCATAAGATTGCAATCAATCAATCTTTTATCAGGTGTCTTATTTTGAAGTATAAAAAACAGTATAATAGAAGTGACTGAACTAAAAAACCGGTCAAGTGCGAGTCGGACTCGCGCACGAAGGGTTCCGTACCATTAGCGCAAAAAAAAACACGTTTGTTGTTATAGCGGCAACAGAAATACATCATCTCTGAAAATTTAAACTGTCTAGCTATCACGGTTCATGAGATACAGCCTGGTGACAGATGGACAGACAGACAGATCGTGGAGTCTTAGTAATAGGGTCCCGTTTTTAGACTTTGGGTACGGAACCCTAAAAAGGTAATTGTACGTCCCCTCTTCCATAATCGATATTTTTCCTTGTAACTAACTCTTATCTGTATTGCATCATTCTTATCTGTAAGCAATAGACACCTACATTTTATCTATCTTTTTATAAAACAAAGTTTTGGTGCGATATAAAGATAGTATTAGATATAATAGTACTGCTGTTTGTATGTGTTCTAATATTTTGTTAAAAATGTAAAAAATACTCACACAATGAAAAATAGCAACGTATCTTTAACTGTTTCGTTGGTCTCGTAGTTGCAATCACGACTGCTAAGCGTGGGGTCCTGGGATTGATTCCTAGTTTGGTAAGCTGGTATTAGGTTTATCCGTTAGGAATTTCTCAATATCAGCCCAGAGTGTTGAAGTTAGTGGTACCACCTTCTTGCCTCAAAAAGCACGTAAAGCCGTTAGCTCAGGGGGTCTATACCCTAACTCCGTCAACGAAGTTACGGGCCCGTCCGAAAGCACTCCGGAATTTCGGATACCTTCCTACTCCGTAATGATTCAATTTTTTGGTCGGGTAAAAACACAGTAGATACAACTGTCAAATTGTTAGTAGTTCGGGCCCCGAACGAATCATGCATCCGTATGTGATACGGAGTAGGAAATGCTCGTAACGAACGGTGCAGGGGGTCTACTCCCTAAGGCGAGTACTATAGCTAATCTCCGTTGAGATGGGCCACAGTGACCGTGAAGGTTTTTTTGTGTGACGCATCCTTTGCACAAATATTCTAACTGATTACCTTATCTACTTACACGACACGACCTATATTCGCACAGCTCGTATCGACACGAGACTGATAAAGTCATATGTTTTTATTAGTTTCAGATCTACTCATTATACACAAATTCTTATCAATGCAACATGGAGGAAACACAACTGTAGGGAATAACTGAATTTATCCTCAGAAAAGTCTGTGTTTTTCCAGCGATAACGGTTCTTACCCTCTAATTGTTTTATACAAATATAAAGAGCTGTAGAACTAATTATTGTGCATTCACATCCCTGATCTAAGTGAGACGAGAGAGTTTACAGATTTGTACCTTCGTGTTTTAGTAATAAAAGTGTTTTTGTTTTAGCAAAATGAGAGTGATTCTGTTCTTAACGTTAGTTGTCAAATTAACTGTGGAGGCAAAAGGTAAGTTTCTGAGTAGCTAATTAAATTGTTTGATGGTTTCTGCTTAAAGGTCTCTCGTGAGAAAGGAATTGTTCGTTGGAGAAAAAATTTCTATTAACTTGGGACTGGTATTTTCAGCAATCTGTGATTTTCTGAGCTCTAACCTCTCGTATGAAAACGAGTAGAAGTTATATCATTTGTAAATATCAACACTGATTTAATGGCAGTACATAATTTGCTAGTGGTAACTTTCATTTATAGCTTAGCTGTTCTCTAACCACTGACTACCGGTACCTTAACCTCTGATAAGCAAACAAAATCTGCCAACGTGTAGATTTCTCTGCCAGCTTCTGTTTTCAGCCCATACCTCATCCTCAAAGCAAGAGTAAAAAGGCTTCCACTAGGCTCAGTCCAACTTAGATTTCATCAATCGAAATCGACGTCAAGAGCTGGCTCATAAGAAGTCAATCTTTACTATTCCAACAAAGTTAATGCCCTTATTTTCTTTCAGATGGAAACTGCGGAGTAATTCCTATTTCTGATTGGGGTAATTCTCCCCTTCTGAGGCAGGAAATTCTTGCGAATCCAGTGAACATAGCCGTGATACAACATACTGTGAATTCCGAGTGCAACAGTGATGAAGAGTGTTTGAAAGCGGCCAATAGTGTCAGGAAATATCACATTCAAGATCGGGGATTTACTGATATTGGACAATCGTATGTATTTGAAGATCTTGGAGATGTTTTTGCTTGTGGTTTTCGTTCACGTCCAAATTCCATTATTACGGTCAAAATTATGTAATGTAATTAATGCATTAATTAATAAAAACAGCGCCAAGTGCACAGTTATTTTGGCCAAGTATTATTACAGTGAGCCGAAACTCGTTACTTTTCCGTATGTTGATGATAAACACGCCATGATTTACCATTTTCGTTTTAAATAAACTTTTTGTGGGTTTTGGTTTTGTGGGCTGTGGCCAAAAGACCCGCAACGGCTCCCCCATACCCGTTTAAGCGCTAAAAGGGACATATGGAACTTTAATAATATTTTTCTATTGTGTCAGCTAATTATCACTCATACGGCTATAGGCGTGATGCAGATATCTAAACTGATGTTATAAGAAGGAAAAATTGTGTGTTTATATGTTTGTAAAACGAAATCTCTGAAAGTACTGATCCGATCTCAATAAACCCTTTACTGATTGAAAGCTTCGCTGCTACTGAGTGCCATGGGATACTTCTTAACCTGAAACCAGAACTGCACAGTTCATGTGGATTAGGCCACGTTAGCAAAACTGCGGGCAGAAAGCTAGTAATATGTGTTTTCAACCGAAGTCTTACATCGATGTCGCACTGCCACGTTGTTGTCAGAGGGCTTTCCTATAATATTATATTAACCTTTTTATTTGCTTTGTAGCTAAAGAAATGAAAGCTGCTTAAAATGTTTTTCTCTTCAATGTATTAAAAGTATTGACGGACAGATTTATGACCTAAGCTCATGCAAAAGTTTCCATTACTGTGTGCTATTCTTAGAATCTTCAATAACTGTAAAAAAAACTCTGATAGCTTCAGGAATGTTCATCGCGAAGAGAATATTAATCTCAAGAGTCATCCGTCAGAAATAGAATTAACATCCATATTCTAAGTCTTTTTTAAGAAAACTTTTAACCTTCAATGCCACTCCACTCCACTCTATTTAGCAGCCATGACAACGACAGGAACTGTTGAATCAAAGATGTTAATCTCAATAAATGACAAGCTATAACAAAGTTATACGATTTTTTAAACTGTACTTTCAGTTTTATTGAATGTCTCTGAACTCATTCACTAAATATAAGTTCACCTCAAAATGGCGACCTCACAATTGAGGTGAAGTTATAAAATTTTCTCTGAATAAAGTATTGTTCACGCCGACTGTGAGCAAAAGATTGGTATCGATGCAATACATTATGACTACTTGTCCCGTTTTGGCCAAAGGAATGTAAATACTTTTCGTGCCTATTTTACTGTCACGGTCGCCGGATTCTAGGAGTAAATCATACAACGAATGCTGTTACAATAATGGCTTTAATATAATATAACAGGTTTATATATGTAATTACGGCTACGACCTCACAGAGTCAAGATTGAGTCGAGTGGAAGAAATTACTTAGAATGTGTGTGTAAGACGTCAAAGAAAATTAAAGGGGCCAAAAACCTTAGGATGTAGTTTCGCCAACTGATTTGTAGTCTGCAGAGATAACAAATTGGCTAAATTAGTTCCCCGTCTCGTGTCAATTTCGAGATTTCCCTGACGGCTTTCTCTTTGAGTTCAACGAATGTTTTTGATGAATCCCTCAGGTTCCTAATCGGAGGTAATGGCAGGGTGTATGAGGGAGCTGGATGGCATACCGTTGGGGCACACACGTTGGGCTATAACCGGAGGGCCGTTGGGATTTCCTTCATTGGCGATTTTAGAAGTAAGTTGTTTTGTTTGTTGTTCTGTCGTATAAATTATGTTGATTGTGTCTGCCGCGTTGATCTAGTGAGCGCAAGGTCCTGGGTTCAATTTCTAGGATCGGCAAAGTGTTATTAGGTTTTTCTATGGCACGGTTGATGCATTACTGCCATTTTGTATTTTTTTTTTGGTTGTTAAATTATCCAATGACTCTCGAGCTCTGAGTGAAGCGGGAGGGCGTGTCAGACTTTTACTGACTAAAGCCCACCCGTGTTGCTTCAGTTGCTTGAGCCAGGGCCGCGTAACTCTGTTTCAATTTTATCCGCGACCCAGACAGGCATCGGCCCTAGCTGGCCCGTCACATTTGCTGCTGACATCTCTTTGAGGCGCGCGTGGAGCACTATGTGCTGTAAACTCGAGCTTGGTCCTTATCGGACGGCGAGCTACCCATTACTTGCCGTCCGCAATCCCGCGCCTACGGTGGCCGGGAATCGGCTTGCGACTCCCGACGCCCGGGGCGTCTCCTGCGGTGGCTAGGGGCGTGAGGGCGTCTCCTTTGCGTCTCCCTCACGCGTTCCGCCTCCTGTTTTGCATCCATTACTGCCTCGCAGAAGGACGAGACAGTTTCCCATGACCTCTAGCTCCGTACCATGGCCTAGACCAGGGCCGGTCGTGGCAGGCCGTGTCCTCATGGAGACAATCGCCACCGCCGATTGTCTCCATGAGGACACGGCGGTGCTCCGTTCAAATGCATTACTGCCTAGATCTCTGATTGACTCTCCAGGGAATACAAGCATGATGTACCTGTAAAGGAAGTGTATAAAAATAGACTGATGCTCAATCATTTATTATCTCGATTTAAAACTAAGAGATATCGTTCCAATCTTGACACGAAAGTAGTTATAAATCGAGACTTTTTCAGTTCAGTTTTTCAATTTTGTTCAGTAACTAAATTGAAAAACTGAACTGAAAAATATTTCAGTCTCTGAAGTATCCTCATATTTTAAACGACTCGCGAGGGTTTCAGGTTTTATTAAAAAGTCGAAGAGCGTTTCTTAATAAAATCCATTTATTAAGAAACGTTCCTAAAATATTTGTAAAACATAGTATAAATAGGTACATAAATAGGTGTTATAAATCAAATCCCAAACTACTAAGTTCTTGAAAATGACTTCGCTGATAAAAGAAAAATTGTACAATGTATCCTGCCCTTTTTTGTGATCTTTCTCTGTCACCCTAGGATTTGCTGTAAGAGAACGCAACTTTGAGTTAAACTCGCCTTTGCACTTGTACTGTTTTATCACACTGTATCAAATATTGTTTTAGGTGTATAATAAAGAAATAAGACTTGAGGTCTAACTGTAAACCAAGTTCTCTCGAAGTTCCTTTAATCATACCGTTCTTGTCATGCAGAATGTTGTTCTTCTTTCAAACTTTCTGACTTTAAAATAAAATTTGTTATATTTTTTGGCATTCAATAGTACGACTAAGCAGTACAGGCAGCCGCTCCATGATAAAAAAAATAAGTTCATAAATTAAAACCCATTCACAACAACAAAACATTTTAAAATCCCTATTCAATAATTTTACACATGATGGGGTGGAGCGATTTTTTTGTTGTTCTTGACTTCTTGCGCTAGGGCGCCATATTTAGTGACTTCTTATACCAGCGGACAAACAAGACGCTTCCAACGACACATAGTTTAAAAGTTATGAGGGAACAGATGAACATACATATCGGTCAAAAACATAACCTCCCTTTTGCTTCACCGTAGCCGGGTAAAAAAAGGATATTCTGCATGCACTTAAACTGGAAGTCGACCACAACCTTGTTGAGAAAAACTAGAAAGATTGATTATTCTCTAACAATTTTTTTTCTTTTACAGCAAAGATACCATCGCCACTAGCTCTGAAGGCCCTGAAAAGTCTTCTTGCCTGTGGAGTCTCCAACAAATATCTCGCTGAAGACTACTACCTGGTGGGTCATAGCCAGTTATCGAATACTGAGAGTCCTGGGGAGATGCTGCAAAAGCATGTGGAAATGTGGCCTCATTGGCTGGACCATGCTAAGGAGGTCTTGAACTAAGGCAGATAGAGGAAGAGAAACTGATCTTCTTTTGTCTTCTAGTTTCATTAATGGGTTCCTATGTGACTGTCCTCCGATTTCTGAATTAAGAATTTGAAGTTGAGTATTTGTCAAACTCTAGGCTGTAAACCAGTCAACGTGACATTCGAGATGTTATTAACTCCAAATACTCAATTTAGAAACCAGTTCTGTGATGAAGTCTCTGTTTTTGTTATGATTTATAGAATAAGTAAAATCATGTTATCAAAAGTTTCGTAAAGTGCTGGAAAAATGAAAACCGAAATAATACAAGTATGCAGGGCTACATATTAAGTCGACCTAGATCCTTTAAGAGGTTGTATTTTCCATAATTCCTGACTGATTTGACTATGAAACACCATACCCCAAACAAAACCGCTTCAAGATATTGAACTTTGAAGTAATTTTTTGTTTCCGATTTTTTGTTTATTGGCCTATTTTTTTTGATTTTTGCCTCTTTTTTATTTGTGTTTGCGATTTTTGTGTGGCAAATAAGTTTATTTATTATTCTCAACGTTACAATTGCAGTTTACTGAACCAACTGGGTCGAAGCAGACGATTGATAGTTATAAAATGAAATAAATTCATAAAACATATTGTTTCTTAAAGATTTTTTTTGATAAATGTCTATCACAATTATGCTTAAAATATCTACGTTTTACAATCTATTCAACAAGGTATAACAAACTAGGGTATTACCAGAATACTTAGAAAAAACTTTGTTGAAAGGCTTCCAGGTAGTAGTAAAAAATAACTGTACATAAGCGTCAAATTTATCACTTGGGTCAGAAAACAAAATAAAACAAGCCAGATAGGTGTGTGGCTGTTTATTACTATTTTTACAGAAAGTCTACGATTACAATTCATGGTCCACGTGTCCGCCTCTGTTTCGCACACATACTCTCATTCTGTGTCTTAATCCACTTTTATTAAACATCTTCTTATTTCATTTGCCGCATCGATTATTCTCTGTCTCATAACATCAATGGATTAGGTTCGTTGTAAAGCAAACTCTTCATATGTCCCCATATATAAAAGTCCATGGGGGATAAGTGTATGAGTCCACCTCTTCCGAACCACTTATTAGGATAATTTGTGTCTAGCTATTCACAACAATTTTGTATTTAGAATAATAGAGCAACTTATCAGCTACACAAAAATCACCAACTTAAATAAATTAGAGGCCTAAAAAAAAATAGACCGATAGAGTAAAAATCGGAAAATAAAAAAAATAACTTTATCGTCCAATATCTTGAATACGGTTAAGTTTGTAGTACGGTGTTTCAAAGTCAAATCAGTCAGGAATAATGAAAACTACAACCTCTTAAAGGATCAAGGTCGACTTAACCTATAACCCTGTACATAGAGAATTTGGTTAGAGCGCTAAAAATATTTGATTTCTGGGTCTTCGATATCAAGCTTCTGTACTTACGACTATGTAGATGCGTATAGTTCAGCAAGTTATGAAACTAAAGAAAAGTATTATGTATTTACTGTATGTGTTTATTATAATTAAGTTAAGCATTGTTGAGGTTGTAGAATACTCCTTTAATACAATTATGTAAGTAGACAAAATATTTAGATAAATAAATAAAAGTTATAGTACATATAGATATTTTTTATTTTCATTGTTATTGAGGCCTATCTTCAGCAGTTGGAAGTCTTGGTAGTCCCATAGAAGCCGTTTATTTTTCGGAATAAAATTATTCAAGGATTAAATTCAAGGAGGAAAATTGTCGTAACTGAATTAATACATTAAGAGATAGCCTCCAATATACAATCTATTTTTCTCTATACCTATTATTGCTTTATAAGTTTACATATACCATATGTGTTTTCTCCTGATTAATGCGAGACGAGTATGTGGCGACGCTTGGGGGAGGCCTATGTCCAGCAGTGGACGTCTAATCGGCTGATATGATGAGTATGTGGGAAATTCGCATCCATCAAAAGGTTGTTCGTAGGGTGCTGCGCAATCTTGATGTGATAAAAGCTCGAAGAGATTCCGGCAATTGTTCTGAGAAAATGTGCGCCTGAAATGTCTCCGATCTGACACGCCTGTTTCGCTTTTACCTACTTTTTACTGCTCGGATCTAGGCCCCAGAGCCTTTGAACATCGGCACCGAGTTGCCAGCCTGTCGTTTTTTATCGGATACATTTCGGGGAGTGTGCGTTGGAATTGCATGATCTAATTTCTCTCCTAGCCCGTTCCGTCATCGCACTACAAGACCTACGGCGATGCGTCATGGGTACATGGTGGACATCCCACCCATACGCACTAAATGATTTGGGAATACTTTTATTATGCGTACAGCAAAGGAGTGGAATTCTCTACCGGAGTCTGTATTTCCTGATAGCTACAAGCTGGGAGTCTTTAAGTCAAGAGTGAATAGGTTTCTTCTAGGTAAGCGTGCTTCATCGTCGACCAAATCATCGCTTACCATCAGGTGAGGTAGTGATCAATGCAAGCCTATAAAAATGGTTTCTACAGAATAGAGATTAAGTCAAATCATCTTTGTTCAGGTAATTTCGTTGAAAGTTTTGCTATGAAAAAGTAATATGGTAACTGGTCGCAATGTATTTCAAATGATGAGCTCTTTCAAGAGAAACCCAAGGTACAACGAAATATCTTCCTGATTGTTTTGATAATAATATACTCTTGGTTAGTTTTGCTCCAGTATGTTTTCCGAACCACCCTGCACGTGTGCCCTACATTCATTCTCCCTTAGGTATATATTTGTTTACAACAAACAATAAATTTTGAACCTACCTACTATAAACACAATTGTGATTCGGAAGTTTTTTTTTTAATTTATAAGTAACTAGCGATCCACCCCGGCTTCGCCCATGGCAATTTATAGACAAAAACCCTCCTTTTTACCCGACTGCCGAAGGAGGGTAATGTGTTTATCAGTCTATGTATGTATGTATGTATGTATGTATGTATGTATGTTTGTTCCTATGTGGCGTTCCAGAGACCAAACGCGTTGACCGATTTTGATGATTCATACGTCAATCGATTCGTCTTAACCTTGCGAGTGTCATAGGCTACATTAAAATTGGAAAATAGAAAAATGGCGGCTTTTGGGCGCCATATTGTGGGGGGGCAATTTTATTTTTTCTTCCAAACCCATCGTGTGGGGTATCAAAATAAAGGGTTTTGAAAGGTGATTTCAAAAATATATAACACTTATATATTTAAATGTACCTAATTCGAAAAAAATGGTAACCTAAAAGTTATAAATAAAAAAGTTAATTAAAAAAATCAAAATAGCCGACTGCTTAAAAAGCGAACTAAAAAGACGTAAACAAGAAGAAAATCATGCTGTACAGTCGGAGGATACATCTGGTTTTGGTCAGCCAGCTCGAGAATATGTATCCTCCGACTGCACAGCATGATTTTCTTCTTGTTTACGTCTTTTTAGTTCGCTTTTTAAGCAGTCGGCTATTTTGATTTTTTATTGGTGAAAACCGCATGAAAATCCGTTCAGTAGTTTTCGATAGTCGCGGCGGGGGACTTTATTTTATCACACTAATATTATAAAGTCGAAAGTTTGTGAGTGTGTTTGTTACTTCTTCACGCTCAAACGGCTGGAAGAAGCTAGTAATATTATATACTAGCTCGTGCCCGCGACTTCGTACGCGTGGCATTTTGTGTTATTATATTAGTATGGACAAAAGTTAATTATCATATATATTAATAAGTATAATAAACAACCAATAAATATGTTTATTTTTTTAAATAGACTTTTATTGTATTACAGACTAGCTTCGCCCGCGTGAAAGTCAGAAGTTATCCCGAGAGAATTTATTCCCGGGATAAAAAGTATCCTATGTGCTATTCTAGACTATAATCTATATCTATGGCAAATTTCATCCAGATCCGTTTGAGCGTGAATAAGTAACAAACACACTCACAAACTTAGTAAATTATGTAGTAACTATCTTTTTTCCCCGAACTGTCTTGTTGGTTTAGATGTCGATTGGATCGAGCAAGGTGTTGTTGGGCTGAAATATCTAAATAGAAACCCGGAGTCTGGATTTGTGCCCGATCGATGGCAATAGGCTTGTCCTATTAATATAACTGGCTAAATATGGATGTAGGTAATTAAGTATTTTATACACTACCTACATATATTCTTATAGACCAGGGCTGCAGTCTTTGAAAATGGTAAAAAGTGAAAAAAAAATAGTAGGTTGAAACCCATTGGAAAAGGAAGAGAAAATATAACAAATACGAAAGGAAAAATAATTTACGGGCGATCTGAGGTCGGGAAGTGGACCCTTAAAAACTCACCTCCTGAGTTTTTAAGGCTAAAAACGTTTGTATCGATTTCCGGCAAAACTCAAACAAAAGTTCTATGAAAACAAGTTAAATGGCAAAGTTGTAGGTACTAAAAAGATTTACAACTTTTGTGGTGGTAATGTATATTTTTTTACACCATCAGAAAGTAAAGATTTCAAAGAACCAAAAGCCCACCGACTTTTTAAAAAAAGCAGATATTTTGACGAGAGTATTTTCGATTGAAAATTAGAGTGCTTTTATCGATATTAAGTCAAAATAAGGTATATAAACATTTTAAATCAAAAAAATTACAGTGTGTTTGGGACAAAAAGGAAAGTTTTCACCAAATTTCGTGAAAAATATTGTAAAAGATAAAAATAAAAAAACCAAAAACTTGGTTATTTGAATATTTCACATAAATTTTGAGGTTATGTGAAAAGTGTAAAAAAAAGCTGTAGATCTTTTTCGATTTAACTTTTTTCCATAGGACCAGTAGTTTTGTCTGAAATCGAGATAAACCGCTTTTACCCTTACAAACTGACCCCTTTCCACTTTCCGACCTCAGATCGCCCGTTAATTATATTTCCTTTCGTTTTTGTTATATTCTCTTCCTTTTCCAATGGGTTTCATCCTATTATTATTTTTTTGGTTTTAAAAATTATCGAACCTAATATCTATGTAAATATATGTAAAACCTTAAGAAAACTGAAAGAAAAATATTTTACCATAGCAAAGAAAAATAACAATCTTTTTACATACGCATTGTCATCCAAACGAATCGTGTATTAATAAATAATAATCAGTTTAATCAGTAGGAGATAACTGTTTTAAAATTCAGTTACAAGATTTGACCCGCACAAACTAACAAGGTGTGTTAAATATTATATATTATAATATTAAAGCTTGTAATAACATAGTTTTCTAACAATAAAAACGCGGACGTCACATTTAACGCAATGCGAAAACAAAATTATGAAAATATGGTTATAGGTCAGGAGTCCTAAGTGTTTATTACGTCTGCACAATGATTGTTCAACAAACACATTTATATTAATACAGAACACATACGTAATAAGTATTAACTATGTATGTCATTATTTTGTTTCATAGTGTTGCATCGTACTATGTTATTAGACGTAATAAAATTAATAATTGTGCGTAGAGACTATATAGCGAACAATAATATTATTATGTTATCACAAATAGGTACATCAATTACGTATAACTTTTTTTTATATTGTGCGCAGATAGTTTGAGATTTTGTTTTTATGAAGTCGGGTTAGCAAGTCATTTTTTGCTGGTCAACAATCTTCCCCAGAGCCTTCTACAGCTTCCATTTTTCTCGTTGTGTTGCTTTCTCCAACAAATCTCTTGAAAACACCTCTAAGTCATAACACCACCGTTTCCTAGGCCTCCTTCAGCCTTGCTTTAGAGGAGACGCTCTTTCAGTCTCTCCAGGGATGTGTCCTAACAGGCGTTGCGCTGATGGTGATCACCAGTGTGGTTTTAGTGAGGTAAAAATCCCACACTCCCTGGTCTTTTCCCCAAAAGTCCAGGCGTTTTTTGAAGGTATCCCCCGGTAAACAAAAAAAAGGGCCTTCTTCGGCGATAATGCCCGTGCTCTCCTTCTAACTTTCACTGCGTAACGCTACCTGGTTACATCTATCATGATGCATTCAACATTTATATGACACGAAATAGATAGGTAAGTTTATTTATTTATTTAAACTTCATGCAACATACAGATGCATAGGCGTACTTAATGCCTGAGGCGTTCTCTACCAGTCAACCAAGTGTGGTGGTTCACCTATTTGGAGAATTAGGATTGATGGTAGACAAGAAGAATGGAATAAGATAGCGTGTTGCGCCGATCTCAAATAAGGGTTTACAAGGGCCAGAAATAATTTAGAGAAATCAGGGTACTTTTCGGCAAATTATAAGTTTTGTGTGTGATATACGTTTTTTTTATTTTGTTGCAAAAGCAAACAAGTTTTAATTTATATCAGTAACTTTAACCTTACATTGCTGATAATAATATTTTACTTATCGCATTTCAACCTTTCTGTTAAAGTGTATGAGAGGGTGATGACTGTTTGTAGTATTTAATTTAATTTGGTGTTCCGCGTCGAAATTGGCTTTCCTAAAATGAACGATCTTCGAAAAGGAAAATTTTACGAATTGGATATTTTAACTTTTAATTAAGGCAAGAGGCATCAATTGAAAATTGTTATGCCTCAAACGGAAACGCTGTATATTGACTTTTTAAACAAAATACTTCATGATTGAACTCAGTACTGAGAGCAAAAAATAAATTTCTTTGAATATTTTTACATTGCGTTCATAGTTGTACTCTGTTGCTTTGTTCTCTGTTTTCAGGACCAATGAAGTACGGAACACAATTGTGCGAGTACAACTAACACTTGGTCAGTTTTAATTAATTAACGAGATAGGGCACATCAGGCGAGTGTCGTCTCGTGCAATAAATTGGATAAACACTTCCATTAAAAACTCCGTGATAAGATAAGCCGCTATTTGTAGTGTAACAGTTCATTCACTTGTTGAGGTTTGTCTGTTTTACGCAGTTTATTGTCTTCCGACTAATCTGTCGTACTTTTTCCAACCTCCGGAACGCCTTAAAAGCCAGAATTAACATGGTGACTCAAAAAATGCTAAGCTTCATTGCAGAGTCCCGGAGAAACTAATCAAACCCGAAATGAAATTAATCAGAAAAGATCTGAAGTCAGTTTATGTCACTGTAATATCTGTGAAATTGTGCAACGTAGGCGTTGAATTTGCGTAGACCCTGCGTAAGCACCGCAAAGACGCCGCGTGCACGTTGCGTAGCTGTTATCGCGTAGCTGCTTACGCTGGAAGGTTTACAGGGTACAACGGTAAAGCCACGCATTAATTAAAGTATGGACATGGCCGCGGGTGAGGCTGTTGGTCGTGTCCGCCGGGCCTCGCAACTATACATCTGTTTGTCTGTTGTCGACAGTCACATTCTGAACAGACTTAAGACAGACCCAAGACAAGGTGAATTAGGTTTCTTAACAACATAAAATTAATTAAATCCTGTTTTAACATGACGTGTTTATTAAGTGTTAGATTGGTTTCTCAATTAATAAAACAAGAATACCATGTTTTTTTACAAGTGATGCAATATCTTTTTCCATCAAATTACCTACTTTTAACGATTTTCCTCAAATACTTACTACAAAATATTGTTGATGTTCGAATGTAGGTAACATTCGAACATCAACAATATTTTGTTTGTAAATATTACGAAATCAAACACAATTTGTAACACGTCATAATTTTATGGCGATGATTTATTAAATCCTACGTATACAGAATGTAACGGAAAGGTGTGATCATATTTTAAGACCGGCCATGAGCGAGTATGACCCGCGCACCGAGGGTTTCGTACAAATAGCTACATTCACCAACATAATTAGGTAAAAATATTGAAGTTCATAAACAATGAAAGCACCGAAAATTGCTCTAACGAAAAGATTTTTTTACTTAATTTTATAAGTTGGTCGACTATTACTCGTAATTTTGTAAAGCCCACTTGGCTGTGATGGTTTTCCTTTTAATTTCAGCTGGCACGGACACACGTTTGACTCTAACAAAAATTATCAATTAACCCTCTTACAAATAAACGCGGCATAAAGTTATACCAAGTATAAACCTATGAAAATGTATGGTTATTTCTTTGTTATACCTGGTATAACTTTATTCCGCGTTTATTTGTAAGAGGGTTTAAGTTTAATTTTACGCAAACAGATCCCTAAATCGAAAAAAGGTTTTTACATACCCGTAATATTTTATCCCACATCCCACATCTCCTTGAACACACATACACACTTACAACACAAAACATAAACACAATACATACACACGGTTTGCCTCTCAATTAATTAATTAATTATTTATATAAATTATATTGTCTGTACCCTTAGTCTTTGTTTCCTGTTTGACGTGTACTTTACTCCGAAATGTATGCATTGTATTGTCCTATTGAACTTAGAGAGCCCTGACACTCATAACACAAGTTCAATCTTAGCTTGGGTGTCAGAGGTGTATAACTCTGTGTAATTGTAGAATTATCATTTAAATCTTAATTATGTTAAACCACATAGTGATATTGAAATTGTAATCTGGAAATAATTTTTTTATTATTATATTATTATTATTATTTTTGAGTGGCCTATCCAACAATATCCCAAACCATGGGATAGACGAGAAATAAAAACATCCCTTTTTTTAATTAAATAAAAAAACTATAACTCGTATACTCGTGTACTCGTATAGTGAATAATAGCAATGAAAAAGTCACAGTTTGATTACAGGTATCATTATGTGCTTAATTGCGGTGAAATTAGAGCCACTTTATGAGCACACATCAAATCATCAGCCTATTAATGTTCCCACTGCTGGGACACAGGCCTCCTCTCTGTGAGAGGGAATGGGCCGTAATCCAACACCCAGGCCCAGTGCGGTTTGGTGGATATCACATGTCTTCGAATTTTTGGTTCTAGGACATGCCGGTTTCCTGACGATGTTTTCCTTCACCGTTTTGAGAGCAGTGGTGATGAAATAATTTACACAAAGTAAAGCGCCTGCCTGGGCTCGAACCCACGACCTACAACTTGTAAGTCGCGGCCGATACCACTGGGCCATCACTGCTCTCATTAAGAGCAAGTGTGTTGAAAAAAAATTTTTTCATGATTTTATTTTACCACTTTGTCGGCGTGATTAACATGTATATCCATGCCAAATTATAGCTTTATAGTACTAAGAGTCTCTGAGCTAAGCTGCGGACGGACAGACATGGTGAAACTATTAGAGATCCTGGTTGACTATGGAACCCTAAAAAATGCATCTGCCCATGTAAATGAACCACTTTCTCCAAGGAGGTCTTAGGCAATTCTTTCCAAAAAATACTTGGATTTTCCTTACAAAATTGTCGTCAGCTGACCAAAATTTGTTTGGAAGAGAGAATTGAGTATGACTTCCTTGGAGAAAACTGTTCAGAGACATGGGCAGATGCAGTTTTAAAAAACCGGCCAAGTGCGAGACGGACTCGCACACGAAGGGTTCCGTTATCGCAAAAACTGCAAAAAAATCACGTTTGTTGTATGGGAGGCCCCTTAATTTATTTTATTTTAATTTAATACTTATTATTTTTTGAAGTGAATATACAACTAATCATTCTGTGAATATTTCAAGCGTCTACCTGTTGCCGTTATTAATATCGAGCAAAAAACGGCCAAAAAATCACGTTTGGTGTATGGGAGCCCCCATTAATCTTTTTTTTTTTTTTTTTTTAAAGTAAATATACAACTAAACATTCTGTGAATATTTCAAGCGTCTACCTGTTGCCGTTATTAAAATCGAATTGTATTTGAATTAATGTTAATTAATTCAAATACAATGAGGTAAAATTGTATAGTGTTTTTGCACAAAACATAGGAAGAGTTCTGACTATGTTGTATGTGCAATCTCTTTCTATGTTCTCTGTTTGTTTGTGAGGGGTATCTGATCTAATTACGATCAAAATTATTTTGCTAAAACTACTATAAAGCTACACTACCGCTAATTGCCATAGACATCTTTTCATCCCGAAAAAAATACATGCTCCGGATACGAAGCCGAGGAAAAATCCTAGAAATTTTTGGTGCAAAATAATGTTATAAAATGTTAATTGATTGATTTAAAGGCCTTTCAAAAGCAATATCACTCCCGCATGGCGAGACTCTCGAAAGATAAAGCAATCAAGTGCCTTGACTTTGCTCACGAGGTTGTCGACTTGTGGGAAGTGGACTCAGCGGTCACTGACCCGATAGTTGTTACTGACAAGCTTCTAAGACGTCAAATGCAATAAATACCTGAAGATCCTCTCAAAAATGCAATTAAGTGTAATTAAGTTTTAGTTCTAGACAAAGTGAAATTCTAGCAGCGATACCGATCTTCAGAAATCCAAAATGGCCACGCGATATCTCAGTAGCCCATGTTGATCACGATATTCATGACTAAACATCGGATTATATGCACTAACAAAATGCCAAAATATGCACTAAAAAGGGTGAAATATGCACTAAATATGCACTATCAAAATATTTGTATCATTAAAATGTACGTTTATTGTCTCAATATATATCATTATCAGTTGTAATTGCTGTAAAAATATACAAACAAATATTGTTCTAGAGCAAACTTGTGACGTTTGTTCGTTTTTATTAATTTGTAGGCTGAAAATGACCTCTATTTGGCGTTACTAGATAGAATTTCAAATATGGCGCCATTTCTGCAGAAAACTTTTTAGGCCCGACCTGCGTTTTTATATAGAACATATTGGGTTTAGTGTGAGTTTTTGCTCATGCTCGTTAGCGTTATTGTAAATGCCAATTTGTACAGAAATTGGATAAGCGCCGCGCCCTATGGTGACAGTAATGGAACAGAGAACGTTAACGTTGACGTAATCGAGCACAAGTAAAAACTCGGCACAAGCCCACTGCATTTAATTAATAATACAACAACGCTAACACTTTTAATTACAGAAATAAGCACTGTCAATGTAAAAGTACTAAAGTAGCGCAATAACGCTATAAGGGTCTATGCATTTGCATATACAAACATGCAAATGCATATAATCCGATGTCTATTCATAACATTTAGTTTTTTTTAACGTCTTCTAGCTAGTTACATAAATTTATAGCCGATATAACACATTTTAGGGTTTTGTGTATTCCTGTCAGCTACAACTATACACAGTCTGCCAGTTCCATTCTGAAATTGGACAAATAGCTACCATAAGAGGCTTTAGTCTCGAGAAAGTGTCATTCTAACAGCGATAAAGATTATAGAAACGGCAATATGTCATGTCAATGGGTGCTACCGAGCTTGAATTTGCCACTAAAGGCTCTGGTGTAGAGTGAGGTCTTTAAAATGTCAAATTGGCTTTTAGCGTGAGTTTATTTAGTACTTTTTTATTTTTGTTAATATTTTCCAAATATGGCAGATTAAGATAGGTACGGGTTTTACCAACCACTGTTTTAATAGAGTTTATTGCTTCGGAAAATTTTATTCGTGTATTTTCGAAAAAAATGTGCGAACTGCGGCATACTCGATTTTATATTGAATCGCACTTCTACTGCATAAGAAATGATTTGAATTCAAACTTTGCTTCCGTGCGCATAATAACAAAGTTTAACAGTTATGTTTAAAGACCTTACTCAACAGTGGCGCCAACTGGTGAGCAATATACGGTAGTCCCCATTGCAAACATTTTGATCTTTTGACAATCGTTATCTCTGTTAGAATTTGTTACATTGTCTAGAGCCAACGTGTGAGATTGGTGTTTTTTTCTTTGAATGTATTATAATATAATCAGTAGATGAGTAGATGTAGATAACAAAAAGCTATTATGACCTCAAAGGTTAGCAAGTAAAAATTATTATCGTCAAGATTGGCTTCTGACGCACTTTTAAACATAAGTACGTATTACACGTTACCTTTGACAGATGTTTAATTAACTCATCTATCTGTCTAAATACTAATGCATCATTGTACAGGTCATAATGTCAGAATGTTTATGTTGCATACCTAATAGTGTAATTGATTTTCATAAGAAAATGACTGCGCAATAACGTAACTTTACTTTTTAGGGTTCCGTACCCAAAGGGTAAAAACGGGACCCTATTACTGAGACTTCGCAGTCCGTCTGTCCGTCTGTCCGTCTGTCTGTCTGTCTGTCTGTCTGTCTGTCTGTCTGTCTGTCTGTCTGTCTGTCTGTCTGTCTGTCTGTCTGTCTGTCTGTCTGTCTGTCTGTCTGTCTGTCTGTCTGTCTGTCTGTCTGTCTGTCTGTCTGTCTGTCTGTCTGTCTGTCTGTCTGTCTGTCTGTCTGTCTGTCTGTCTGTCTGTCTGTCTGTCTGTCTGTCTGTCTGTCTGTCTGTCTGTCTGTCTGTCTGTCTGTCTGTCTGTCTGTCTGTCTGTCTGTCTGTCTGTCTGTCTGTCTGTCTGTCTGTCTGTCTGTCTGTCTGTCTGTCTGTCTGTCTGTCTGTCTGTCTGTCTGTCTGTCTGTCTGTCTGTCTGTCTGTCTGTCTGTCTGTCTGTCTGTCTGTCTGTCTGTCTGTCTGTCTGTCTGTCTGTCTGTCTGTCTGTCTGTCTGTCTGTCTGTCTGTCTGTCTGTCTGTCTGTCTGTCTGTCTGTCTGTCTGTCTGTCTGTCTGTCTGTCTGTCTGTCTGTCTGTCTGTCTGTCTGTCTGTCTGTCTGTCTGTCTGTCTGTCTGTCTGTCTGTCTGTCTGTCTGTCTGTCTGTCTGTCTGTCTGTCTGTCTGTCTGTCTGTCTGTCTGTCTGTCTGTCTGTCTGTCTGTCTGTCTGTCTGTCTGTCTGTCTGTCTGTCTGTCTGTCTGTCTGTCTGTCTGTCTGTCTGTCTGTCTGTCTGTCTGTCTGTCTGTCTGTCTGTCTGTCTGTCTGTCTGTCTGTCTGTCTGTCTGTCTGTCTGTCTGTCTGTCTGTCTGTCTGTCTGTCTGTCTGTCTGTCTGTCTGTCTGTCTGTTACCAGGCTGTATCTCATGAACCGTGATAGCTACACAGTTGAAATTTTCACAGATGATGTATTTCTGTTGCCGCTATAACAACAAATACTAAAAACAGAATAAAATAAATATTTAAGTAGGGTTCCCATACAAGAAACGTGTTTTTTTGCCGTTTTATGCGATAATGGTACGGAACTCTTCGTGCGCGAGTCCGACTCGCAGTTGGCCGGTATTTTCTATTTAGAGCCAGTGACTTCGCCCGTGTGGAAGTCGAATCGTCTCTCACGAGAACATACTTACTACTGAAATAAAATGTACCAATGCTTTGTCCTAGTTCAGAATTTAACTTTAATATTATCTGTTAAATCCGTTCAGCCGTTGAGGCGAGAATTATTAATTTACATTTAAATCTTCGACCATTCAGACATTTTTCACATTCATAATATTAGTAGGGCGTAGGATTAGCTCGTATCAGTTTTCTTCTTTGCCTCTGTGCCGTAGGAAACCCTGCAGGTTTAAAATACCGATGTCGGGGACCAGAAGCTGTAATCTCATCACTGGGACAGAATTAAATTATCACTAAGCGAGTAATTTCTAGCACTGATCCAAGTTTGCAGCAGAGTAAGTTTCCGTTAAGTAGGATCTCAACAAAAACAAATCAAATCCAAAAAATTACAAATCAATCCTATGTTTAAAATTATGATAACTTCCATATCGTGTAATGTATATCCACCATGTTCGTGCTTTTAAGTGAGCTACATATTTGTATCGTGTTTAGGCATTGCCTGATTGTCGCAGCTCTACCAGTGTGACTACTGACTATTTTCTTATATATTCCTTCAAGGCAATTCCGAATCACGCACTATGGCTTTAAACAAATATGGCAACCCATCAGCGAAAAAGATTGTCAATAACATTATTCATTAAAAACATTTTATTAAAACAAGATTTCTTCATATTCTTCTCAGCAAACCCTTTCATTTGATACCCATATCATGACAGTGCATAAAAATAACTAATCCGCCATCTCGGGCCATCGCCCATATTAGATTTAGAATGACGTCACTTAGCTAACCATGCATTGCATCCAAACTAAATGTATATGCAAAAT
Organism: Anorthoa munda; assembly: GCA_945859665.1. NCBI lineage: Eukaryota > Metazoa > Arthropoda > Insecta > Lepidoptera > Noctuidae > Anorthoa > Anorthoa munda. Next base: position 26,087,129 of record OX243897.1, read on the forward strand.
TTCATCTTAATCGGCGGAGGACAACTGTTTTAAAATTCAGTTGCAAGATTTGACCAAACTCACTTACATACATATTATTATCTACATTGCAAGTTAAATAAAAGCTTGTAAAAAGTACACAATCCACAATGAGATTGACATATTACGCTATTAACTATATATCAACATTTTTGTTATGTTTGACATTAAATCTTTGATAAAATGTAAATATGTTTAGAGGCCAAGGGCAAGATAAGAAGATGAGAAACGCGGGTTACATTCATCAGTGAAATAATAATTTTGGATTTCACATTCTAAAATGAAATATAATCATTTATATTTTAATCTCTACCCGGAAATAGGGCTATACATTCAAATGCATAATATCAATGCAATGACACTGGCCTTGTGATTCAGACGGGTTATAAGGGCACAGTATTGTATGCTAATAATACGGATAATTTGATATTCAATTTGAACACGCGCTAAAGATGTGTATCTACCTACTCATCTTGAGTAGGTAGAACAGGATCCTACCACACTGCAAGTATTTTTGTGAACATTTTCAATTTGTTTGGGATCGAAATAATTATCATTATTTCAACCGGTCATGTCTGGTTAGAGGCCACCCATAAGTCCCATCGAGCGTTCTTGTGTTTCTTACATATAGTGGACTCTCGTGGGTCTTATCAGCAGCCTTATTGCGTAAGAGGATTTGGCAAGGCAAAAGTTTTGACCCCATGTAAGAGAATGAAAAATACCCTTTAAATAATTAGGTATTGTATATTTGTATATTTGGGCTTGTATATTTGAACATATGTCCTGTATATTTTTTGTGGTGTACAATAAAGTATATAATAAATAATAATAAATAATAAATATTGCCGAAAATTATTGGACTCTTCCGAAAAGAGTTCTTCACAAATGAATGTGTCCAATAATTTTTAGCAATCCCTATTTATTTAAAGAGAATTTATCGTACTCTTTCATGGGGTTGCCTTTGCCTTGCCGAATTTACTTACGGAATTAGGATACAGGTCATGGGTCCTCGTGGGGCTGGCCTACATTTTCCGGTACGCAGTTGCCACTTCAGAACCTTTTGGTCTCATTGGTAAATCTGCGACCAATCTTACTAAAGTTATTCGACCTCTTTTAATAGTTAGCTAACGAGTAATTGGCTCACATGTTTTTTTTCTAAAAGCCCATGTTAGCTTTCGAATATTCCGCAACTTGCACCTTATGAAAATCATCACACATTTATTCAACAAACCATGATTGCTACAAGAGCCTCTCTGAACTGAAGCTCATTAATTGACTAATTGATAGGCGCCCAGCACTAACTAATTAATCCCAAGACAGTGCTTCACTCAAACCGCACTAACCCCTTTAATCTAGCCACAAATCACCACACACAGAAACAATGAGTTGGATTTCTACTTGATACAGTAGGTCAAAACGCAGAAGTTCCTCATTTGGTCAATTTCATCAAAGAAACTAAACGTTGGTGTAATTGACTCTAAGATTTTTGTGGAATACCTACTGACATTCTTATGGAAAATTAATAAAATGCACTTCGACTTAGAGTGCATCCATTATATCCATTATTTCTGTCATTTATCTTATATATATATCGTATATCGATAACCGCTTCTCTTCAAATAGAGAAGATTGATGTCCACGCTTCCCTGGTGAATATATGTTTAAGCGTGAAGAGCGATACAAATAGAATATGAAAGATTCTGTGACAAGCTAGATACAACTTATCTTCTACGTCTAATTATAAATATACTAGCTGACCCGGCAAACTTTGTTTTGCCATAAAAACACCAAACATTCATCTACCCTACCTACCCTACCTACCCTACCTACCCTACCTACCCTACCTACCCTACCTACCCTACCTACCCTACCTACCCTACCTACCCTACCTACCCTACCTACCCTACCTACCCTACCTACCCTACCTACCCTACCTACCCTACCTACCCTACCTACCCTACCTACCCTACCTACCCTACCTACCCTACCTACCCTACCTACCCTACCTACCCTACCTACCCTACCTACCCTACCTACCCTACCTACCCTACCTACCCTACCTACCCTACCTACCCTACCTACCCTACCTACCCTACCTACCCTACCTACCCTACCTACCCTACCTACCCTACCTACCCTACCTACCCTACCTACCCTACCTACCCTACCTACCCTACCTACCCTACCTACCCTACCTACCCTACCTACCCTACCTACCCTACCTACCCTACCTACCCTACCTACCCTACCTACCCTACCTACCCTACCTACCCTACCTACCCTACCTACCCTACCTACCCTACCTACCCTACCTACCCTACCTACCCTACCTACCCTACCTACCCTACCTACCCTACCTACCCTACCTACCCTACCTACCCTACCTACCCTACCTACCCTACCTACCCTACCTACCCTACCTACCCTACCTACCCTACCTACCCTACCTACCCTACCTACCCTACCTACCCTACCTACCCTACCTACCCTACCTACCCTACCTACCCTACCTACCCTACCTACCCTACCTACCCTACCTACCCTACCTACCCTACCTACCCTACCTACCCTACCTACCCTACCTACCCTACCTACCCTACCTACCCTACCTACCCTACCTACCCTACCTACCCTACCTACCCTACCTACCCTACCTACCCTACCTACCCTACCTACCCTACCTACCCTACCTACCCTACCTACCCTACCTACCCTACCTACCCTACCTACCCTACCTACCCTACCTACCCTACCTACCCTACCTACCCTACCTACCCTACCTACCCTACCTACCCTACCTACCCTACCTACCCTACCTACCCTACCTACCCTACCTACCCTACCTACCCTACCTACCCTACCTACCCTACCTACCCTACCTACCCTACCTACCCTACCTACCCTACCTACCCTACCTACCCTACCTACCCTACCTACCCTACCTACCCTACCTACCCTACCTACCCTACCTACCCTACCTACCCTACCTACCCTACCTACCCTACCTACCCTACCTACCCTACCTACCCTACCTACCCTACCTACCCTACCTACCCTACCTACCCTACCTACCCTACCTACCCTACCTACCCTACCTACCCTACCTACCCTACCTACCCTACCTACCCTACCTACCCTACCTACCCTACCTACCCTACCTACCCTACCTACCCTACCTACCCTACCTACCCTACCTACCCTACCTACCCTACCTACCCTACCTACCCTACCTACCCTACCTACCCTACCTACCCTACCTACCCTACCTACCCTACCTACCCTACCTACCCTACCTACCCTACCTACCCTACCTACCCTACCTACCCTACCTACCCTACCTACCCTACCTACCCTACCTACCCTACCTACCCTACCTACCCTACCTACCCTACCTACCCTACCTACCCTACCTACCCTACCTACCCTACCTACCCTACCTACCCTACCTACCCTACCTACCCTACCTACCCTACCTACCCTACCTACCCTACCTACCCTACCTACCCTACCTACCCTACCTACCCTACCTACCCTACCTACCCTACCTACCCTACCTACCCTACCTACCCTACCTACCCTACCTACCCTACCTACCCTACCTACCCTACCTACCCTACCTACCCTACCTACCCTACCTACCCTACCTACCCTACCTACCCTACCTACCCTACCTACCCTACCTACCCTACCTACCCTACCTACCCTACCTACCCTACCTACCCTACCTACCCTACCTACCCTACCTACCCTACCTACCCTACCTACCCTACCTACCCTACCTACCCTACCTACCCTACCTACCCTACCTACCCTACCTACCCTACCTACCCTACCTACCCTACCTACCCTACCTACCCTACCTACCCTACCTACCCTACCTACCCTACCTACCCTACCTACCCTACCTACCCTACCTACCCTACCTACCCTACCTACCCTACCTACCCTACCTACCCTACCCATAATAACGTACGCGGCCGCAGCCTGGGCTCCCGCTACGAAGAAGCTGGGAATACGGAAGAAGCTAGGCTCGGTCCAAAGAGGATTCGTCCAGAAGATCTGTAAATCTTACCGTACTGTCTCCCTGAACTCGGCACTGGTACTTTCCGGAATACTACCTCTAGATCTGCGCATACAGGAGGCAGCCGCCCTGTATGAAGCGAGGAGAGGGCCATCCCGGTTTGTGCCAGGAGATAGGGAGATCGAAAGTGCGGTAAGGTTTGCAGAGGCTCCTCATCCAGCTACACAGATGCCCCTGGAGTTCATGTGCCTGACAGACCAACAGTTGCTAGACGGCAACAATGTGCAGGCGGTGCGAATCTTCACCGACGGCAGCAAGATTGAGGGGAAGGTCGGGGCCGCATTATCCATTTGGGATAATGAAGGCGAAGTCCGGAACCTCAAACTTAGCTTAGCCGCGTACTGCACAGTCTACCAGGCGGAACTCCTGGCCATCTGCAAAGCGACGGACGTGATCCTTACGCGGCAAGAGACGAGCTATGGTTTGTACAGTGACTCAATGTCAGCATTGCAGACGCTTGCAAGCCATGGCTCTCTCCATCCCCTGGCAGTTCGCGCGCGCGCCAATTTGGCTCAAGCCCTGGGCCAGAGCAAAGCTGTTTCTTTGTTCTGGATCAAGGCCCACGCGGGCCTGCCGGGGAATGAGCGAGCGGACGAGTTGGCAAAGAAGGCAGCATTGTCGTTACGGAGGAAGCCGGACTACGACCAGTGTCCGGTATCATTTATCAAGCGACAGATCCGTTTGGAATCGCTTGATGAATGGAACCGAAGATATGTGTCGGGCGAGACAGCTTCTGTGACGAAAATGTTTCTTCCGGATGCCATAGCGGCTTTCCGTATTATAAAACAGGTGCGGCCCACAGGCGTTCTCACGCAGGTTTTGACGGGGCACGGCGGGTTCTCTGAATACTTGAATCGTTTCAAGTGTAAGGATAACCCATCGTGCGTCTGCGATCCAGGCGTGGCAGAGACTGTCCAGCACATACTTGTAGATTGCCCGTTATTTATCAGGGAACGCTACCAACTCGAATGTGAGCTGGACAGGAGATTGACGAAGGAGAGCCTGCATGGGCTCATGAGTAAGCAACACAGGGAAAAGTTCCTGGTGTACTGTGTTAATGTGGCCTCCACCGTCATTGCACGAAACCGAAGTTGAAGCAGCACTATGCTTCACTAGTATTATAAGAATATTTGTAAGAAGCATAGAATAGCACGCACAAAACTGCAATGACGAACCCTGCACTGGGGTAGTACCTAAGAAAACAGATTGTCTGTATGGTGAAAAGCACTGTTGTGCTTCTCATCCCTAAATGTAAGGCATTATTTATATTGTGATATTCCCTGTGATAAACAGCACTTCTGTACCTTACCTGTGATCTGCAGCACTTTTTGCATATTTTACTGTGATCAACAGCACTTTTTTGTATTCTTGTATATGTAGCACTTTTTCTTTTAACCTTACACCAAATAAATAAAGTTGCCTTTAAGTATTTATACAAAGTGGGAGTCCCACCCACTGTATCCAAGAAGACGTATGCAAGAAGAACCATGGTATGAAGAATGAAAGTACGAGAGGCATGAAAGAGGAATGGAATGAAAGAATTTGCACAGAATAGGCGCCAACTTCGTTGAGCGGGATTAGTATTTAAAAAAAAAAAAAAAAAAAAAAAAAAAAAAAAAAAAAAAAAAATACCTACCCTACCTACCCTACCTACCCAAGCTACCCTAGCTACCCTACCTACCCTACCTACCCTACCTACCCTACCCTACCCTACCCTACCCTACCCTAACTACCCTACCTACCCTACCTACCCTACCCTACCTACCCTACCCTACCCTACCTACCCTACCCTACCCAACCCTACCCTACCCTACCCTACCCTATCTCTCAAGTTGGATCGAACTGCACATGGTGTGCGAATTTTATTATAATCGGTTAAGTGGTTTAGGAGTCCATTGGGGACAAACATTGTGACACGAGATTTATATTATATTAAGATGTTGCCAACTGGAACGACAGACAGGACGTCTATACGGTTTAAAGTAAACCTGAGGACTCTCGAAATATTGCTGTCTCTATTACTTCCATCGAATTCTGTTTGCAAATGTTTCACCCATTGAATGGTCTTGATCTTCTGCATGCTAGCTTATCTGTACCTCAAATCTCTTGGAACTCAATTAGCCTCTGTGAAAGCCTGTGTGATCAGTCCAAACTGGTCGTTGGACAGCTTTACGAGCTAAAATGTTCCAATTTCAAAAATGGGTCGTAATAGCACCCACGTTGCGTCGCTCTTACTATGAAAAATATACTTTTTAAAATAAAAATTACTGGCTGTTTTTTATGAGTGTTTTTTTACTATTGCTTATATTAATGGGCACAATATGTGTTCTGGTTATACTAGTAAATTAGTTTCTGACGTTCTATAGGTACCGGTCGCCCAATCAGGTTTAACGTTATTGAAAAGTTGATTCGTCATGCAATTATACAATCGTTGATTATCACATACCTACGTTTTTTTGGATTGATTAGTTTATCAGTGTTAGGTTATGTACCACCTTGTTGTCATTGTTTAACCTCCCGAGGAATTTAAAAACTTGAGTGGTGAAACCCTTTTAAACTCACAAAAACTAACAAAGTCGCTTCCCGCTGTCTGTCTGTCCCTATGTATGCTTAGATCTTTAAAACTACGCAACTGATTTTGATGCAGTTTTTTAATAGATAGAGTGATTCAAGAGGAAGGTTTATATGTATAATACACGCGGGTGAAGCCACAGGCAGAAGCTAGTTTCTAATAATATACAAAAGTGAAAAGGTTTCTTAGTATATTTACATGTTGTTCATCTATGAAAACGCTAAAAGATTACTTATTCTGGACAGTTACAACATTGAGAATTTTTCACGATTTCTTAGAAGTTTACTAGTTTTATTTTTACATGAAAAGCTTTCATATTCCACAGCGTAAGACAAAATATCTATAAAACATAGTCGGGCTAGTTACACAATGTTTAACTAAATAATGGTTAGCCTGATTTTAATGATGTTTGATTTGTTGAAAAATGGTCTCCGATCTGAATAACAAAATAATTATTATAACGTCGGAAAAATTCAGGATTTTTTTTTATATCTTTTCCCATATTTTTATTGATTCTGAGGCGATACAAAGGTGTTACAAATAAAAAAATATAAATAAAGCCAGCTTGGTATAAATAAACAAAAGGTGATTGACGAATGTTATGATTGCTTTATAATCGGTAGGTTATAAGGTGAGGTAAACTTATCATATCAGCACGTGTCGCCTCGCATGTTGTTAGTAAACACATGCCTGACACGTGCTTAAACACTGATCAAAAAATGTTTTGTACTGCTTATGACGGTGACACTTGTTTTAAATACCGGGCAGCGCGAAGCTACACAGATTTAGGAATAATTTTGTGCAGTTACCTTACTCCTTGCAACGGTCAACAACTGTGCAGGATTTTTCACTAAAGCCACCGCAAGATAAAAAAAAAGTTCGTTAACACATGTATACCAATATTTCAAAACGAGCCGAAAAAAAATTAAAATCTGTGTTGCTAACACCATTAAGCAAACGTATCGCGGTAAGAGGCGTTCTTGACCCTTTCATTTGGTGTTCAGTAATGAGTTAATATCTCATAAACGCGTAAACCGATTTACATGATTTAAACGGATAAAATGGTTCTACGCCTATACCTTTCATTTGGGACTAAAGTTATCAACATATCTCCATAAACAAAAAATCATGTTTTCAAGTTACGTAATTATACTTTTAGGTACAAGTCGATTCAATGACTTTTAATTTTGTGTTATCTGGCGAAGACTTTAACTTGTCGAAGACCAGTTCAATTCAACCTCAGTCAATCTGCCTAGCCTTTACTCAACTACGTTGGGGTCGGCTTCCAGTATTGCCAAATGCAGCTGAATATTTTACATGGGGCATTTGCCTAACTGCCCTCCACTATTCCAGTAGCTGGTTAAGACGACGACAGTCGCCAATGACCTTGAGGGAACAAAACGCGCACTCGTTTTAACCAGTGAAATCCAAAACTAAGTAGCTTTTTGTACTTTCCTTATTATTCTATGACTTTTAAGAAAAGCCTTAGATCAAAATGTAGATAGTTTGTTTTCGAGAAAAACGCTGGTTACGTCGGCACGGTTTTTTGTATGGGATGGGGTATCTGTATGCTAGTATTATGTTATCTGTGATTGACATTAAAAACAAAAACTTAAAATTAAACAAAATGAATAAATAATTAAAACTTTTAATTCCAAAAGGGCATCCGCTCAGCATAATGCCAAATGGTAATACAGGATATACGAGTGCCATACGCTCAAAACATTAACACGCATTTATAATATACTGATTTTTTTGTAAAAAAACACCTAAAATAATATTTTGAGACTATTAATTATAACACAACAAAAATAAAACTTCTATGTGCTCATTAACAAAAGCATCAAAGCGGTCAAAAGCTTTCATAAATTCTGTTTGCTCTTGAGTGACCCCATAAATTAAGGCCGCACTTGTGTTGGACTCTCTGACAAATACGAGTATTGGATGAAATGAGACCGTTGGCCAATAATGCCTGTATAGTGGCAACTACGGTTGGCAACCCATTAAGGAGTGGTTAAAAGGTTTTTGAGTTTATTTATTTAGATAACTTTTTATGACAAAGAGAGTGAAGAAAGATAATAAACTCTCACATATGTGTGTTTTCGGATGTGTTTAAAAATCTGGCCTTTTATTTCGCTCTATCTACTGCTATCCCGCAACTATACTTACTTTCACCAACATTTACTGGTCCTTCGAGCCGGATTATTCGTGTTAAGCTATTGATTAAAACAAATGTCTTAGTTTGTGAGGGTGCTAAATTCATATACTGATATTCCCTTCCTTAGCGCAAATGAAGTTTCCAGGCACACTGTTAATGCTCCTAAGCTATACGCATATAGTGCTTCCTCAATGTATACGTAGAAAGTGCCCAGATATTTAATGCGGTGCCTTTGACATGTCTCAGGAGATTAAAGTCGTTTTCTGCTTCAATATAACGATCCATCATAAATTTAATAGCATTATGTCGAATAGTGACAAAACAAACGCCAGAAATCCTTTTAGTTGATTAAAATGAAAACAAACAAAATTGTGGAAATAACCAAAATAAGTCATGTAAATGACAATCCATTTCAGTATTCTGTCTACTACACAACCATACGGTTGTTATCTTGAGTTAGAAATGAAGACACAGATCAATATAAACCCTATTACTATCAATTTCTTGGACAGAGGACTTCAAAAAGTACTTTTTCCTTTCCGGTGCTTTCAACATACAGTGTTCTTATCAAGCTTTTCCATTGAATGCAATTGTATTAGACCTCATCGTGCATCGTACTATATGGTGTCATTCATTGGTGTTCTTATATTTATTTGTTTTCATATGACAAACCTCATTTCAGGGGATTTTGACGGCGCCCCTACATTCATCATCTATTTTATTAGGCTCAATTTCTTTCTGATGACGGTTCCATTCCTTTCCTTTTACACACTTAACATTATCCAAAGAAAGGATCACGTCCGATTAATTTTGAAGATACAAAAAGCTTACAGATTCATTAACTTTAAGAAATACAAAAAGGCTGCCATAAGGAATTGGTCCGCAATTCTGCGACATTTTGTTGGTTATATCTTCAATGTTATGTTAACTCGTAACTTACTAGTAGCCACATACTTTTATACTCTGCTTTATTTCGATGTGATCTTAACGTATGGTATTTCTATAATCGCCTTAATAAGAGATGGAATAATTACATGGACCTCAGAGGTGGAATACTATAGTAAAATCTATTGGGAGCTAGAAGAAGGAGATTACGATGAGAAATTCAAAAAACTATTCCAGGCATACATTAATTTAATAGAAGCGTTTGATATCTTCAAGAAGATATTTAAGTACACGGTAAGGTTGGCTTTTATGAAGTATGTTTTATCTGTATACCTGTGTAAGTACTGTTTTGTTTACAGCCAAAAGTATTCATCTCCTATCGTTCAGTCCATCCAAAGGCTGCCTGTAAGTAGGGCATGTTATATCGGAAGTATTTCAATTCCGATTTCCGATATTAATATCGGAATTGAGCACTTTTATTAAATATCGCCCTTTTTTTTGTTAATTGCACAAATTCGGTATGAAGTTGGATTGAGTACAATAAAAAAACACGTTTATCCGCGACATAATAGGATTTTCTATTGTGTCACTCTCTCTCTAATCACCAGTGACTGGGTAATCGGGCGCTTATTTAACTAATTTGCACATTTGTTCCCAAGAAAAAATATAAGTCATGTCTTTCTTAAATAATATAATGCAAAAAAATCCAGAATACAAATGTTTATCGATGGATCTGAAAGTAGTACCGATAAGTGTAATAAGTAATAATGATCTATAAATGTCTCCTGGGGGAGGCCTATGTTCAGCAGTCGACGTCTTTTGGCTGAAATGATGTTGATGATGAGAAGTAGTCAAGTAGTGGAAGTTGATTTATCCAAAAGATTAGTGATTGGATGACTGTAATTAGTCTTACTGCCGCACTCAGAGACATTTAACGGTTACTTAAGGCGCTCCTTAGTGTAGATTTTGTACTAAAAATCTATACTAAGGAGAGCTTTAAGTAACCGTTAACGTCTCTGAGTGCGGCAGTTAATTTGTTGTATCCAATACAAGCAGGAGACCGAAAAATATTAAGCTTTAATTTATTGAGGTTTCCTAGTAAGTAACACATTATGAATTTGAAATAGAGTTTAACAAGGATAGGTACTCGTTCCAAAACAGCCCTCTCAAAAGTATGAAAAACTATCTTAGCATTGATCATCATCATCATCGTCCAGCTCCACCAAGTGTTGTCACATTGGCCGATCCCGTGCGTCTCAAATCCAGCGGATTATGCATTATTCAATGAAACTATCATAGTTACAACGGGTTCTATGAAACTGTATATTCACTTGTACTCTTAAAGATAACATTTTTAGCAATCTCGTGACTGTAAAACCGTTATTCGTCAAGGCACTTATTATTTTTTCATGAAGTGAAGTTTAAGTAAATAAGCGCCCAGATTCCCACAACTGCTAATCACCATAGTCAACGGGCTTAACCGCGCTCTCTCGCTCGACGCTTCACAAGTAGCTAAAATAAGGGCCTTTTTCTGATTCCGAGATTCCGATATTACGAGATTCCGAGATTCCGATATTCATGCCCTACCTGTAAGAGATTGCCCTGTGCGATAAGACCGCCCATTGTACACTTGCTTTTAAAAGAGTTTGTCCTGTTACAAATATTTTTGTATTGTACAATAAAGAAATTAATACTATTTTATATTTCATTTTTACATTTTCAGTCATTATTTCAAACATTGGACACACTTTTTCATAGTTTACTCTACCTTCAAGCTACTGTAGAAGTTTCGAAATTAGGACTGGAGAATTTTGGCGAGGTGAGCATAGTAAAAAATATTTTAAAGTCTAGATCGTAATTACAGAATTCAATTCAATTCGGTTTTTTTTTTTTTTTCAGATTTTCGTATTATTCTCATTTTCGTTTATTTTCGTCATTATTATTTATTTCTTATCGTATTTCGTTATTTTAGTATATCTTACTAAGCATAATTATGCTTTAGCTTAGATATGCTTCTGGAGCTTGTGTGGGTGTAAGTATTGTTCCGGTGTGAAAAAGACAGACCTATACAGGACGAATAGCACTATCCCATTTTCACAACAAAACCATGATAGAATTGACAGGCATAGAAAGGCCTCTAATTGTATCGTATACTTGTAGCATGACAGTTGTGCGATTGTGACAGAAATAGTGCTGAGCAAAAGTTCTCAGTGTTTGTGTAGCTTATTATTTGCTCAGATCGTACGGTTATGAGATTTTTTATATATATCATGCTGGCTTTCTTTAATTGTGAATAATCTTTTCTTCTTTGATTTGCAGCGAGACGTCTATTCGTTTGAAATAGTCACCATCCTCTGGACTGTTAAGAACTTAACTTTCGTGTCTATGTTCAGTCTTTATTGCGAGCGGTTTTACATGTCTGTGTCTGAAGTAAACGCTGTTTGCAGCAGGCTGCACAGAAGTCTGCAGAGTACTGGTAACATTGGATATATCTAATATTTTGAAGCGCCTTTTTTAGTCTTTATATCCACCAAGTGCAAAAAAAGGCAATTGGATATAAACAATTATATTTAAATTATTGTAAGGCTAGCACTTGAATACTATCTCACCTGATGGTAAGCGATGATACCTAGAAGAAACCTATTCACTCTTGACATAAAAACGCCGAGGTTGTAGCTATCGGGAAACACAGGCTCCGGCAGGGAATTCCACTCTTTAGCTGTATGCATAATTAAAGTATTTCCAAAATGTTTTGTGCGTATGGTTGGGATATCCACCATGTATCGATGGCGCATCAGCTTAGGATTGTTCAATGTGCCAACGCTTAGGGGAAGCTTGTGTTCAGCTATGGACGTCTTTTGCTAAAAAAAGCAATGGGATTCTTGACAATGTGTCATTCTATTGGCGATAGAGATTGTCGAAATGTAAGGGATTGACTACGTGATTTCTGTAGTTTATGTAAATCCCATAATTTTTTGACTTGTCGCTGATATAATGAAAATGGTTAGAAATTCCTCAGGTACAATTTAAATCTTGTTTTGACTTTGGAGATGTTGTCATCCGAATGCGCTCTTTGATTCTTATCTTAGATTATTTATTTTTGTTTGAGGATGTGACCACTTCTGGTGTCAGAGTTAATTGAGCCGAAAAATAAAAAAAAATATAACTCTGCAGGGGTTAACCTTAAGGACCTCCCGTAGAACAATTTTATGCAGCTGATGACCCCATCTAAACCCTAGTTGCGTTTGATTTACGACTTTTTGGTCACCCTGTATAAGTACAGGTTTCCTCACTATGTTTTCCTTCACCGTTGCCTGTGATGTCCAAGATAAACTTAGAAAGTACATAATAAGTAGAACATCTGAAACTCTTGTTATTAGTCTTACTAACGTATTATAGGTAATTGTCTTATCTATCTTACAGTGGAAGCCAAGAAACTTTGCAAGAACGTGCAGCGGTTGAACCAAGCAGCCTTCCATAAAATGACTGCCTGTCGGATCTTCACCGTCGACGGACGACTACCTCAAAAGTTTAATGGTCTGGTACTAGAATATACTTTTGTGATACTTCAGTTTGGTATCGTATCGTGGAAAAATAAAACAATTGACTTGTAATCTATAAATCGCATATACAATGTATCCTGTGTTTGTAGTAATAAATCTTTAAGGCCGCTTTAACCACTTAATTTTATCGAGTAAAACACTCCATATAAGGGGTTTTATCTCCACACGTATATATTGCATTTTCTAAAATTTTGCAAAAATTATAAGGCAAAAAATGCGCGGTTCGGGGTTCTTTTAGGGCAATGATGAAATTAAAACTAATTGGTTTAGAGCTGTGATTCTTTCTTATGTCGGTGAGTATAAAAACTCAAACACTAACAAAATAACCCATTAAAGACATGTGTTAGTCCCTAAAAATTGCAGAATTTTAGGGAATGCAATAAAATCGTGTGACATTATGTTTAAAGATTGACTTTTTACAGGTTTAATACAAAAATGTCTTATGTTTTGGATATTATTTGAATATTTTTATAGATTATCTATGGCCATCACTATGGTTCAACATTTAATGTACGCATCCTAATAATTGTGATTCGCACAATCTTTACCAAAGTTTTGAGAAACGTTCTATGTCCAACTAGATTTAAATTAGAATGTGTTATATGTTGTCATTTAATTTTGATCTTGTTCTAATTTAGGATTAGATTCGTATTAGTTTCTTAATTTAATCATTAAATACTGAGAAAAGTGTAAGGAAACTTTCGAGCAAAGTTGACATTGTTGTAATTTACGTAAAACACGATTACACAGTCATGGTATCTTCTAAATGGCTGAAGTATAGATGGTCTGTGCTCGTTAATTGTCTTATCTGTGGTACATAAATCAAAACCCAAATGAGTATGAGCAAAAACTACTTACTTATTTAATATTTGGCAGGTCCGGCTAACGCCATTTTTTCTTGTACGGGATTGACGTCAATACGATTAATCTAGCTATGACCAATTTTTTTTTTCTTGGTACCTATTACTATTTGAAAGCGTGGTGGTCTTCTCCTTCGTACATTATTATTATTATGTCATGGTTTAATATTTGTATGGTTGGTTATAAGAGAGTAGTTGCTGTACTATCTATGAGTGTCATTAGGCTACTTCTTATCCCGGAAATTGACGATTCCTATGGGCCAGGGCACAGGCGTGAAGTCGCGGGAAAAAGCTAGGCCATTATCTATTGAGAACTGTGGTGTTAATAGGTAGGTAGGTAGGTACTTTAAATGTACCTAATTTGACATTATAGTCAAATATCCTTTAAAAATTGTCATAGGTTTACTAGAGGACACATTACTGTGCTGTGACACGTGTTGCTTTAGACATCGGGAGACGTTGCTACATGAGGTGAAATGTAGATATTTACTATAAGTCTCGTATTCACTCAGAGACATAATGTAGGGGTATTCAATAGGATACCCAACTCCGCTCAACATCTTTAGCGACACCGTATTGAATTTTATCTGCTACTGAATCTGAGGCTTTATATATATCACAGGCAAATGACGATAGCAGGGATTTCACGAAATCCCTAGGGATACCACGAAATCACAGTAGATGTCGAATATTCCTGTTTAATCGTCATCTTACTAAAAATGTTTAGTGATATAACAAAATGCTACAATGTCAGAGAAATGTCGTTTCGCTAAACTAAATCTAGTAAAATGATAAGATTCGAGTGGACATGACGGTCGATACAAAATGCTATTTCCTCTTTACCATTATGTGAGTGACGAGGTACCCGGGTACCGTTTGCGATTTCAAATTATAAAAAAAACATATGTTTTATTTATTTATTTATTTAACCATTAATGTACACACATAATAAATAGACAAGAAGAAGGAACAGAAAATATGTACAAAGGTATGCTTATTTCTAACGAAATCTCTTCCAGCATACCTGCGAGAGGACAGTTGCAAAAAAAGATATGTAGACACCGTGTGTAGAACGATAAAAAGAAAAATATATTAAACAATTCACAATAAAGAAGAATACCGTATAGATAATTAATATATACTCTTATATACATGCATATCATTAAATTAAATATTACAATAATAAATACTAACTAATATCATAAATACTTAAATAATAATACATATTAATATGCAACTAAGACGGAATGGAAAGATAATGCTCTTTCACTCTCTTTTTAAAAACTGCAAGAGTTTGGTTTTACACTTTTTAGATGATTTATCATCCTGAAATTCTAACTTTTTGTAAAAAACAATTTATGTTTTGAATTAATCAACCTTTCACATTATTTTGAGGAAGCTAAAACATTGGTTACCTGGTAATCCTCATTTCCCTGCGACATATATACAAGATGCAGATAGTCTCGCAATTGTTTCGCAAACGTAACTAAAAATCAACGCTTGGTATTAGACGCCCAGCAAATGCTAAGTTTGTAACCTTCTCGATACGGACACGGTCAGCGCAATTTTATTTATATATTTTTTTACTATTCTTCTCTCTTCTGAGCAGTGGTGGCCCAGTGGTAACGGCCGCGACTTACGTGTCATGTCACGACATAGGTCGTGGGTTCGAAACCAGGCGCTTTCACATCACAATCATCAGCCTATTAATGTTCCCACTGCTGGGACACAGGCCTCCTCTCTGTGAGAGGGAATGGGCCGTAATCCACCACGCGAGCCCAGTGCGGGTTGGTGGATGTCACATGTCTTCGAATGTTTGGTTCTAGGACATGCCGGTTGCCTCACGATGTTTTCCTTCACCGAGAGCAGTGGTGATGAAATAATCTACACAAAGTAAAGCGCCTGCCTGGGCTCGAACCCACAACCTACAACTTGTAAGTCGCGGCCGATACCACTGGGTCACCACTGCTCTGAAACGAGGCGCTTTACTTTGTGTAAATTATTTACTCACCACTGCTCTCAAAACGGTGAAGGAAAAAACGTGAGGAAACCGGCATGTCCTAGAACCAAAAATACGAAGACATGTGCCATCCACCAACCTGCACTGGGCTCGCCCATTCCCTCTCTCTCAGAGAGGAGGCCTGTGTCCCAGCAGTGGGAACATTAAAAGGATGATGATGATGATTCTTCTCTGTTAATTTGTGATTGTTGCTGTTGTGTTATGTCTGTGTCTAATAAATGTTTTGTATTCTATTTTTCAATTCCATTAAATTTTGCCAGATTTTTTGTGAGAAGTCTGGCGACCGACGTTGCACTTAGACGTTTGACATTCGTTGCCAAACATATCACGGGAATTAATTCTAATTCCTGCTAAATATTAATTCCAGTATGAACTTAATTAAGTTTGGATTTATTTTCTACCTACTTTTAGATCATAAATCATTTATCTTAAACATAATATTATTATGCAAATTAGAAAAGCTTGTTGTTTATTAAACATGTTGTTATTGTGGACGTCAACGTTTTCGTTGGAAATCGATAGTCAAAGTCCAGTACTGGTTTTTTATATGTATGTGTGCGATGTTTTAAAGCTTGTATGGTTCTGTATCTTAACTAAGTAAATAGTTATAAAGTTAATAAGCAATTTTCACTTCATGCTCAAAGGAAATTCTCCATTCTCAGAATAGTTCGTTAGTTAGTTTCTAAACCCTTTTCTAAATCTCAAAGGATACGAACAAATAAAATGATTAATTAAATATCCTTTTTTAAAACAAGCTTTTTTCGTATTATTGTCAGCAAACCCTTCCATTTGATACCCATATTAAGGCAGTGCACAAAAAAAAAAACTACTACGCCATCTTGGGCCATCCACCATATTGGATTTAGAATGACGTCACTTAGCTAACCATGCATTGTCATCCAAACTAAATGTTTATGGATAATTTCATCTTAATAGGTGGAGGGTAAATTCAGTTGTAAGATTTGACCCGAACACACTTACATACATACATATATTGCAAGTTAAATAAAATCTTGTAAAATAGAAAGCTTATTAGTCAAACGTAGAGGTCCATACATTAATCGATCTTCATGGTTGGATATTGGAAGAATTGGATCAACACTTAGGTTCTACATTTACTTGAATTTTTCTATATGAAATTTTCCAATAGTAACCCGGTACCTTTTTCTTCTTGCCCGTTTACATGGCACCTTGACTTAACTACTAAAATGTGTGTAACTATATTCTATAAATACATCCCTGCTGAACACGTCGAGAAATAAAGGCATGATTTTATGTGTATGTTATCTCAAAACAAATTATAAGGTACAGTGAGGTTTTTCATGCCGTCCCGATCAAAGCCCACGATACCATTCTCATTGACGTCATGGGACGGTTATCGAGAGCACAGAACCAGTTTGAGCGAGTCAAGAATGTGCTTTGTAATGCGCAAAAAACGAAGCGAACAAAAAAGTACCACGAATCATTGCACTTAAAGATGAACGATACGATTTGATGGCGTAGGCTGTGTTTTGAAGACAGGTCAGTCAAGTTACTGGTCTGATGGAGTGTGGTGTCGTGTTAATATGTATATATATTATAAAAATGTAACTGATCGCTGTCTGTCTGTTTATCTGTTTGTCCGTGCGTTTGTGCGCGCTAATCTTGACTAAAAACGCCTTTACTGATCTGAGTGTGGCTTTCACTAATGTATTGTTGTAAGCTTCACTTAAAATTTAGTTGTTTAGTGTGCATATCATAATAAGATTTATTTACATACATACAAATTTACATACTATAAAATACTTAATTAAACAAAAACTACCTTTAAAAAAGAAACCAGAAACAAAAGTGGCGACCACCAGAAAAGCGCCGAGGCAATGAAGCTCGACGAAGTTCTGGAGAATGAATTTAACTGTCTTGGATCCCGCAACAAAATTAATCAGGAAAGAATAACGGAGGAGTAGGAAAAAACACTATACCAACCACTGGACCAACAAGGCAGTTCATGATAGTGACAGATTTATAATATTGAGAAACTATGTCATTGTTATCAAACCAATCAACAAATACCGAACTTAACGAACGCCCTTGCACTTGATTAGTTTATCATTCAAATACGAGTTATATAACAGGTGTATTTTACAAACATGTGTTTATCAACGTGTGCATCATCACGTGTACAAGGCTAGGCAGACTTGCGGCATGTCTAGACTCCTCCACGATTGAGCTTGATACAGAAATGATTTCATGTTTTTATTGAACGGACTTGTGAGCCAACGATCTTAAATTAATGTGTTGTAGGATTATGATAATTCCTACTTGGATAATTTTACAATAAATGGTTGTGCGTTTATAACGAAAATAGTACTAACTGATTTTTTTAGGGCACACACAGTCTGTTATCGTTATCTATATACATATACTAGCTGTTGCCCGCGGCTTCGCTCCCGTGGACCACACCACAGGACCCGTTTTCGGGATAAAGAAATAGCCTATGTTACTCAGGAATAATGTAGCTTTCTACTGGTAAAAGAATTTTGTAAATCGGTCCAGTAGTTTCGGAGCCTATTCGGTACAAACAAACAAACAAAAAAATCTTTCCTCTTTATAATATTAGTATAGACTAGCTGACCCGGCAAACTTTGTTTTGCCATAAAAACACCAAACATTCATCTATTCATCGCGGGCGGTCGCGGCCTGTACCTCACTCAAAATAACCTTGCTCTAAGTGCTTATGGTCACCCCCCTGGTGTCAAAGGTAATCAAACCGCCTCTGGGAACCCCACAGGCTTCTGACTTGGCTATATCAGACTTACATTAACATACATACACACATTACAACACACACACACTATACTCCAACACATAAAAACACAACACACACATCCACCAACACCTCCGCGCGCGCTCGCGCGTGCTCTTTCACTATCATTTTTTATTAATTATTAGGATCAGTTAAAAATGATAAATGTCGAAATAGAGTAATAAATGATGCCTGTTTTTTATTTAATTGCGTCCGATGCAAAATAAAAAAGTCCTTTCTTTTCTCGACCTTTTTGAAATGAGTAGCACAATAAAAAACGGCCCTGAGTGCCCGGCAGCCCGTATACCCTCGAATACGGTAGCGGTTGAGGCGATGGCGTGGCAAGGGTTGCGAAGAATCCCCGCAGTTGAACCGGCTACCCCAATAATAAAAGATGACTGGACCTGGCAACATATAACACGCGAACACTTCGGACCGACGAGAAGATAGCCGAACTCGAAGAATTGAGCAGGTTACGATGGAGTATTATAGGGTTATCTGAAGTCCGAAGGGATGGGGTAGGACTCGATAATCCTCAAATCCAGTAACCTGTTCTATTTCCGAGACACCCTCTCGCAGTCCCAGGGTGGTGTCGGGTTTATCGTCCACAAGTCCCTTGTGAACAACGTGGTGAAGATCGAGAGTGTGTCAACCAGGATGAAGCTCAACCTTATACTCAGAATATCCGCAAGATATTCGCTGAAGGTCATACAAGTCAACGCCCCGACCTCGGTATACCCTGACGACGAGATAGAGACCATGTGTGAGGATATCTCTAGAGCCATGCATGGTTTCACAACGCACTTCACCGTTGTCATGGGGGAATTTAACGCGAAACTGGGCAAACGAGCTGCAAATAGGGCAATTTGGAGTTGCATTAGTTTGAGGTCATCTACTGGCCAGTTTTATGGAGAAGGAGCAGCCTCTACATGATGAACGCCTTCTTCAGAAAGCGTGAGCACAGGAAATGGACCTGGCAAAGCTCCGATGGTGCAACTAAAAACGAGATAAACTTCATCATGTCAACCAAGAAGCAAATGTTCAATGATGACTCTGTGATCAATTCGGTGAAAATCGGGAGCGATCACCGCATGGTAAGAGGCACGTTAAACATTAATATCCTTGGCTTGAAAGGTCTAGACTGATGAAGTCTACGCTCCGTCAAGCACATATCCAGATCCAAAACTCCGAGACCTTTCAGCTACTTCAGAGACACAAAGATACGCTGTGACTACTGTACATTACAGTTTTCGAAGACGCTGAAAGCAGTAGTGGAAACTCCAGAATCGTTTCAAGTGCCTAGGGAGCTCCGTGGACGAATACAGTGATGGGTTCGTGGAAGCTGTCCATACGGTCGGGTCTAAGTTTTTCAAGACCCGCCATACAGATAGGAACAAAAAGCTCTCTACTCTTAACCTCATGAAGGAAAGGCATGAGATGATCCTGCAGTCTTCAGACGATGCGTTGAAATACCGGCAGTTAAATAGACGAATCTCAAAGTCCTTGAAAAGCGACCTCCGCCACTTTAATACCGAAAGTATTAAAGACTCGATTGAGCGGAATAAGGGCTCCAAGGTCTTTGCAAGAGGTCTGTCTATTGGGCAGAGCCAGCTCACGAAACTGAAGACCGATGATTCAGGATTGTATACGCCAAATCAGAGCTTCTGTGCACCTCACCAACATTAGAGGTCTGCACTCACTCTCTCATCTCTCTGCAGTCCACTACCACCTGGAGGCTGAGAAACCAGTGCTGTTTTTTCTTATGGAGACGGAGATAGCGAGCTCGTACGTATCTTATCCAGGGTTTACCCTGGAGCACAATTTTAAAACACGTGCGGTTGTGTGTATGTACGCCAGTGATGACAATTGCTATCGGCGTCTCCGTAAACTTGAGGACTCCAGATTCTTAACGCTGTGGGCTCTGGTGGAAACAGGTCTTGATAAAATTATCTACGCCTGTGTCTACCGTTCGCACAGCGGAAATCAGGAGACAACCAGGCTCACAGAGTACCTTAGTGAGGCGGTTGATGCGGCACAGCAGCGGTATTCTTTCGCCGAATTGGTGTTACTGGGGGATTTCAACGCCCACCACCAGGAGTGGCTCTTCCCATACCAGTGCACTGACCATGCTGGACGAGAGATGCGTAAGCTTTCGCTTGCGCTTACCCAGCTAGTCCAGGGGGCAACGAGGGTGCCGGATGTTGATTCGCACACGGCCAATTGTAAGACCTTCTGCTGACACAGATCCAGACCGATACTCTGAGATCTACCGTGTCGATAACTTCACCTTTAGGTAGTTCCGACCACTGTCTGGTGAAGTCTGTATCTGTCTTCTACCCGCCCGATCCCAGCCCAAGAGGCACCCGGTGGGTTTGGCGAAACATGTCAGCAAATTGGGATAGCATGCCATCTTTCTTCGTATGCTATCCTTGGCAGCCTACTTGCTTTTCTTCAGCTTCACCGCGGACCGCCTCAGTTGCGATGTCCTCGGCCCCTCCTCGGGTTCCTCTTCGCTTCACCGTGGGTGACCAAGCCACGGTTACTGAGCCACCCCCCCCCCCCCAACAATGCGGGAACCCACCGGGGGGGATCTTGACACGCCTATTCTACCTTTCATATGAGACTGAAAAAGTGCCGAATGCTTGGTAGCAAGCCAACGTACAGCCCGTGCCCAAGAAGGGCAGTCGAGCTGACCCGACCAACTACAGACCCATCTCTGTAACGTCCATACTCTGTAAGAGTATGGAGCGAGTACTTAACACTAAGTTCCTGGCATACCTAGAAACTAACGATATCCTAAGCGACCGCCAATACGGCTTCCGCCGAAATCGATATACTGGGGATCTTCTAGCGTATGCCATTCACATAAAGAGTGAGGCCATCGAGAGGCACGGGGGCGCGCTTGCCGTCTCCCTCGACATATCAAAGGCTTTCGATAGGGTCTGGCATGAAAGCCTTATTGATACGCTTCCTTCATTCATTCGGTCTGCCCGGTGGTCTGTGTGATTGGATCGCAGACTTCCTGAGAGATCGGTCTATTCGAGTGGTTATCGATGGCTGCTCGTCGGACCAATTGGATATTAATGCTGGGGTCGTCCGTCGGTACTCTCAGCAACATTATTCTTGTTGCACATAAACGATCTGCTAAAACCCGACACCTCTTGGGTATGCAGACGACAGCACTTTGCTGAGATATACATGTCCAACGCACGGGCTACCGGGCCGCTGATCCGGTCTCACCGTGAGCCCATGGTGGAGCGTTTGAACTTGTCCTTGCAAGCAGTCCCCGAATGGGGCGATGCCAATCTGGTCAAGTTTAATGCTGCTAAAACCCAGGCGTGTCTTTTTTCCGCTAAAAAGAGCCAATTTCACCCAGCTCCAACTTTTCGTGAGGTAACCGTGCCAATAACGAACCATCTTGAGCTTCTTGTCGTTACGTTGACATCGACTCTCAATTTGGGGCCATACATTGAGGCAAAGGCTCAGTTGGCTGCCAAAAAGTTGAGGATCCTTGCGAAGGTGAGAAGGTACTTCACACCGGAACAGTTGCTTAACTTGTATCAAGCGCAAGTTCGATCATGCATGGAGTACTGTTCTCATCTCTAGAACGGATCTGCCAAATACCAGCTTGATGCACTAGAGTCAATCGAAAAGCGGGCCAAGAAACTCATCAGCGATGAGGCACTGGTTAAGTCAAAGCTTGAACATCGTCGCCGAGTTGCCAGCTTGTCGGTTTTTTATCGGTTACATTTCGGGGAGTGTGCGATGGAATTGCATGATTTAATTCCACCCAGCCCGTTCCATCATCGGACTACCAGACGTATGACGACGCGTCATCGCTACATGGTGGAAATCCCACCCATACGCATAAAACGTTTTGGGGACACTTTTGTTATGCGTACAGCTCATGGTAGCGTTTTTGTACAAACACTTTTCCACTTCAGGATCAGACCTCGGAACCCCTCCTTCTGTAGCGAGGTGTGAGATAGGGAGACGCATAAGAGTGGGTTTTAGGATGAACATGGAAAAAACCAAGGTGATGTTGAAAAGGCCCATATTAAACCCACTCCTATTAAGGTCGGAGACTCTACACTCCAAGTTGTGGGCGACTATGTCTACCTGGGACAAACGATCCCGTTGGGTAGGGCCAACTTCGAGAAAGAGGTCAACCGTCGAATCCGACTCGACTGCGCAGCGTTCGGGTGGTTGCGTGTCTCAAGACGACTCAAGTCTATGATTAGTGTGTGTTGCCAGTGATGACATATGGCTCTGAGACGTGGTCGATCACAATGGGCCTCATCAGAAAGCTTACAGTCACCCAAAGGGCTATGCTTGGAGTTTCCTTGCGTGATTGAATCAGAAATGCAGAGATCCGCAAGAGAATCAAGGTTACCGACATATCCCGAAGAATTGCCAAAATTAAGTGGCAGTGGGCAGGGCACATTGCTAGCAGAACGGATGGCCGATGGGGCAGAAAGGTTCTGGAGTGGCGACCGAGAACCGGAAGACATTGCGTTGGAAGGCCTCCCACCAGGTGGACCAATGACCTGGTGAAGGTTGGGGGGATCCGCTGGATGCGAGACGCACGGGACCGATCAATGTGGCGACGCTTGGGGAAGGCCTATGTCCAGCTGTGGACGTCTTTCGGCTGATATGATGATGTTGATGAAATAATATGGTACTATCGAGCTGGTCTCATGATGGAACCGGAAGGTACCTCATCCAAGGAAGGTACCATATCCTCAACCAGACAAGCACCATCGTCGTGTTTGGTTTTTAAAATATATATAAAAGACTATGATTTTCTTTAAATTATTGTTTCTTTATAAACAACTCACACACGTAAATACCAGACAATACTGACGCAAAACAACAAATATAACACCTTATATGTTCCGTTTTCTGTGTGGTATTTTGCAATCTAGCTTGTCAGTTAAGCTAAAACAAAAACTAAGTCCTATTCCAATTTTGCATGTAGCAAGGCAATTACGATAGGACTGATTTCCAATAAAAATGTCTAGACTAAATCTAGACATTTTTATTGGAAATCAGTCCCTTTCGGTCTAACATATTTATATGACCCTGTTAATGCTATTACGTAAACAAATTGAAAAGCGATTTCACGCGCGCTGGTCACGAAGATTTTTATTCTCAAATTTTAAAATTGTTGGTAATTTGTTCGAAAAGGGTATAAAAGGTATTCGCCAAAATTTAACTCATAACTGGATTAAAAGGTACAAGTGAACTAGTCCAGTCATTTAAGCAAACTAAAAGGTAAATTATGTGGTATATTTTAGTACCATCTATTATATGATCTGTGGTACCGTTAACTTTCTGTTTGTACATATTTTAGGAACCCAACATTTATAATATTACTGTCAAAACATACCAGAAAATGTCAATTTAAATGTTGAACGGCTCTCTTGAGAATAAAATAATACAATTGGCTTTAATTACCATAGACAAAGATTTAATACAAAAATAAAACACAAACAAAAATGTAATTTGGCTCATATCTCGAAAACTAATGAACATTAGTGAATCATATCGAGGACTTTTTTCTGCACTAATAAAAAAGGAATAAATTTGTTCAGTTAAATCAAAAAATTACGAGAATTAAGGAAAAAAAAAACTGATTTTTGGGCCCTTTGACAGTACATTTTTTGCTGTGATGCGATTTTTATGGACTTTTCAGGAAATATTACTATCATAATGAAAAAAAATCCGGTTAAATTACATAACTAGGACTGATTATCTTCGCAGTAAATGTCTTTATTTCCTGGGCTATCCAAGGTTAATCGCCAATTTGACTGGACTAAACGTCAATAACCCAGTTAAAAAGTTAATAACCGAATAAAAAGTATAAGTAAAAATGGCAGACTGAAAATGGCGCTACTTTATTTTATTATTACACCCCTGAAACATGGAGCCAGGTGCTGTAATTTGTTTTTCTACATTTTGTGGCTACTTTTTTGGAGAATCCACCAAAATTCTCGCTCAATGTCACGTACATTTTTTTAACCGTTGAAAGAATCAGCATAACTGACACAGTGAATGTTTTATTTTCCACAACAATAAAGCTCTTTTCGTTACGTAAAATTTCTCAAGATTTAGTTTAGTTATATAACAAGAAAAATGCCTTAAAACGTCTGACATTTCGTGCTGTTTATTGTCCCTAAGCAAGGTTATTGCTTATTCTATTGCCCTCAGCAATGTCTATTTAGATCCAAATAGTTTCTAACCTCGCAAAAAGAACAAACGGTTAGTTTTTCAGGTCTATGGCAAAAAGTAAACAAGATTTATTTATTTTTTGTTTGCCGGATTTAGTTTGGTATCTACGTCTTTGGGTATTAAGGAATTTGGGACGTTAGGTAAATATAATGTAACCTATATGTAACTCAAATAGGATGATTTTGTTGTCTGTCTATTTTTTACCGTAAGACCCTGTCTGAGGTAATGGTTAGAAAAGATGAGTTTAATTTAAGGCGCAGATACGCTCAGCAGCTGATTTTATAATGAGAATCACATCTAAACGGCTAGTCATAATTTCAATATTAATATTAATATGATATATAAGAAAATTTTATTAATTATTTGATCTAAGAAAATGATGAGTTTTATTCGTAAAACATAGTTTAATTAATTTGTATAGTTTTGTCTAACACAGACAAAAACACGACAATCGCACCAAAACCACCGGGCGTATATTAATGAAATTGTCACCTTCTCAAAGACAATTTAATTATCCACATTTTGATCAAAGGTTTATTTTAAAGTCATACCCTCTTACAAATAAACGCGGTATAAAGTTATACCAAGTATAAACCTATGAAAATGTATGGTTATACCTTTGTTATACCTGGTATAATTTTATACCGCGTTTATTTGTAAGAGGGATAGAATAATAAGGAAAGTACAAAAAACTACTGAATTTTGGGTCGCGCGGGTGTGAAACATGTGCGCATATTGTTCTCTCAACGTCGTTGGCGACTGTCGTCGTCTTAAGATGACTGTTGTCGTTTAAGGTACTGGATTTTTTTCCAGTACCTACTGGAAACTTCATATAAGAGCGGGGTACGACGACGCCCCAGAATGAGGAGAAAGGCACAAAGGGGACAGGACGAGATTTGTAAAGGAGTAAAGAAACGACTGCGGTGATAACGCGCCTATTTGTCGGGCTATGTCCGCAGCCGTCTCCTTCAGATTCGGCCCATATGACAAGATGTTGTTTTAAAAATTCCACCAACCACCCATGGTCCTACACCATGGGTGGTTGGTGGAATTTTTAAAACCAAATGTGTTTTTTTACATAGAGGTGGATGGCTTGTGACAATTCTGTTTATGGCTATGTCTGCTGAAACAAAAATATATATTTTAAAATTGGAGTCTTTGGATGCTGTCAGTGCGAGCGTGACGAATTTATGCGCTGTGGTACATCTATAAAAGAAGTTAGGATACACATTGAGCTCATCTTTGTTCGCTTGCTTGACATTTGAAAAGGAAGCACAATTCACTGCTGGACATAATATCCAGGGCCTCAGATCCAGTCTCTCCGGGAGGCCATGGTGAAGCGCTTGAACCTGTCCTTGCAGGCAGTCTCCGAATGGGGCGATGCCAATCTGGTCAGCTTTAATGCTGCTAAAACAGGCGTGTCTTTTTTCCGCTAAAAAGAGCCAATTTCACCCAGCTCCAACTTTCCGTGATGTAACCGTGCCAATAACGGACCATCTTGAGCTTCTTGGCGTTACGTTGACATCGACTCTCAATTTTGGCCCATACATTGAGGCAAAGGCTCAGCTGGCTGCCAGAAAGCTGGGGATCCTTGCAAAGGTGAGAAGGTACTTCACGCTAGAACAACTACTCAGCTTGTATCAAGCGCAAGTACGATCATGCATGGAGTACTGTTCTCATCTATGGGACGGAGCTGTCAAATACCAGCTTGATGCACTAGAGTCGAAACCAACCAATAAAAATATGGTCTTTATATTGATTTTATATAGCGAACTAAGCGGGGGCTATCATAACAAAGTATTGAACATAGCGAGGCGGGCCGCAGCGGGTACAATAGGTACAGCTTTGGCCATGAGAGTAGCGGTTCTTTTATCGCTGTTTGTACTTAATAGATTGCACGAAGTATCGATAAGAAACACTGACGTAATTATGGACGCACATACGCAGACACACACCACACCACCACCACCATCACCTATTTCAGACACTTTTCCAGCTCTGAAATAGGTCTTGGAAACCTGAAAGAATCATTGGAATCCTTTCTTAATGGCACGGTTATATAATATTTCAAGAGACCTGAGAGGAATGCACATAGATAAATTTAACCAATGTTACTCTAAGGCGACAAAATGCTTATACCATAGCGTGGTAAACAAGCAAGCAACCCTGATGAGGAGTGGTCACCACCGCCTATGAAAAACTGCAATACCAGGTTTACCACAGGTGTGTTGATACCAATTTAGAGAGGACGGTCTTTAATTTTTGTTTTATACAGTCCATGTCGCAACTTTGTGTAACGGCATCAGGAGGGCTTCCAATTAAAATTTTGCATGAACCTGCTTTAATAATAATAATAGTTTAAAATTTTTCCGCACCTCAGTATGTCAACGTTAATGTCGTGTTGGGGCTTGCGCGCTTCACAAACCCTATGTCTGTGTCGCAACATGCCTAAGGTGAGGGCTAAACTGAGAGAGATACAATCCGCAGGATAGCTTAGTGGCGAGCTGGTAGGCTGTGGCGACCCAACGGACCTGATCTCCAGGGAGAAGTCTTGTCCCTCATCTCCGGCTTGCCTTTATTGGCCGATCGGAGTGAACACTGACGTTGCCCCACACTAGGAATTTCTCCTGTATCGTGGGTGCATTTACAAACATATAAACTCACATACACAAACAACCAGACCGCAAGAAATGTAGACCCTACAAATATTTGTTCCGTGCGGGAATCGAACCCGTGATACTGCGTCAACCGTGTCTTCATTTTCACTTTACTTTTTGTTTGGCCCCTAAGGGTCTGAACATGATGTTAAATAGCTAATAACCTTCCTTAACTCTTTAATAATATTTTAACAGCAATAAAGGCTTATTTTTATTTAACAAGAAATATTTTATATCTCCCAGACACAAGTACTTCTATATACTAAATTATTCATCTAGTAGTAGATACGCTTCGAGCGACAATCCTTCGAAACACGTTAATTCAAAAAGTAAATCATCATCTGCCTAGCCTTTTTCCCAATTTATGTTGGGGTCGTCTTCCAGTCTTACCGGGTTTTACATGGAGTAACTGCTTATCTGACCTCCACAATCCAGTAACTGGGTACGATACCCCTTGGCAAGACTGGTGTCAGATCTCAGGCTTCTAACTACCCGTAACGACTGTCAAAGATCTTCAAATGACAGCCGGGACCAACGGCTTAACGTGCTTTCCGAGGCACGGAGGAAACTCGGTATGTTGAAATGGTCACCCATCCACGGACCGACCTCGTCAAGCGTTGCTTAACCTTGAAGATCGACCCGTGCGGCTGTTATTATTTAGCCACGAGCTCCTAATTCAAAAAGTAAATGCGCATAACATAAAAACAACAAGACCGATTTTCATCAAACAAAGCTTTTTAGCTTTCAAACAATACAATACACAATATAATCACCTTACAAACAAAATAAACTAAATAAAACTTTGTTCATCCGTTTAGGACCTACGATGCCACAGACAGATACCCAAATACACAGATACACGTCCAACTTATAACGCCCCCCTTTTTGTCGGGGTTTAAAAATAGACTTTCAAAAGCAAAAACACCTTTTCAACTATCATATTCTAATACAATAACAAACTCTTCAGCTTTGTCAAGTTTACATAAGAATAAGATTTTAACAATAGCAAAACTGAATCACATTATTCATTTCAGCAGTGAAAGCATTTATTTTATTTTATCATAAGTCTACCAACGTAGTACACCTACAAGTATTTAACAGCACATTTGCATGCAACCGAGGTCTGTTAACGAATTAGCAGTCTCGCCTGCTCTGCATTTGATTAACAGCGGTAGTATTTCGTACTTGACGTTTTTAACTACTTTTAATTTTGCTCTGAAAAGGTTGGAAATTCGTGAATTAACTTCAGAACATTTTTCCACTCGAGTAAGTTCATGTCACTCATCTTACTAATATAATAAACTAGCGGTGCCGCTCCCGTCAACTGCCTATACCTACCCTACCCTACTTACCTTGCTTTTGTTTTCTAGGGTCATTCTTCGAGAAACAGACATACAGATAAAAAGACAAACAGATAAAAAGACATACAGATAAAAAGACAAACAGATAAAAAGACAAACAGATAAAAGACAAACAGATAAAAAGACAAACAGATAAAAAGACAAACAGATAAATAGACAAACAGACAAACCAATAAACAGATAAACAGACAAACAGATAAACAGACAAGTATACAAAGATGCTGGAAATGGGTTATGTTGGTTAACCTGTTTCACCCTGTTTATTTGTTTTTTCTTTTTCGATGTATAAAAACGACTTTTCTACAGATTTATAATATGTGTTGATGTGAAAGTTCGATGGATATGCGTGTGGATGTATGTCTGTTACTCAATCACACCAGATCATGGCACAGAGATAGATTATAGTCTGGAATAGCACATATGCTACTTTTCATCCCGGTATAATGTTCCCCTGGGATGATGAAACACTTCACGCGGGCGAAGCCGCTGACAGAAACTAGTATTTACTTTTTACTTGCCTTTGTCAGTGGTTTCGATCGCATGAGTGTAGAAAATTAGCCCAAAGAAAAATATCTTTCCTTAATTCAGGTCATGATCTATCCGTGTGCCATGTTTTGTCCAAATACGTTCAGCTATTGAGATGTGATTGATTAAAAATAATATTGAAACATCCCAAAATTTACATTACTATTAGAGATATTTTTTTTTAATATATATATGAATGTCGATTACACACGAAGTTAATTTCGATAACTTGAAGAATCGATTTGAATATTAGATATTTTAGCAGAATAAAGCAATGTACGCTGTAGATTTTGAAAAATAACATAGAATCAATAGCAGCAGCAGTAGTATTAATTATTGCAAAGGCCGGGAAATAGGCAATTGCAGGTCGAGTATGAGTTTGAAGGCGAGGACTTCACTAATACGAGACAGGCAATTGCCATTTCCGCCGAGGCATATATAGTGCTTTTCTCAAAAGAATGCAGGGAAATAAAAAAGTAATTAGTTAAATTTCCATAATTTTTCAAGTTAATGCCGTTTTTAACATCAACTGTACATTTCAGCATGGAATAAATTGCCCATAATGTAGATGGCTTTTTAGTTTTAGCAATCTCAATAAAATACGTCAAAAATACTGTTTCTGAGAAAATGTTCACGTTTTTATCTCTTTTACAAATCATAAAATTTTCATATACTTTCATGTGTTTTTCTTTTGATTTCGCTAGAAGCAGGTTTTCCATTGCCAATTTGGCTTCTGATCTTAAATCTGGTGGAGTATAATTAATCTCCATTTCACAATCTGAACCGTTGGAACTCATTTTAATTATTAAATTTATATTTATTAAATATTTTAATAACAAATCAAGACGAATTTTCAGCTTTGCCGCCGATTTTCTATTTATCATCTGTGCCGAAAGGCAAACGCATTTATGGGTATACAGCCACGTGAACGCAATTTGAACTAAGCAAAGAGACTTACTTTGGTATGCCAAGAATGATAAAAGCGATCCAATCAAAGAGTATATAATAACCCTAGCACGCCGTTTTATACAATATTGCTGGAGCGTTGTAATATTCCAAATTCAAAAAACGCTCCAGCAATGGATTTGTTTTTCAATGTCCGTAAATTCGGTACTTCGCGTGTTCTTTTTTCTAAAATAATGACAATATTTCCATGAAAAATATATTATTAATGTCGTTACGAACATTACTCTTTATGTCCTAGGCCTAGTATTATTCCACTGAAAACTTTCCGTCCTTATCCTGAAAGATAGCCAGTACTATACGAACAGTCGGCGGTAAGCTGACGTCACGTGAAAGGTCTCACAGCTTTGTTATATTATTGTGAATAGCAAGAAAACCACTTCAGTGAAGACTATGAAAACGGAAAAAGTAATGAAGAAAATTTTCTTTGATGTAAGTAGGCAGAGAGATAAATTATTATAAGTACAAGTGTTCTATGCATATTTATCTATTTTACTGCCGTCTTCTTCTTCGTCGCTGGCACGATAGTGCTTTAGGCACTTGTCCCACCGCCAACGAGTAAGCGAAAAGCTATCGACTATTTTCTTGCTGAAGAAACGTCCAAAAGATATAAGGTCCCTTGTCAATAAAAGAGACAAATATAGTAATAGTTAGATACTGCCGGTGAGTACTCTCTCACCATAAGAGCTATCAAAGTTATACTCGCTCAGCGATGCTCGCTTGCTCACTTGACGGTCAGTGTGCTTATACGAGTTTAACATACTCACTCGTGATAATGTAAACGATCTCTTATGTCAAAATGTATACAAAAAAGATGTTTCTCCTCACAGTCCCCAGACGGCGCTTGTCCAATATCAACACAAATTAACGTTTACGTTGACGCGATTGAGCGTGAGTAAAAACTCGCACTAAGGCCTCAGAAATCACGCCGAGAGACCAACCAACGGTCATTTCTACCTACAGTGCGGCCACCCCGAGCGAGTGGTGCGAGTAATCGCCCGTCGCACATAAACACTCGGTCATAGCCGAGCGGTAAAACTATCGGAACCCCACACTCCCTACTCGCTGATCGTCGGCAGTGAGACAAGTGCCTAATGTTTTTAAATTATCGGTTGCGGTGAATAGATTACCTTGGCAGTATATTTTGAGCCACAGGGGATTGGAGGAGTTTAGGAAGTAACTTGCACCAAAGTATGCGAGCAACTTGCATGCCATTGCCATGATACAGGTACGTTTTCAGAGAACTTACATTTAAGAGTGTTCCCTGCCGGAATCTGCGTTTCCTGAGAGCCTAAACTCCATTTGAAATAACATTATGTTTTTACAACTCTTTTTACAATCCGTTCAACCGATTTTGAATTCTATCTCGTACACATAAGGATGACATAAAAAGCATAAACCTGTTACCAAAACCAACTGTTTACTACAGCTTCCGTTTGTCGTATCACCAACGCAATAGAAGGCAAAATCGGTTGAACAGGCTGTAAAATGGGCTTATTTAAATGTCTAATGTTATAGTAAATGGAGTATAGGAGTATTTAAGTCAAGTGTATAGGTTACTTCTATATTATTTCGTCGACGGCATCATCGCTTACCATCAGGTGAGAAGTAGATACAATAAAAACTGATGAGTAAAACAGCGACCTTTATTTCATTTGAACGCGCTTAACAATAGCTCTGCAATCGAATACTACCAAAAAATGTGCTAAATTACATTAATTTAGGATATTTATTGTAAAGCAAATATTGTGTGGACACCTCTCGTAGCTTTAAGGCGCCGATTCCATTGAGTAGCTGATTTTAAAATGAGAATCACGTCTAAATGGCTAGTTGTAATTTTTTGAAAAAAAAAATATGTTATGTAAGACCATTTTCTTAATAATTTGATCTAAGCAAATTTTGAGTTTTATTCGTATGACATAGTGTAATTAATTTGTAAAGTTATGTCTAAAACGGACAAAAACACGACAATCACACCAAAACCGCTGGACGTATTTTAATGAAATCAACACCATCACAAAGACAATTTAATTATCTACATTTTCATCTGAGGCTTTTTTTTTTTTAAAGTCATAGAATAATAAGGAAAGTACAGTATAATAAGAAATATAATTATATTTCAGTTAAAGGCTACGAGGATTTATAGTGTTAATTTAAGAGAGATTCAATCCTGCAGAGGAATACGATACGCTAATCGATTCAATCAACTCATGATTGAATCGATTAATATTTTTAACTGACTTCCCAAAAAAGGAGGAGGTTTCTCAATTCGACCGTATATATATATATATATTATGAACCGATTTTGATGATTCTTTTTTTGTTAGAAAATAGATATCCTAAGGTGACCATGATAAGGAGAATAGGATCTGATGGTCAAGATCTTAGATAAATCGGGGAAACTCCTCAAATATTATAGGCATACATATAGCGATTTTGGTATTTTCATCAATAATGCAATCATTTGCACTCAGAAATGAAGAAGACCACAATGGCCACTGGAACTCCGAAATAAAACAATGTATACTAGTCATGTTTGGGTTTATTGGAATCTTCATTAGATTTACTTTGGCTACAATGATTTTTATGTTAATTGTAGGTACCTACCAGAACTAAAAAGAGAAAAATAAAAACTTTTTAACAAAAAATCAAACCGACTTCCAAAACAAAACACTACAATGTGAAAAATTATTTTCTGTTCCGAAGTCGGTGTCGAATATCGAAAAACAATGGATACAAAAGACACCGAAAGTTATTTTTCTTTTCGTAATTTTGTTTCAATTTACTAGAATAATCATGCTTAATAATTTACCTCTATCATTATATTGATTGTGAAGCCGTGATCAGATGAATCAGTATGAACACCTCTCGTAGCTCTAAACTGAAATATAATCCAATTGAGCTCCGATTTTGATGATTCTTTTTTTGTTAGAAAATAGATATCCTAAGGTGACCATGATAAGGAGAATAGGATCTGATGGTCAAGATCTTAGATAAATCGGGAAAACTCCTCAAATATTATAGGCATACATATAGCGATTTTGGTATTTTCATCAATAATGCAATCATTTGCACTCAGAAATGAAGAAGACCACAATGGCCACTGGAACTCCGAAATAAAACAATGTATACTAGTCATGTTTGGGTTTATTGGAATCTTCATTAGATTTACTTTGGCTACAATGATTTTTATGTTAATTGTAGGTACCTACCAGAACTAAAAAGAGAAAAATAAAATCTTTTTAACAAAAAATCAAACTGACTTCCAAAACAAAACACTACAATGTGAAAAATTATTTTCTGTTCCGAAGTCGGTGTCGAATAACGAAAAACAATGGATACAAAAGACACCGAAAGTTATTTTTCTTTTCGTAATTTAGTTTCAATTTACTAGAATAATCATGCTTAATAATTTACCTCTATCATTATATTGATTGTGAAGCCGTGATCAGATGAATCAGTATGAACACCTCTCGTAGCTCTAAACTGAAATATAATCCAATTGAGCTCGAAACTAATAACTTTTACGGAGTTTCATCACCACACGTGTCAGAGGTTTTCAAAAGTATTTTCATACGAAAAGTTACAAAATGTATTCCGAAAAGAGTAGGTACGTCAAATTATATATAACTCTCTAGTAAAATCAAACCTTGAATACCTAATCGAAGTGTGGGGATCAGCCGCTAAATCAAATCTAAACTGACTACAAAGAACACAGAACAAAATTATTAAACTACTAGCTTCTGCTAGCGGCTTCGCCCGCGTGAATGTCGCAAATTATCCCAAGGGAACATTTTCCGGGGATAATAAGTCCAATGTGCTGACTACAATCTATACCTGTGCCAAATTTCATCCAGATCCATCCAGCCGTTTCCCGTTTGAGCGTGAAGAAGTAACAAATA
Organism: Anorthoa munda; assembly: GCA_945859665.1. Classification (NCBI taxonomy): domain Eukaryota; kingdom Metazoa; phylum Arthropoda; class Insecta; order Lepidoptera; family Noctuidae; genus Anorthoa; species Anorthoa munda. The sequence continues at coordinate 26,121,710 of OX243897.1, forward strand.
TACAAACACACACACTTACACTACATAGGCTATATACCTACCTTAGGCTATATATACCTACCCTACCTACCTACCTACCAATTATTTTTCTAGAGGCATTCTGCCGCGGAGAATCTTGACACCGCCATTCAGAAAATTACGTCAAATGCACAACGCCATCTATCGAATATGGACTTCAACTGCGTGTGTTGTGATATTTTATTTCTTGATCACTTTAAATTCATATATCTTTTGATAGAGTGAACCGATTGCGATGAAACAAAAACTAAGTAATATTTCAAGTTATGCAATTTTTTTTATGTATTAAAGTTATCTATATTGGTTTCGTACATTTTTACATGATGCGTGCATAACTAAACAGACAAACAGAAAAAAATAACAATAATGCTGGCAATGGATTCTGTTCGTTATCCTTTCACACCATCGCTATTTTTTTTGGAAATATTTTCGATTTACAAAAACGACCTTTCTACAGATTTATTATAATGTATTGATTGATTATTTTACTACCACTATCTACAACCAACAAAAAAAAAATATACGAAAAAACTAACCTACTATATCACACACAACTTTACACATATTAACACTTGCCTTCTCATAAAAAAATCACCACGAATGCTCTACAATCAAACATGCAACCACATAAAAAATCATTAACATACAACACAAGAAGTAAAAATAGCAGGGGATTTACAGGGGATTTAGTTTTTATTTGCAGGGGGTTTCAGGGGCGATAAATTGATCTAGGTAGGTTTCATTTTTAGGAAACGTCTTTTTCTCTAATTTCACCCGAGCAGAGCTCGGTCGCCCAGGTACTAAGTTCTTATGGGAAATAAATATCTTTAAACCTAATTGAATGTAACATTATCTCGGAAAGGATAAGGAATGTAACATAATCATTCAAATGAAGGTTATTTGAATGATTAAAAACGCAATTAAATTAATTATTACTGGTTTATTTAATTAATTAATTATTATTTTCGTTTAAAAGCGCATGGATAATGCTTCGTTAAGAGCAATTTTAAATTGGTTTGCACTATTAAAATACAAGCAATAAACTAACCAACTATTATTCTATTTTTTTTTATGTAACTATGAATAATAGTTGTGAATTAATTAGTGACCAGTTTTCAAAATTAAATATCTAATATTTTGAACTAAGTAGGTATGCTAGAAACAATCTGTAGTAGTTGTTTTTTTTTTTTGCTTTAAATGCACCTGTTGCTATTCGGAATATTGCTGTGTGATAGAATAAATTTATAAATTAAAGTTAAATATGTAAGTTTTTAAACGGCACAAATGACTGAAAGCGAAAGATCGAAATAGTGTATTTCCAGCACGGTCAATATAACTGAGCACCCAATCTTGTTGAAAACTCTTTCATGAGTTTTACAACGAGACTAGGAGATATGAGCCTATAGTCTTCTGGTTTTGGATATCCAACCCCTAGGAGACTTCCGTTCATCGCATGTGCACAGAAGGTGCTCCATGCGTTCCGTATGTTCCCCACACAACCTGCACATGGGTGTCGCGGTTAGACCCATATTCATGAGCATGTGTTGGTTCCAAAGTGCCAAGTAAAGGCCCCGAGCAGGTGGTGGATTTGCCCCCCTGCTCATATTACAAATGCATTCCCGTGTTTTGAACGTAGAGCCCAGGAATTTCTTGGAGTGTTGCAGACCGGTATTAGACAGTCAATGTGTTCGATGTCTGTGATCTGCAAACTCCCTAAATTTGGCTTTTACGAGACAAGTCAAAATGGCTGCATATGGTTCTGGACCCACAAAATCATTTGCTGAGCCCTCTCTTGCCAGTTCATCTGCCACTTCGTTACTATGGATTCCTTTGTGCCCAGGGACCCACATTAGTCTTACTCTGTTATGCTTTTGAAGCCTGTTTAGAGATTGGATAGCATCCAGAATAAGTCTGGAGTCTACTATGTAGGATGCCATGGCTTTAATTGCAGCCTGCCTGTCACTAAGAATATATATGGATTTACCTCTGGTTCTTCTATCTATATTCTCATGAGCACAGGTTATTATGGCATATGTTTCTGCTTGGAATACAGTCGTCATCTTCCCTAAGCTTTTGCTACATTTGTAATCTTTTGCGTATCATTATTCGCGCTCCTGTACTTGATTCCATTTTGGATCCATCAGTGTACCACGCCAAACTATCTGTTTCTGGTGGATCGAGTCCCTTCGTCCAGTCCTCTGTTGTTGGGATTAGGACCTTGAAATACCTTTCAAACACAAACATAGTTAGCATTTTATCGGATATCATGCTTGTTATCCAGGCATGATATCCAATAAAATGATCCAGGTCTTCATTCCCATCGAATTTTGTATGGTTAGTCTTTGGCTTAGAGGCATCCCATAGTCCAGCAACAGCAAGACGTTGTTATGACTTCCTTGCTTCGAGTTCAACCATCATATGCAGAGGAGAGATATTGAGGTATCTCTCAATCACTGCCGTAGGTGTTGTCCTGAAAGCACCCGTGATTCCGAGACACACTGTTCTTTGTAACCTGGTGAGTGGCGCTTTGCACGAGGCAAGTTTTGGTCTTGGCCGCCACACTATACTGCCGTATGTGATAGTAGGTATTATAATTGTCCAGTACAGCCATCGTATCACTTTGGGCTTTAGCCCCCAAGTTTTACCGTAGGTGGAACGACACATGCCGAACACTCGTAGGGCCTTTGTCGTTATATTTTCCACATGAGTTTTCCACCTGAGTTCTTTATCAAGCGTTACACCCCGATATTTAACTTCGGTGGACCAGGGTAGCTTTATTCCATTGAGGGAGCGCTCTCCTAAGTTTCCTAGTCGTCTCTTCCTCGTGAATGGAATAACTGGAACTCGTGAATATATTGCTTGGATTGATAGAGAGGTGATTCTTTGTACACCATTCCTCTTTCATCCTCAATGCCTGTTGTAATAATCCAGAGACTATGTTCGGGAATTTACCATTAACCATTATAGCTATGTCATCTGTATAGCCTACTGTGTAGAATCTGACTATTATGTTTCTCAGCATATAATCAATCCATTTGCACGTGGCATCATTGATGCCATGTTCCTTCGCAGCAATGCGTATGAACTCAAATGTTGTCTTGTCGAAGGCTCCCTCTTTGTCGAGGAAAGCCCCGACACAGATCTCTTGCCCCTCTAGCGTAGCCTTGGCTAGACTCGCAACATAGCGCAATGCCGTTTCCATTGATTTGCCAGAGCTGTAGGAGCACTGTAGTTTATGTAGAGAGAATTCTTTAAGTGGTCCTTCTCTTAGGTACCTGTCTACCAGTTTCTCCAGAGCTTTTTTTTTTTTTTTTTTACTGTGTATAGGCCTGTGTTTGACCACAATCTCACCGTGGTCAGTGATGATGTGGCCGATGGTGGTAAGCACACAAAGCCTAGAAGGGAACTGGCTCTCAAGTGCTGCTGTCGGAACACACCGGAAGGTGCTTGGCGACAGATTTTCAACTTGAGGGTGGTTGCCAGCCAGGCGGGTACTACAAAGTACCCTACCACCGTGCTATGGTTTCCTCACGATGTTTTCCTTCACCGAAAGCTCAAGCTCATTGTAGGATTCGAACCCGCGACCTTCGTCTCGGTATCCGACGTCACTACCACTGAGCTATCATCGCCTCATCTAGCTTTTAAGAGAAAGTACGATACACTGATGAGCCTGTAAGCTTTAGCTACTTGTTAAGTCAGTCTACCCACCTTCGGTGTAAAGGAGACTTTGACCACCCTCCATGCCTTGGGTACGTTCCCAAAGGCTATGCAGGCTCATTAGAGCTTACTCAAATGGGGTATTAAAACAGATGCCCCTTTTTGGGTAGATGCCATCCGGACCAGGAGATTTGAGAGGCTGGAAGCCCGCTATGGCAAGCTTCAGTTTATTTTCATCTACCACTTTCTTTGCCGTGAGCCAGTTATTTTTGGAGCCAGTGCCTTGTGAGCTCGTCCCTTGTAACTGGTTCCTCTTTATCGCTGTCGCGCAGTGCACATTCCGGGCAGTGAGTCCTAAACATCACGCCCAGAGTGTCCTGTCTAGTTTCCGTGAGATACCCATTCTCATCCTTTAAAGATGATAATGGGTTTGTTTTAGTTATGGACATTGCTTCGCACAACCTCATTCAATTTGGCAGAGCTTCGATGGAGTGAATGGATGGAATGAATGCTGCCGCCAATTAGTTATCTTGGCCTTGCGTACCACCGTGTTGTACCTCATCAGCATGCTAGAATAGTCAGTAAAATCTTTCCTGGCGTTTGCATCATTAAAGGGCTGTCGTGTTTCCTGACGTATTTTTGCTATTTCAGGAGTCCACCATGGTACCTTTCTGCAAAACGTCTTCATCGCAAAATGCACCGATGGTGCCCAACTTAATTATGTCCGCTTCAAATTCTATATCCAGTATGAAATTGAGCTTACCTTTAGGGCTCCCTAGATTTACTTTGAGGTCCCTCCTGTACGAGTCACAATAATTTGTATGCCCAGGGTTTCTCCTTCGTCTAGTTTCGGCTTTGTCCGACGTCCTAAAGCTAAAGCATATATGATTATGGTCATACAGAGAGATTTCGTCCGATACATGCCAATTTTCAATATGAGTGCTGGCTCTGTTTGAAGCCAGTGTCAGGTCAATAACTTCAGTTCTCGCCAAGGCCCCGAAAGTAGGTTTATTGCCTGCATTAAGGATTTTTCAAGAAGATCTTACCACAAAGTCCAACAAATCCTCCCCCCTTTTGTTGACATCTGAACTGCCCCAAACTACGTGGTATACATTCGCATCGCAGCCAAGTATCAGGTCGAGGTTTTCTTGGTTGCCGTAGTCTTCTAATTAGTGGTGTTACTGGTTCCTTTTGTTTATATGAGAGATAGGCCGAGGCAAGGATAATTCTCCTTTTTAATGTTCCCTTCCCCACTTGGATCATAGATGTTTTCAGATACCTGTAACAGAAAGTTCGTAAGGGCATTGCCTCTATACCACCCCTGATATAGATTCAAGTCCTTGCGTCATTAGTTGGACAGTCATAGGGCACCATGCCCCCTGTCCCACCTAAGCGTTTTTTGGTTCTTTTATATAAGTAAGTTTCTTGTATCAATACAACTTCGTATAAATAAAGCTTCAGTTGCCGAGCCAGAAGGGCAGTAGCGGCTCTGCAATGATGCAAATTAATTTGTACACACCTTAATCCTTCCATCTTGTTCGATGATTTTGATGGTCCTGTGTTGATAGAGATGTACGTAACAAATAATAACAACATAAAACAATACAATATAAATAACAACACAATGAAATATACACAACAATATAATACATAACAATATTGACTAAAATATTTCATTATTATTACACGGTAATCCACAGATCCCTGTCATTTCCAAGAACACACAACCACATCAACCACACCTGGATGTATTTTCAATTCGTGCTATTAAAAGATTATACTGAAACCTGATGGAGAGAGAAACGTGTGGTTAAAATTTCGATGGTTGAATGATGAGGGTGAATCCCGAGGGGACACAGAGTAGTGTGTAAATGGAGTGAAACGAACGGAGTGTTTGAAAATTAACCATGAGATATAAGACTGTCTACAATATTAAATGCTTTTTAATTTCGATACATCAAATAGGATTTGGAAATAAATTATCATTATTTTGAACATAGTAATGGGCGCAAATCCCAGAGTGGCATAGAGTAGTGGTGTATTAATTGGATGGGATCGACTAGTAAGCCTCTAGATACTGCAAGACAGACAAATATTTTCTGATATCTTATACGGGGTGGGCAGAAAAATCGAATAAAAACGAAACTGGGCAATAGTTGGAGTTATTTGCAGTAGGTCCAAATTTTTTTTTTTGTTAATTTTTTTACTGCAGATCGACCTAACTTTTGCCACGGTTTTTCCCATCCTATATAACAACTAAATCTGAAGTTATTTCACCGCTTAGAACAGAGAAGTTATTAGGTGTAGTTGCAACTTTTTCTGAAAACTTTACTTACTAAGAGTAACAAAATATAAAGACGCGGCTAAGAGTAGTTATTTCTAGTCTTCTAGGCTTATCAAAATGTTGTAAGAACCCCGTTTCTTCATAGGTATGAAAGAATAATTCAACTAGACGCTTTGTTTGCGAAATTGGACGGGGAATAAAACAGAAATCTACACTTTTAATTTCAAGTAACAATAGCTGACTACGGGGTCAACGGCCACTGGCAATGTAGTTCGTTTTATCGTCATTTGATATCGATACCCATCACGTTTGCTGAGTGTGATAAATTAATTTAATTTGGCCCTATGCATAGTTAAGTGTAATCGAATATAGAATTTTACAGGTTAAAAAAGACACGTTAACACTCCATTGGTTCACTACTCTCTTTAGGTTCGGATTATAGACAGCTTTGTAGATTGGAAACTGATATGATTGCTAGAGATCGGTTTTTCCTGTATAAAAATACTCCGGGCTTAGATTCCGTGATAAAAATGTCCGGCCTATATATTTTTTTATGTTAGAGATATTTGCTGTGACGAAGTTAAGTGTTATTGATTATTCAGCAGTTGGTTAATTGAACGAGTTTGAACAAACAACTGGGTTCGTCTATTTGTGTGTGCCTTTAAATTGTTTATTTATTGCCTTTGGTATATCCAATTTTGGATCGTTTCGATCAATTTGATCCGAAAAACTGGGTATCTTTTTTCATACTAGACCTTATGCAGATATTTTTTTCAAATATTCCTTGCCTATCATGGCTTCTAAAGGTTCGTAGGCCAGGAAATTGAAAAGTAACTGAATCAGAAATGCTATCATATCCTTTAAAGTTGTTAACGACATAGTTGGGAAGCTTGCATGGATGAGACATGATAGGAAGTGTGTTATGGAATAGATATGTAATATCTGAAACACTAACTAACTTTTTAACCGACTGCCGATGGAGGGTTATGTTTTTCGAGCATATGTATGTCTATATCTTTGGCACGCTCTAAAGCCCAAACGGCTTGACGGATATATGAGGTGTCGTTGGATTCGTCTCAATTATGGAAGTGACATGTCCCCCATCTCCCAATAGGGGTTGATACAATTTTTTTATCGTTATCATCACAATATGGGTATCAAATGAGCTATTAAATAGACCATTCCAAAATATAAATAGTAACACTCTTGTGTTACTATTTTGGCACAAATTCAAGTAAATATTCATAATCTTTGATTCATGAAAAGAATGAATAGAATCTTTTACCACATATAACTTATTTGGAGTACTCGTTCATTTATAAAACTAAAAAGTCTGCAATAAAACAAAAGATTATAAAAACAAAAAAAAACCGACTGCAAAAAAAAATATTCATTGAAAAGAGAAAAAACAATTACTAGGTATAATTTATTATATTCTGTTAAGTAACCTAAAATGTAACATAATAATTATATTGTTTTGTGACATATATTATTTATTCAAGGAAATAATGAAATCTATTTAAATAGAGATTAAATATTATGAGGTGCCGGTGACAAATAAAGTTTTGGTAGGTTTTTCTATAATTTTTGTTTGTACTTGCAATTATTTGTTGCCTGTGGTTAAAATGAGCATCGGTGCCAGGCATATTATAATTAATTTAATTTTTTTATCATTTGGTGCGGAACGCTAAAAAGAAGAAGGTTTCCCGTTCCTGAACTAACATTTGAAACCCATTACTTTCAAATTAAATTGGCCATACATCTAGACAACGAAATCCATCATCAAATCCTGGCAACATTATTTCTTTTTTTTCAAGCCCATAAAAGAAATGGCTGCCTAAAACCCACAATAATCGCTGGCCATTCATCAAGATACTTCAGCAATCTATCAAATAAAACATTAAACCATCATCAGTCCCTGTTTGCAGGATAAAAGTGATGTATATAACGCATTACTTTGCTAATGGTGTTTGAACAAACCCTTTAAAATTTCATGTCTCTAATTTGGTATTTCGATAACACAAGTAAAACTTTCTTATGTACAAGTACATAATATTAATTACATACACAATCATTCACTTTTCTATACTAATTAATCTAAATAGTATAAAGAGGAAAGATTTTTTTGTTTGTATGTTTGTACTGAATAGGCTCCGAAAATACTGGACCGATTTGAAAAATTCTTTCACCAATAGAAAGCTACATTATTCCTGAGTGACATAGGCTTTTTATCCCGAAAACGGGTCTTGTGGGGTGGCCCACGGGAGCGATGCCACGGGGAACAGCTAGTTACAAATAAATAAAATTTAAGAGTCTCTTTTTAATGTAAGAAACTGCTTTTTACTAAATAAATTTATGTACACGTTACTTACACCAAAAAAATATGTATGTATGTTTTGGGTATTTTCCGAAACGGCTAGACTTATTTTGAAGGGACTTTCACTGTCAGACAGCGGACATTATAAAGAGTAACTTACATTTTTGGTTGAAAAATAATTAAGGTTGCTCAAAAAAATATTAAATAAAACGTGTATGAAAATGTAAACAAAATCCAATTTGTGCTGTTTTACGCGTTTGACGAGGACGAAGTCGCGGGCAACTGGTAGTTGCAAATATATTAGCACCCAAGCTTAGATTACTTAGGCTTCATAAATAGGCCATCTAACCAATTCTAACAGCATGACCCTGAAGATAAAACTTTCGCACATTCACACATTTCGGACCAACTTAATGAAAAGTTATCTAAGAGCAACATGGCTAAGGTGCCTCGGATTTTCGGGGCTTTTATGACCCCTGTGGGAGACCCAAGATAGTGTGTGGTCAACCTGATTCTTCCTAGAAGGTCAGTTATATTTATTTACGCTTCTGCTTGCGGCTTTGACTCCGAGAAAATCAGAAATTATCTTCAGGGAAAGTACTCTCGGGATTAAAATTAGGATTTCTCGCCAAACTTCTTGGCCGGCTTGAAGTTGGCTACAATGGCTTCGCAGCAGTAAATCTCATACAAAAACAGCATCGATTCGTGCCTTGCTAATCGGAAAGCCAACTTCGGGCAGCCCAGAAGTTAGGCGAGCACTATATCTATGAATGCGCATTAAATAGAAAGACAGAATTGATTACGCATTTATGATGCTTAATGCCAAAATGTAAGGGATTGATCACGTGGCATTACGATAGCGCTTGACAATCCCATACATTGTTGACATTTTTACAACCGCATTCGGATAATGTCACTTGTCTAGAGCCTCAGGTTTAATAATTTTTGAGTTATAAAAGACAAACTAGTTTTAGCGACTGAGTTTTTATGTTTCTGTTATTAAATAGTTTTAATGAATTTCGAAATATTAAGCTGACTTAAATTTGAGTGTCTGAAAGTGATATGAAAGAAATTCCATTAATTGTCAACGTTTTTTCGTTAACTTTTATTAGCTTAGTGTTTTTGTTTTTGTTGATTCACAAATCGGGTAATATAATATTACATAAGTACTAGGCACACATGAAAAAGTGTTGCCATTTCACACTTATTCTGCCAAGTGACATGTAGTGACTCCGTTTTATGTACATGTGTATAAAACAGAGTAAATGAATTAACAATACAGTTTATGTCAGTGTAAATGTTCCTTGCAGCTAGATAAGAATACTGTAGTGTAGTAGAAATAAATGAATTACTTTCAATTAATGATAGGGAAAAAGACTAGTACCCAAGTCTAAAAAAAAATATAGCTTGGTTGTTGACAACGATCTTTTGATAAAGTATAAATAAACTCTTTCCAAAGAGTATATTCTATATTTCATGCTGAAATAACTAGGGAAGGGAAATACTTACGCGATATTGCCCTTTTACTTCCACGAAATTAAATAATATTACCTATTAAACACATTACTAAAGGTTACCCAGACAACCTACAAAAGTTCATGACTGAATATTTATTATTCTCGGCATTCTCGAACTAAAATTCTTGCACAACCTAATCTAGAATATTGCCCTGAATTAAACCAAATATTTTTCGTTTAAATATATAGTAATCTCAGTTAATGCACACATTAACTGAGATTAAATTCCTACATATTTAATGGCCAAAGCCTTGTTCTTTAATAAAGGCAATCTGTTACGTTAAGATCACGTTTAAATGCATGCGGTGGTTTACAAAAACAAAGTAAAGTACTTAATAGCATACAACAATGCTAATTAGGTTCACAAAAACTGAAAATAAAAAGTCTTCATGAGATTCAAGGCGGAAACATTTTTACGTGGCGTGGCGTGGCGTGTCGCGCGAGAAGCATATCGAGTTTATACATTTAGTACAGTTAGAGGCACATTTGTGTGTCGTGGCGTGGGGCGTTCTGGACTGCTCACGACCGATTGCGCTAGAGTGGTGGTGGGTGTTATGGCGCGACACGCTAGGCAAATGTGTTTGTGGCTCGTGGCGCGCCATTCAACGACGCGAACTCCTAGCGGATGCTTGTGTGCTGCGTGTTGAAAATAACCGACGAGCTTGTTGAACTTGTTCGTCAACGTACAGTTTTGTATGATATAAAATCTAGGGAGTATAAGGATCATTTGATAAGTACCCTAATTGTGTAAGTTCAAAGAATAGAATATGGTACGCTTTCCTTTTATTAATTGCTTCATATGTTCAGAAATTCCGTTTCCGTCTACACGACAGCGTAAAACATAGAATGAATACTGTTAATTTGTCAAAACAGATACGCAATTAGAATGCCAAAATGTTGCTTGAGAATAAATTACATTGCCTTCTTTTTTGCTTTTGCTCTCAAGAATATTTATTGCTAGGAGAAATTTATTTATTTATTAAAACTTCATGCAACATAAAGGTACATAGGTGGCCTTAAAGCTTGAGGCATTATCTATCAGTCAACCAAGGGTGGTGGGGATATAACATGACAGGTGCATTTAAATCAATTAAAGTTCTTCATCGAAATCATCATCCGAATCCGAAGTAAACATTATGTACGTCTACACGTTGCAAATGTTAAAGGTTTGCGATGTATACTGTTTAGAAATAGCGCCAGAGTGCGCCACAACACGCCAGTTTAGTGTGCACACTCACCACCACGCCAGTATGTGCCACGACATGCCACGCCACGTAAGTGTGGTTCCGCCTTAACTGTTGAGATGAATGATACATGTGCTTGTTGTATCCCCTTGAATGTCTAAAAAGTAGATCCACGTGAGATACAAAGGCTTTTTCAATGTTTCAGTAATTACGGCATTCAACCGGATATATACTGATAAGGTTTGTAGGTTTGTGTCTTAGAAAGATTTGAAGAAGATAGAAAAAGGTGAGAAGAATACGTTGACTTCAATGTCGATTGCACACACTCAGAGGCTCTAAGAGGCTCTTTATAAAATGTAATTCAATCAGCGATCACGATCAGCGATGGTCAAAATGGCAAAATGTAACGGTTTGATCACAAGATATTTCGATATCGGTTGGCAGTTCCATATTTTTTTATCATTTTTACAACCGCCATGCCATCTAGAGCCTAAGGCAGGGGTCACCAATTACTTTCATGTGGGGTCCATTTTTTAAATAATATAACGTTCGCAGTCCGTAACGTTGTAAGCCGACTTCCCAGCCTTTAGATCGTCACGTGTATTTACTTTGTTCAAATTGAAATATTAAACTAAATATGTAAATAAAGAAACAATATCAATGAAGATTTTGATGATTATTGTCGAATCGACAGTAGTAAAGGCAAAGCGCGGGATATATTATGTACTCAGGCAACACAAGTAAATTATATTTTACTGTTTACTAAGGTCCACACAAAATAGCTCGGCAGTCCGCCATTAATTTTGGTGATATCTGACCTAAGGTGTAGTGTAGACGTATTTGCAGGGCATACTAGTTTAAAATTTAATTAATAAATTATAAGAAACGTTACTAAACGGAGATTTGTTTCCTAAAATGTCGTTATACTAGTCAGATCAGTAGATAAACCTACTGACAGTTTAACAAATCACGATCCATTAGGATTTCTGAAAAACCGGATGCCTAACCCCAGCCAAAAACTAGTCTGGCAAAACATTGACGTCATCGGCCAAGTTATAAAAGAAGTACTACATTGTGAACACATAGCCAACATAATTTGGAACCTAACATATGGTTGTAAAAAGTATCCTAACGGTAACTAACATATACGTAGAATCGCCATAGAAACCAGTTTAAAGTAATGAATGAGTTTTCAAGCTCTTAATGATAGACTAAACGTGACCACATTTGCTCAGATATTCGCCAACCATATGGCTTGCAACGTGATTTTATAGGGATCCCTAGTATCGCATGGAACATAAGTTCTTGCTATTTTAATAACATTTAAAACAGATAATTTTTAATTTATCTCAAATAAGAATTGTACTTTTCAAATGTGGATATTTTTTTAATTGCATATCCTTGTTTACCCTTCATGCCCAACCATCTACACCTTTCAGGATTTCATATGCTGGTCGGACAAAATCTGAATGAAAAAAGAAGAAGAACGTGGTAATTTCTAGTAGAATTAATAAAAAGGTTATTAAAAGGAATATGCCCAGGATTAGGACAAAGTATAACTTGTATTCCTATAGTATGGTCCCGGGGGATAATATTTGAGTGAAGCCGCAGGCCAAAGTTATTCTATACTTACATATTAAATATCTATGTACTAAACTAATACCAAGAAGAGAGAGTGCGAATTCTGTGAGTTAGTGTATATGTCGTATGTGAAATGAAATTGCTGGCGACACGTATCGCGTGATGTTGCCAGACATGTCGAGTGAATTCCGGCAACGTCGCGCCACTTCAACTGACGTCGCAGGCGACATGCTTCGCAGGACATTTGTCCCCTAGTGTATCCCTGGCTTCATCCTCTTTTTTGCCAGGCGCAATCAGGTAAAACCGTGCACCCATTTTTTGACACACATGTTAAAGTCCTATGTGATAGGGGCGAGCCTCTTTTTTGCTCGGGGAAAACTTCAAGGAGCACCTGGCCTTTTCCATTTTGACTCAATTATTTTACTTAAATTATGACCCTGGTGAGTCGTCATCGACAACTTCTGTCTGGGTCTGTTTGCCCATATTTGGCAAAGACCTCCTCCAATTCATTCCATTCACTTCTATCCAATGTCATCCTGGTCCACAATTGCCCTGCTGTTGCTGCTATGTCATCGTGCCATCTTCGAAACTGTCTTCCGCGGTTCCTTCTTGCGTTCCTGGGATAAAATTAATGTTTTACTCCATTTTTCAGTATCCCTTATTATGTGGCGTGTCCATTTCCACTTAAGTTTACGAATCCTGGTTATGACATTGTCTATTACCGTCGTAGACGATGATATTACCACTTAAAAGACCACAAATCCATACTTCAGGCTGCTACTGCAATCTAATGTAGGTACTGTGAATCCTAAGGTTTGAAATAGTTCAGGAAAAAAAAAGTCTAGGCTGTTAGATTAATAATAAATTGCCGTAAATGATAGGTTTTTGTTTAAAATAAATATAATAAGTACTTCGGAAAGTTACCCACTATTTTCGTTACGTCATTGTCATTAAAACAGGATCCTCATTCTAAATGACGTATTTATCTGTTTACCCAAAAAGTGAACATAGGCAATCATCATTAGAAATTGACTAGAATCTGAGTAGGATGTTGATGTCTTTCGAGTTTGCTCAGATAATGATGATGAATCGATTGACCCAATTAGACTGGGTATTAATTTTCTAATTGTCAAAACATCCGGCAATAGTATGACTCAATAGGTTTTTTTTTCAATTTTGTTGTTATTGACATGATCGTGTTTGACCACTACCGTACCTGATGGTAAGCGATTGTAGTGACATTTATATCACTACATAAGAACTACAAAAAGTCCTGACGGCACAAAAGTCTTACCACGCGTAACCAAAGTGATCATCACTATTTGAGCATACATATACAGCAGCCCAACAACCGTTATCAATTGAGTATGCTGGTTCTTTACTTCACCAGAATCATTAGAATCAGAACTTTACTTGTAAACATAGGTTACACATTGTATGAGGTGTAGACAGTATAATTCTTGTTTTGCCATGAGGCGGACAAATATGATTTGTATGATTTGCAGTTTCAAATATAATTAATTACTGTTACATTAAATGATAACAAACAGTAAAATAAGCCAGAAGCTTAGATTCAGTATATAGTTACACATTCCCGAATATCATATCACTATAAATAAAAAAACACATCTCCGTACTTGTCTTAAAAAAGCTACTCACTTTTGACTAAAATACTCCCAGTTAGCTATCAGGAAGCACAGATTCTGGCCGGGAATCAACAGATGTTTTTATGGGATGTATTGATGTATTTTTTATCATTTCTGAATAAAGAAAAAATAATAATTAGTAAAAGCAAATGCAAGGCCGCGACAGTTAATATGAATAAAAACAAATAAAAATATAACTCGCTTTCAACGGCTGTACCAAATAATTTCATTTCAGTTTATTTCTAAAGTAAGACTGGTAGTTCCAAATTATTAGAAAATTAATCGGTTTTTAGAAAAAACCAAGTTTGATATTATTTGTCTAACAGAACATTGGTTAAAAGATCACCAAGTAAAGTCCATTAATTATGAAAATTATTGTGTAGTTAGCCATTTCAGCAGACAACGTATGATATATGGCGGATCATTAATACTTATTAAAAACTCTATTAAATCTAAAGAAAGAAAAGACATTGTTAGACTGTCGGTTGAACACACCATTGAATTCTCCTGTGTTGAGCTTGATAAGCATGTTGTAGTATGCGTCTACAGACATCCAAGTTACCAGAATCTATCTGTGTTTGACTCTGTAATGGAAGAAGTGTTCAAAAAAAGTTAGTACTAGTAGTAAATCAATTGTCATACGAGTATGTGGTGATTTCAACATTAACTTATTAGAGAATAACTCTAACAGTATCAGGTTATTGGGTCTTTTTAAATCTTTTAATCTGGCAAATGTGTTTGTGGAGCCAACCAGAGTGACAGCTTCTTCTGCGACTTGTATCGATAACATTTTTTGTAATTGTGATTACTTAGATAAATAAATTGTAAATAAGTTAGCATTTGATTACAGTGGACAAACAATAACCTTTAGCACCTACATACCTCTACAAAAAATACAAATAAAATTTAGACCAATTATTTGTAAAAATTTAGAAAAATTTAATAATACCGTTACAGTTATGTGTTCAAAACTTTAATAATATAGATGACCCAAATGATTTCTATGCCGAATTTTTTTAAAGTCCTAAACACGCAATTTAATGAGACTTTTCCACTGAAAGCGAAAAGTATTTACAACACGTTCGTATTTAGCGATTGGGTGACTCCAGGCATTCGTAAAAGCAGTGAAAATCTATATGAACTTTATGGCCTAAAGCAACATATGAATAATACAAGATTTGATAAATGTATTGTGAATTATTCAAAAACCTTTATAATTGCATGCAAAATAGCTAAAGCGCAATAGATTAAGCTCAATATAAGCAATAAAATAAAATCAGCAGGCGATAAAATAAAAACTACCTGGAAAATTATGAAACAGGTAGAAAAAAACAGCGTAATACTGAAATTAATTTAGCGACTGCACATGGTTCCATACAATCAGATGTAGAGGTAGCTCAGGAATTGGACAAATTTTTTGTTAATATTTCTCTTAAAACTACAGCAGCTTTAAACTCCTCACCCGCGCTCTCTGCTGTCTTACTTAGAAAGAATGTAAATGCGTGCCCTTCGGAGTGTAAGTTTCAACATACAAACTCCCTGGCTATTTTAAAAGTTTTTAAAGATCTTAAAATTAAATCAACAGAAGATCTTTGGGGACTATCTGTAAACGTAGGTACATCAATCATTGAAACTATTGCGCCCTATTTAGCTTCCATATTTAACACTAGTGTTGATCAAGGTGTTTTTCCGGACCTTATGAGATACAGTAAAGTAGTTCCATTGTTTAAAGCCGGGGATAGCAAATAAGCCAATAATTATAGGCAAGTGTCAATTCTGCCGGTTCTCAGTAAAGTCTTCGAAAAGTTAATGCTCAACCAATTCTTGCGTCATTTTAACAAACATTCCATCTTGCATGATCAACAGTACGGTTTCACCAAAGGGCGTTGCACAACTGACAACTGATACTGGTGTCACCCTAATAAAGAACATCTTAAACGCTTGGGAAGAAGCACAAGATGCCATTGGAATCTTTTGCGACCTCTCGAAAGCGTTCGATTGCGTTAACCATGAGACACTATTGTTGAAACTCGAGCACTATGGGGTTAGACATACGGCCCTTGAGATACTTAAATCATATTTGAATGCCAGACAATTTAAAGTTCAGGTAAAAGGCGTAAACTCTCTAGGTTCTGAAATGATAATGGGCGTTCCTCAAGGCTCTATATTGGGTCCATTCTTTTTTTTAGTTTACATATACGATTTGCCCCAATTTTTACAAAATCAACCGAAGATCGTGTTATTTGCTGATGTCACATCTTTGATATTTAAAATAGATCAGCGGTCACAAAATCCTGACGATGTGAATAAGTCTATTCATCAGGTCCAAACTTGGTTCACGGCAAACAATTTGGTACTAAATGAAAACAAACCAAATGTATTAGATTCAAATTGCCGAATTTCAATAGTAGCGAATGCGATATCATATTGAATGGGGAAAAGCTGGACTATGTAAATCAAACAGTTTTCCTAGAAATCACTCTGGACGATAAATTGCAATGAGGGCCTCACATAACATCTCTTGCGGGTCGGCTGAGCTCGGCCGCTTATGCTGTTAGAAAGATAAGTCAGTTGACGGATGTGGAGACCGCGCGTTTGGTCTATTTTAAATACTTTCACAGCATTATGTCATACGGTATTTTACTGTGGGGTCGGGCGGCTGACATTTAATCAATATTTATATTGCAAAAGAGAGCTGTGAGAGCCCTTTATAAGTTTAGTCACCGAGAATCTCTCTTTCTTGCCAATTCATTTATGAAAATATTATGTTTGTAAGGAAAAATTTAAATCTCTTTAGTAAAGTTAGTGATAGACACAATTGTAATACTAGAAATAAAGAGTTAGATCAGCCATCTTATAGATAAGCGCAAGTCCACACATCTTTCATGGGGTACTTTGTTAAATTCTATAACAAAATACCTTGTGAAATATTGAAACTGAATGAAAGAAAATTTAAAACAATAATTACAAGCACACTTTGTAAACAAGCATATTACAAATTAGATGATTATATTCAAGATAAGAATGCTTGGAAACATGCTGGTCCTGCCCCATAGGGCAATCTTTAGTTTAGAAAAAATCAAACTGGTTAATTTGTATACGGTATATTCATCATTATTATAGTAACGCTTTATTTTTATTTATTTTCATCTCTTTTTGTTTAAAAAAAAATGTCTCGCACACTGTTCAGTTGTTGTTGAATTAGGTTACCTATGTTTGCAATATTTGTAAGTATGTGAGAACCATGTCCCTAATTATAAAATGAAGGTATTTACCTGTTAGTGCTTGCAATACTTTATACCTATATTTAGTATAGCGCAGTGCTGGGTGCATCGTTATCACGTATATGAATTTATTAATGTATGTACTTATGTAAATATTGTAAAAAGCCTATATTTTTAAAAGAGTAAGTATGGAGTTTCTTGTGCATTCTTCTCCTTAACAAGCTACTTTTTCGAATGCACGGTAGAATTAATTTTTATAACATGCAAAATTTTAAATGTTTAAACGTTCAAAAGTACCGCATAATGGCCTAGTTGAAATAAATACATTTGACTTTGACTTTTGACAGGATTTAGGCTAGTTTAAGTTTTCAAATAAGCTGAAAAGCCCAGATGTTAATAAGTGCTCCTTCTAAAAATAATAATTAACATTTTTCTTGCGACCATTGACGTAACTATTTTCAATCTCCTTCGACCCTATTCACGATTTTATTACAGAAAACAAAATATATTTGTGTATCTTACAGGTTACCGGTGACTGATTTCCACAATATTGGTCCCAAACCTACCTCAACATGGCCTAAATTATAGTTGGGAAGGATTCATGGACGGTCGGCCACGTTGAGACACTTCCTAGCTGTCGCTTGAGGGTGAATTTATTACCTAATCTTATGTTTACCTGTTTATTCTATGTGTATCCTTGCCGGACAGCGGTGACCCATTTCCACAATATTGGTCTCAAATAAAGTACCTCAACCACGATCACGTTGAGTCACTTCCGAGCTGTCGTTTGAAGGAAAATTGATCACCTAATATTATGTTTCTTAGCTAAAAGAATATACAAATAAGATCTTATTTATAGACTAGACTAGACGGTATTGTAATCTATATTTGTTACCTTTGTACGGCTCATGATTTATTAAGAAAGAAAGAAAAATATTGTGTTGTGGCGTTGAAAAATATGTGAAACTTTATTTTTTTTGGTGTACCATAAATATATTCTATTCTATTTATTTTTTTATTTAACCATTTATGCACACACACATAATATACAGACAAGAAGAAGAAATAGAACAATAGGTACATATGTTTTATTTGTGATCCGCACACGGGACACGAGAGAAAAACATTAAACAATATTTTTAAAAAGAATCCCGTGCTATACCAAAAACGATCCAATCCAATCTCAGCATAAGCAGCGATATTTAAAAAAAAAAAAAACTCAGCGCTGGTAAGCAGATATATAGGTAAGCAGAGTGTAAGGTACGGCTATTTCCTCTTGGAAACTAAGTGAACAAATAGAGCTACTAATGAAGGGGTTTTTTTAGTGACAAATGTTGGAAAAAACATTAAAAATGTAAACTTATTTATTTCTCTCATGATCGCAAAGTATTTGAACATTTAGAACTGACAATGTGGTTTAATAGTAGTAACGAAACAGGTAGTTGCATTAGAAAAGTCGCGACAGAAAACTGCGTTTTGGAAGTATAGGAACCGGACGGATATCTAATAGACTAGATAATTCTAGGTAGGAAATTCTACGTTCAGTTAATATCTGTGTCTCTTTGACAGCATATTGGCCTTAGAATAGACACAATAGATGCAAAGTGCGTCAAAGACAGTATGTACCACTGTGTCTTAGTATTTTCACGTACATTTACGTATATATTTTTATAGAGAGAGAAAATCTTGACTGTATTTTTGTACAAAATCCATGCTAGTATTTGTGTGCATCCGGTAGCTGTTGCACAAAGGCGTATTGCGATGATATTACTCCACAAGAGAGGACACAAATGCGAAATCCAGATAAAATTGGAGAGAGCTCCTTTTTACAATTTGCGATGCGAAGCGATGCTACGTGGTAAAATTATTAGAAATTTTGTTTTGTTGAAAAGTTGATAAAGTACTAGTTTATCTCTTAAATAAAATCGGCCAAGTGCGAGTCGGACTCGCGCACGAAGGGTTCCGTACCATTATCGCAAAAAAAATACATTTGTTGTATGGGAGCCCCACTTAAAAAAATATTTTATTCTGTGTTTAGTTTTAGTTTGTTATACCGACAACAGAAATACATCATCTGTGAAAATTTCAACTGTCTAGCTATCACGGTTCATGAGATACAGCCTGGTGACAGACGGACAGACAGACGGATCGCGGAGTCTTAGTAATAGGGTCCCGTTTTTACCCTTTGGGTACGGAACCCTAAAAATTGAGTTGTTTGTTCAAACTTCATAATTGTTATGGTCGACTTTTTTATAACAGATTTTTAAACCCCGACGGAAAAAGAGGGATTTTATAAGTTTGACGTTTGTACCTGCGTGTTTGTGTATATGTGCATTTGTGAATCTGTCTGTCATAGCTTCTAAACGGATAACCCGATTTTGATTTCGTTTTTTTGTGTTTTTGAAAAGTGTCTTTATCGAGAGTGTTCTTAGCTATGTTTGATAAAAATCGGTTTAGCCGTTCTTAAGTTATGGGCGTTATACTGTTTGAATTGGGCTGTTTTCGCAAGATCGTCGTGTTTAATAGATTGTCGATCAAAGCGTGACTACCATTACTTTATGTAGCATGAAATAAAAATGTGTCGGGGATTCTCTAAACTTTTTAAAATATATGCGCAGGAGGTGGTCAATCATCGTTATGCAAATGTTAGTTCTTATTGAAACTCGATGATGTAGAAACTTTAGATTAAATTATTATAATTTACAATGGTTTTATGTATTAAGTACTCGGCCGCCGTGAGTGTAATGTAATTAATCTACCGCCAGATTACATATGAGGCGCTGTGTTTACATTTTATGACGAAAATAATTATTCGCAAAACGTATGTATGCCACTACACGTAGCATACGATTAAAATTGGAAAACCTTTTGAAAGGGAAAAAGCTTTGCATTATTTGGTTTACAAATGTAATTTTAGGGTCTTTTAATTCTGGTAATTCATCAAGAGAAGAGATTATTATGCCATTGTCAGATCAAGTGTCATTTTATCAGAAATCGACGAAAAGACTATATTTTGTCGATCGTTATGCTGATAGAATGTTATTTATAGCGCCGAAGAATACTCTTTGGATAAAATCAAACATAAATATACCTATCGAAAGATCAGTCATTAATAACGGTGAGATAATATCTAATATGTAACATAAAGATTAATTAAAAACTTAAGTTTACATCTCATCATCTTCCTGCCCTTGTCCCATGTTACTTGGGGTTGGCACAACACGTTTTCTTCTTCCATACCGTCCTGTCCCCCGTCACGTTATCACTGACTCCCTTTTCTTTCATATCACACAGTCCATCCATCTTTTCAGTGGCCATTCCATCCCTCTCCATCCATCCACATTTATCTAGCCCAATAATATTTTCTTTCTTCTTTGATTTCTTTATATAAAGCTCTAAAGATGCAGTTACGCTTCTAAACATATTTTCTTTCAAAGCTTGAAAACCTTTGAAACCTTAGCTTGCTCTTGTTTTGCTAACCTTATTCAATTTGCACTAGGTTTCTGTTGACTCCAGTTAACTTATTTATTTTTGAGTAGCGATATTTAATATAATCTAATCTATCTGATACCTTTAAACGAGCAATTCTTGTATATATGTATATATATTTATATAAATCATATATAATCATATATGTCATATATCGCCGGTTTAATTCAAAAACCAACTAACTGCCCACTTTATGATTTTGTGCTAGGGCGTTTATAAGGTTTGTATCAAAAAAAATCATGTACTATCTTAGATAACGTTATTATGAGAAACAGCATCTGATTTATAATAAAATCACGTATGCATTGATTTATAGCAGTTCATAAAAAAGTAACAGGGTTGCACAGAATATTGCATTTTGTGCCCTAAACCCCCTTATTTAATTGCTTTTACCTGCCTACAAAATAAAGGCATTATTTTCAAAATTAAGCGCTACTGTTGAATCTCAGAAAGTCACTGGTCATTAATTCAAATATATACATCGAACAATAATGTATTATTCTTATAAATCCTGTTAGTTTCGAAAATAATGCAAAAAAATAAAATTTTAGTCGCTTTTACCACCCGATATTTGTTAAAATTTTGAACTAACCTATGTAACCGTGTCCCTTAACAAAGCGTTTTCATCATGAAAACTATCTAAGTGTTTAACACTGGTTGATTAAATTGAAAACAGATTGATTAAAAACACACTGATATGAAAAAAAAATAATAATAAGAAAAACGAACATAAAGGCATGGAAAACTTATAAAAGAATATTCTTCATCAGAAGTCAATTAGACACAGTAGCATCCGGTTCAAGGCCAAATTTAGTGACTGATGATTCTTCGGGGATTACTCCATTTTTCCACAATTTCAGCAAGTCGATGGCATTTGTAGTTGCAGCTGGTAAATTCGCTACTGCCTTTTTTGTCTGGTTCCATAGTGGCGAGCGGGAATGTCAAGACCAGCAGTAGAAGTAGCTTCCACGTTTGTTTCCTGGATTACAAGATCTACAACCAAAGAATCCTTAGACGTGTCATAGTTAGGTAAAATTTTAATTTGACACTTTTCATAATTCATTCTCTTAATCTTTAACCAGTTCTCTCTGTCTCCTATGCTTTTACTTTTGTTTTTCACTATGATGGCTGCCAAAGATTTTAAATTCAGCGGCACGGAAACTTGGCCACATGCAAATTTTTCAATAAGTCGTATATAAATTAAATTTTGACTCTGAATTATGGGTCATCATCATCTTCTTGCCCTTTTCCCATGTTACTTGGGGTCGGCGCATCACGTTTTCTTCATCCATACCATCCTGTCCCCCGTCACTCCATCACTGACGCCCTTTTATTTCATATCACTCCTCACACAGTCCATCCATCTTTTCTTTGGTCGTCCCCTCCCTCTCCATCCATCCATATCTATCATCACACTGAATTATGGGTAAATGCACTAAATAAGTGTTGTTTATTTATATGTGTGGCTTCCCATGCGACCAGTGCTCCATTTCGAAGTTGGTTGAGTTTCTGGCGGGTTGGAGGTGGACTTGGTATTTCTTTTGTTCAAGTCCCAGAGCATGTCTATTGTCTATTGGGTTTAGGTCCGGACCACGAGCTGGCCACTGCAATTTTGTAATACCGACGTTTTGAAGATGAGTACTCATTACTACTCATCAACATAATGTGCAACGTATGGGGGTAGATTATAGTGCATTAGGAGGAACTCGTCGTGCCCAATGAAACACGAATATGGCAAAACATGTTCTTGAAGGACCTCCTCGATGTATCGGGTTGCAGTTAACCAGTTATCAACAATAACCAGCTCCGTACGAGCATCGGAACTTATTCGTCCCCAAACCATAAAAGAACCTCCATGAAAACTCCCAGTTTGTAATTAGTAGAAACCTCTCTCCTCTTCTTCTCCACACTTGCTCCTGACCAACTGGTGCGTCGCAATTCGACACTCATTTGTGAACAGAACTCAAACCCATTGCTCGTGGGTCCAGTTGGCGTGTTCACGTGTAAACTGAAGTAGAGATACTCGGTGATGTCTAAGAAGTTCTGGACCGCGTGCTGGTCTACGGGCTTTTTTCAACCAACTTCAACCATTCGTCTTCTCAAGGATTTTTTTTATTCGTCTTCGCAAGCGCGTTCAGAAATTGCAGAATTTAAACCAACTACCCGCGGTTAATCGGTTTTACTTCTCAATATTTTGTTGAGATCATGATCTAAATTCTCAAAATTATAGAAGTAAAACCTACTAAACCTATTTACTAAAAATTACTTCTTGATTTTGTGTCAAGAATGAATGAATAATCAACAAGTCATAGCTATTATCCTTTAATAACTGCTATTATTATTAAATATTTACGCTATTTTCTGTTTTTTCTAAGTACTAAAACCATATATTTGCATGTGATCGATTTTCTTTCCAAAAAATCCGTATATTTTGCAGGTTTTTTTTATTTTGAAAACTGATTAAATTTATGTATCTTGTTTGACTTCGATAAAAAACATAATTTTGCTGATTAACAAGGAATATTTGTTTTGCATATAAACGGTATGGTTAGATAGTTGGTTTCACCATTCAGTATCTCTGAAACTAACCATCGCACGGCTTAGTATGTTTTACCAGTAGAAAGAGAATAAAATTTCGAATCAGTGCGTATATTTAACTCAAAATCCCAAAATCACCGAGTTAGTTGGTTTTTGAATTAACCCGGCGATATAATCTGAATCTCGGAAACGGCTCTAACGACTTTCATGAAATTTAATATGCAGGGCCTTTCGGGGGCGATAAATCGATCTAGCTAGGTTTCATTTTTAGAAAACGCCGTTTTCTCTATTTTCTCTCCAGATACTATAACATATAAAGGATTACCTAGTACAGGCATCTTACATTATTATACCTACATTAGTTATCAAAATACAAACATGAACTGTTTCTTAGCTCTTTGGTTAGTTTAAGCTACATCAACGGGACAAGGGCAAGTCAATGTAGCGTGTGGTGAATTTTTATAATGAAGAAGAAGTTTCATTTTCTTCAATTTGCATGAACTATCATGTTTGAATTGACACTGTGTTTCTACTTTTTCTAATTTCTGAATAAAGATTATTTTTGATTAACATGAACTGTTTCTTAGCCCCAAGCGTCGCCACATGGACCGGTCCGATGCTTCATGAATTCAGTAGCTTGCCGCGGATTAGATGATGTTGTGAATAATTCAATAATGAATTATAGAAAGTGGAACGTAAGCCGTATCTACGGAGGTCGAAAAACGGCTCTAGAAGACACACATCACATGATCAGCCTATCAAAGTTCCCACTGCTGTGACACAGGCTTCCTCTCTGTGAGGGAATAGGCCGTAATCCACCACGCGGGCCCAGTGCGGGTTGGTGGATGTCACATGTCTTCGAATTTTTGGTTCTAGGACATGCCGGTTTCCTCACGATGTTTTTCCTCTAGAAGACATAGGAACTTAAATTTAAAAGTGTCAGTTTTTTTGCTTGAAATGGGTACTACCCTTTTTTTCCTGAACCAAGAAAATAAATAGTTTTCATATTATTTAAGTTTTAAGTTTTAAGGTTATGTACACAAAATCAACGCAATAAAACACTTTAAAGTTGTTTGCTTCGGCTTGCTTGTCGCCTCGGGCGCCATGACGGTCCCTTGCACGTAACTTAAAACACAAATAAAAAAAAACTTCGCGTTTGCTAGGGTTATGGGGTGTCATGGGAGAGAGGAGAGGAGAAACCAACCCCTATATAAACAAATCCTAACAACCCCAAAATCTGGATCCTGGATACTAAGGCCAACCCGGAAATATTCCATCGCTGCATCTGCCGTTACGCGGACGCCACGCCCCAGCCAAAATACAGCGAACGAATAAATCTGTCCTCTGCTTTTTAAGTTCAGGCTCCTCGTATTCCAGTTATCTTGGCTCTTCTGCGGAAATCTTCATTTCTGATTTGATTACGCAGGCAAACTCCAAGCATGACCATTCCCATAGCCCTTGGCGTAAATGTTTAAGTGCCCTAATGTAATCACTGGCTGAAGTTAAGTATTTTGCATACATTATCCTATCCAACACACCTCAATAAAAACACTTTGATAACCATCAACTGTGTAAATACTCAAGATTTTAAATAACCTTAGTAACGCAATGACAAGCTGAATGGTGCCAAAATATTTGTCGACTCTTCAAAGTATTTGTGACAAGTCTGGAGGTTTTCACACTAAGTTCTTAGAAGTTATTTAAATGTGTCATTGAATAATTGAGTGCCATCTGAGCCGTCACGTTTAGGATGACTGAATAAAAAACTAAAACATCGTCGTCATTTGGCAGGTCTAAAAGAATTAAGCAGAAATTAATCATTCTACGGAATATCTCGAATGTCGCTTAACTCAAAGATGTCATCAAAAAAAATTTTGGATGATACTTTTCGTTCTACACCTTAATGGGCAGAGGTAGCATGAGACAAAAAACATATAGCTAGTTGCAGAACAAGAGCCGAGCTAAGATAGTTTGAACTCAAATATTGAAGTAAGCCCGAGTAAAGTATGTTTTCACAACTATTGGTAATGGATATTGTATGCTGTTAAATCATATAATTCAATTTTACGATATATTTCTATCTTAAATAAACCAAGGGTTTAACATAACAAATAAATCACCAAGTGCACCAATACGTAAGCATAAAACAGGGTCCAAAACAATTAGCTAGGTTCAGTAAGACACAGAACAACAGAGGATACACGGAAACGCTCGACTGACTGAGAGAGCGGACGGCCGCCCGGGCAGGCGTCCGAGAGGTGTGTGGGGGATTGAGAGTGTTACAATGGAATTTGTCAATGAAGAAATTTTAGTATATTTAACACATTGTTATTTTATTTTTGCTTAACATCTTGTATTGTTTGAAATCAATTTTTTTTTTTTGCGTCCATAATGCACATACAGGTGGTAAATATTAATAACAGTAACAATATGTTTATTATTTTGCAACATCAATCAGGCAGACATCCAACCATCTACAAAATATTGAGCAAAAATAAAATACCAATGTATTTTATTTTTGCCAATGTATTATACAATGGGCCGGTATCAAACTCGCCCCACGCTTTTACTCGAGGATCTCCGTTACTGATCCCAGAGGTGAATTCTTGGAGGACTGGGCTATCACGACGAGTTAAGCCAATTTAAATCGGGGTTCTGCCAAAACGTGTGTTTGGCACTGGGGTGTGTCAATGGAGATACTATGGGACCACTGATTCATACGTTTTGACGTCTCCACCCGGTCTGCTGGTGTCCGTAGCCAATCAGTTCTGCAAAGAGACGGTCTACGTTGGCTGCTCAAGCGTATTGACAGAGATACTCTCGAGGAGGCTGCTGTCATACAGGCCTGGTTCTGGGAGTCGGTAATAGACGATCAGATCAGATTCGGCGATGCAGCCATGCTTCGCGTCCATGCACAGTTCACAAGGCACCCTTTGTACTGATGGTCTGCAGAGATTAAGGAGCTGCGCCTCGCATGTGTGGCTAGACGCCCGCAAACACGATATCTGAGGAGACGTCGACGTGATCCTGAAGAGGAACCCGCACTGTATGAGGTGTACCACGCGGCGAATAAGGCTCTGCAGCTGGCCATCAGTGATTCAAATATACCATATAGGGAAGAGCTGCTGGCGAATAACCCTAGACGGGAATCCGTACGGCGAGTATTTGCGGTAGCGCCGGCAAAGCCTGCCTTACTTGGAACATTAGAAGGCACAAGGGTATCGACACAAATTGCGTCCCATACTAGAAGTTTACCCACCCTTCACAACATCAACGTCATGCCATCTAGTTTTTTCTTAAATATCATAAAATAAGATTACAAAATTAAGAAAAATTAAGAAAATCTAAATATGTTATTTACATATTTTATTCTTAATTTTGTACATACGCGTCGGACGAGTTGGGAAAGAGACAAAAAACGGCTTGAGACGAGATGGGAAACTGACTACATGTACAAAGTGACGTATTAGTGAAATAAACCTATCAGAGATAGCGACGAAATAGCTAGTGTGACGAGTTGTCATCACAACCGCAAAAGCAGACTCTATCCAAGCTCATTTCCCCATTTTTTGTAGACTCGTCTAGTGGGAAAAATATGTGATTACTTCTCAAGAAAAGAGGCCTAATTTGCATTTCTTTACCACGAGTTGACATTGAAATTTATTACTTATTAATAAATCTCACGTGTTCGTGACTCATACTTTTAGTTCAGCAGCTGTGATACTTCGGATAAATGAAAAAACTATATTTTTCTTGTGGTAACATTAAGTATTGGGAAATACTCGCCGGTTTTTGAAGTATTCTAAAAAGGAATGAATTTTAAATTGGTTATGGAATCTTAATTAAAACAGTTAATGAATCATTCTTTAACTATTTATTTTATTTCTAACAGTTTCATTATGAGAAAATGCGGTTGCAGACATCCAACTGAATATCCTAAGTAAAAAGTCATAATTCGAGGTTTGGCTTTCACCTATTTCACCTTTCGCCTTTCTCCATTATGAGACCAATGTAAAAGATATTCCATACATTGAAATAGATAGATATAAACTGTGCCCCTATGATTTTCTTTTTGATGATACATTAAAGATAATGTATCATCAAAAAGAAAATCATCACAATTCATCATCGCAATTTTGAGCATCTTTTGAAGGTTCTAGTGCTACTAAAGATAGTAGCACTAGAACCCTCAAAAGATGCTCAAAATTGCGATGTCAACAGACGCCTACTATACAAATTTGACAATTATAAATAAAAAAGGCAAACATAGGCCGAGTTCCGAAAAGAAAGTAATTTTTCGCTTCATAGTGTTTTGTTTCGATAGTCGTTTATTTTTTTACAAATACAATAATCATCATCATCATTTCAGCTGAAAGACTATCACTGCTGGATATAGGCCTCCCCCAGGCGTCATCACATTGACCTGTCCCGTGCGTCTCGGATCCAGAGGATTCCCGCAACCTTAACCAGGTCATCGGTTTACCTAGTGGGAGGCCTTCCAACGCATCGTCTGCCGGTTTGCGGTCGCCATTCCAGAACTTTTCGGCTCCATCGACTGTCCGTTCTGCGAGCAAGGTGCCCTGCCCACTGCCACTTATGTTTCGCAATTCTTTGGGCTTTGTCGGTAACTTTGTTTCTCTTGCGGATATCCTCATTTATAATGCGATCATGCAAGGAAACTCCGAGCATAGCCCTCTCCATTGCCCTGAGAGATTTTACCGCGACCATATCTCGGTCCCATAGGTAAGCACTGGCGTCACACACTGGTCATCAACTTTTGTCTTGAGACACTGCAATAAATTTATATACAATGGTAATAAAAACAATGCATATACCCAAACATTATGTAATCAAACACCAGCCTTGTCAGTTCAACACATATTTACTTAACAACGATGTTGTTAACTTCTATTGACTGTCAAGACTAATTTTTACTAACATGTACATAGTTCTTGAGTGCCTCACTACTGCTGAGTCTCCAATGCGGGGAGGTGAATCTCACGTTTTCGAATTTTTGGTTCAAGAACATGCTGGTTTCCTCACAATGTTTTCGTTCGCCGTTTCGAGAGTAGTGGTGATGAAATAATTTACACAAAGTCAAGCGCCTGCCTGGCTTCGAAACCACGACCTACGACACGAAAGTCGGAGCCGTTACCACTGGGCCGCCACTGCTAACACAGATGTTATGTTACGTAACAAATAATCTATTCAACGTGGCAATGCTGCCAGTCTTCTGGGCACGTTCCCGGATGACAGCGATGTGGAGGAGTACTTCGACGCCTAAGTGTACCTTTCTTTTGTATATAGTATAAGTAGTTAGTTTAAGTATAATTTTGTATAGTTTACTTTTGTTTATGGTATAAGTATGTACATATGTAAGAAGCTGTAATTAATAATCTATACATTTATTTTTAGATTAACAAGATCCAAATGGTCCGAGGATTTTATTTGGACAGCCGCAACCTATGGCCGCAACCGTATCAGAAAACATTTTTCGTGAGCTTATGGGAATAAATAGGCAGGAGATGGCAGCTCTATTGATAACCCTTGTCATTAGTGCTTCATGATAATCCTTGGGCTTGTTTGTGTTACAATTACCTTTTTCCGAGGCTTTGTTTTTATTTATATTCTAAGCGAAATGAATGTATCACTATAATCTATCTATAAGGAAATATGTTTCAGTATTTTTTGGAGAGCTCTCATATGTTTTTAACATCGTCCCGATTTAGAATGAATAAAATATGCCTATTCAGATTCAGATAACTTTATTTGCTCAAACATGTGTGACCATACAATTACATGAAACAAAAATCATGCAAGGTGATATAAGTACATGGAGTTGTGCAATTTTTTTTTTAATTTTTTGTCATCTATAGGCTTGCGCTTGATCACTATCTCACCTGATGGTAAGCGATGATGTGGTCGACGGTGAAGCACGCTTGCCTAGAAAAAACTAGTTTGTAGGTATCGGGAAACACAGACTCCAGCAGGGAATTCCACTCCTTAGCTGTACGCATAATGTAAGTGTCCCCAAAACGTTTTGTGCGTATGGGTGGGATATACACCATGTACTGATGACGCATCGCCGTACGTCTGGTAGTCCGATGATGGAACGGGCTGGGCGGAATTAGATCATGCAATTCCATCGCACACTCCCCGAAATGAATCTGATAAAATACCGACAAGCTGGCAACTCGGCGACGATGTTCAAGGCTCTGGCTTTGACTTGACCAGTGCCTCATTGCCGATGAGTCTCTTGGCCCGTTTTTCAATCGACTCTAGTGCATCAAGCTGGTATTTGGCAGATCCATCCCGGAGATGAGAACAGTACTCCATGCATGATCGAACTTGCGCTTGATACAAGTTGAGCAGCTGTTCCGGCGTGAAGTACCTTCTCACCTTCGCAAGGATTCCCAACTGTTTGGCAGCCAGCTGAGCCTTTGCCTCAATGTATGGGCCAAAATTGAGAGTCGATGTCAACGAAACACCAAGAAGCTCAAGATGGTCCGTTATTGGCACGGTTACATCACGGAAAGTTGGAGCCGGGTGAAATTTACTCTTTTTAGCGGAAAAAAGACTAAGAAAAAAGGCCTGTGTTATTAAACCTGACCAGATTGGCATTGCTCCAATTGGAGACTACCTGCAAGGACATGTACAAACGCTCCACCATGGCCTCACGGAGAGACCGGATCTGCGGCCAGGTAGCCCATGCATTTTACTAGTATCCCTCAGCAACAGTGCTGTCGTCTGCATACCCAAAGGTGCCGGGTTTTAACAGATCGTTTATGTGCAACAATAATGTATGTGTTACTACTCATTGAATAAATAAATAAACAATAATGTTGCTGAGAGTACCTACCCCTGAGGGACCCCGGCATTAATATCCAATTGGTCCGACGAGCAGCCATCGATAACCACTCGAATGGACCGATCTCTCAGGAAGTCTGCAATCCAATCACACAGACCACCGGGCAGACCGAATGAGGCTTTCGTGCAACACCTTATCCTTAGAGTTATTTATGTTACCCATATTGTCATGGTGCGCAAATATTAATACAATTTTACAGTTAAAAAAATAATAACAATATTTAGTAATATTGACAATGCTGACATAAATAAATTAATAAAATTAGATTGATTGATTACGCAATTAATTCATATAGAACTCTATCTGAGTTAGAAAAAACTGTCAATTATAAAATTAATTAATATAATAACATGAGAGCAGTGGTGGTGCAGTGGTTGCGGCCCCGACTTACGAGTTGTAGGTCGTAGGTTCGAACCCGAGCAGGCGCATTACTTTGTGTAATTTATTTCATCACCACTGCTCTCAAAACGGTGAAGGAAAACATCGTGAGGAAACCGGCATGAATTGTACTAGAACCAAAAATTCGAAGACATGTGACATCTACCAATCCGCAATTGGCCCGCGTGGTGGATTATAGCCCACTCCCTCTATAAGAGGAGGCCTGAGTCCCAGCAGTGGGAACATTAAAAGGCTGTTGATGTTGGTGATGTTGATAATAACATAATATAATGTCACCCTAGGTTCAAAATATTCAATAAAAATAAAAACAATATCATTATTACATTACATACATTTCAGATTAAATTAATTTATAAAATTGCATGTCAATTTAAAATGGTGCCAATCAACATTTATTTACATCATAATATGCTTTACAAGCTAAAAAAGATTTTACTTTCCTTTTAAATGCTTCTACGCTTAGCTCAATCAATCTATTGGGACGCTTATTATAAATATAGGGAGCCATACAAAAAACACTCCTGCCTATAAATGCGAAAGTTTGGATGGATGGATGTTTGTTTGTTACTCAACCAAGCCAGATCGGCGGAAAGGATATGTATGAAATTTGGTACAGAGATAGTTTAAATTCTGGCAAAGCACATAGGCTACTATTCATCCCGGTATAATGTTCCCTTGGGTTAAGAAAAGACTTTTCACGCGGGCGAAGCCGCTGGCAAAAGCTAGTAGATAAATAAGTAAAAACGCCATGTTTCGTTTGTTATAGTTAAGCCACAGTTTCGTAGTGTCATTGAGTAGTTCTCAATATAACATCGGGCCTGTATTCCTTGAAGGGTTGTACAGAAATGCACCTATTAAGAGGACGACAGTCGCCAACGACCTTGAGGGAACAAAACGCGCACTCGTTTCTAGTTCGTTTTCTAGTTTTGTGTACTTTCCTTATTATTCTATGACTTTAAAATATACCTTAGATCAAAATATAGATAATTAAATTGTCTTTGAGATGGTTTTAATTTTGTTAAAATACGCCCGGCGGTTTTGATGCGATTGTCTTGGTTTTGTCCGTGTTAGACATAACTTTACAAATTAATTACACTATGTTACACGAATAAATCTTTAAATTTTCTTAAATCAAATTAATTGGAAAATGGTCTATTGTAACATATTTTTTTTTTCATAAATATAAGATCAGCAGATCCTTTGTACTCTATTGTCTTGATGTGTTGTCTTTATGTATTTACTGTGTGTACATTAATTATAAAATAAATAAGATTAGCCGTTTAAACGTGATTCTCATTTTGAAAGTAGCTACTGAGGGGTATCTGCGCCTTAATACACCCATATTTCGCCGATTATGTTTAAGTCTAATGTAATAATAGGAGGCGACCTTATTGCCACCAGCCTGGCGCAAATCCAGACTCCGGGTACTTTTTATCCCAGAAAAATACACAGTTCTTGTTCCACAGGAGTGAAGCTGCGGGAAAAATATTTGTATGACCTACAGATAATTGTTCCGGATCTGGGTGTTGTGTATATGAGTTGATATATTTGTAAAACGCACCCACATTACAGGAAGAAACTCCTAGTGTGGGGTCCTATGTAATTTAAAAAAAAACGATTAATAGTACGTAGGTATTAGAACGATCAGCATTGGATGTTAAGTTCCACAAACACCGGCACAAGTTATTGTTATTTAATATATTATTCCATAAAACCTTGAGAATTCGCATCTGTGGCCACCTGACACATCGTGACACACGCGAAAACACGTGCAAATAACATTTGCATTTCCTAAGCCTCCGGTATGAGAGATTTCTTAGAAGGATATAATATCAGGTCAGGCGTAAATCAATTTCGAGCTTTTTCTCATATGTCACAGGAAACGTGCATTCCGGGATAAAAAATTGCCCGTTCCGCAATAGTATTTCTTGCTATCGGAGATAGGATTTAGTGTCGTATTTGAATCAATTCTTCGTACATTTCGGGACAGGAATTCTATGACACTTCGCGTTAGTTAATTTTTTCAAAAAATATTTTTTTATAGTTCGGTGGTTACTTACAGAGATTCCCTTTTAGAAACATATAAACAAACTAACAATTTATTTAACCTGTTTATAATAAAAGTTTAGCTTATCACGTAGTTTGCTAGAATCAACAGAGAGTTAATTGTAAACCATTTGTTGCTAATCCCTGACTAGGCAGAAAACAAAAGAGAAATTCTTGTACCTACATAGTCTGGCATTGCTATCACGCAGAAGCAAGTGGGTTATTAATGATTGTTCCTTCGGCTGCACTGTGTTACACCACTGCAGTGCTCTTCTGTGAACATCTCACTGTGAAAGCTTCGGTGAAGTGAACTGCAAACCGCTTGCAGCTCACTTCAAGGTCACTTCAATTAAATTTTCACGGTGACCTTTTTAAAGAATATATTGTCAAACGACATAACTCAAATATGTACAATCAAAAAGCATGACACTTAATGGCGACTAAAATAAAGTTGCGTGTTAAATTCCGGCGGTATTTTCCGAATTGAACAAAAACGACACCAGTATCCTATGCGTATTACGTCAATAAATCTAATCGATTAATAATTATTGTTTATTTGATCATAACATCTCGGTTCGTTGGACTTTTCAAGAACTTGGAATCTGACCATGACCTTGAAGGTATCCGTCTACTACCATTTTTAATTTATGCTTAAGTATGACTTTACTATTAAATTAAACTGGTTTTAGTATAAGTTAGTTGTTTGTTCAACTTTTTAAAATTCCTCGTATTGATGAGTAACTTTAAAGTCACCTTGTATAATAATAACTGTAACCGGGGGAGAACCGAGAAAAATAATAATAGAAAGTATAAGCTTTCAATTGTGTTCACGTAACAAGTATAATACCTAAATGTATTTTTTAACCTCCGCCTACCCCAAGGGCAAATGAGGATATATATATATGAGGATATCCGTAAGAAAATAGCAAAAAATTATAAAGATATGTTCGACTTTTAGAAAGTCAATACAAACAGGTTAGCTTTTATTTACATTGTTCTTTCTCCTGCCCTTGAAGAAAGCCTTCCAAGGGCCGACATGAGGATATACCCGTATCCGTGTCAAAATAGTAATATTTAACTTTTTACACGACTTCGCTCCCGTGGGCGTTAGCCCAAGTGTGGGCGTAGGTACCGTGCATTTACCGTAAAAAAGTGGCCTATAAACAGCTAATAGAGTAGTTATCTGTCAGTGGAAAATTTTCTTTATCGGGGCTTTCCCATTTTCTTTTAGAACAATATAGACAGACAATCTGACAGCTTGACTTCCTTATCATATTAGTTCAGATTTAAATATCAAAAGGTAAGGTAAAAGGTACGTAGATATGTGTGTACCTTTTTTCTGAAGTCGATTCAAACATCAAGATTGGACCTTGGAACGAGTACAACAATATATTTTTTCCTTACAGATGTAAAGATTTTTTTGGGTGCCTACACTTATGTATTGAAGTGAAGGTTGGGTATGGCAAAAAAGATATGAACGTAGGATTAATGCAGTAGAAATGCGTTCCTTGCGAAGTATGTGTGGTGTAACTTTAAATGATAGATTGAGGAATGATGATGAACAATGTTGTGGTTTAAAAGAAGATGTAGTGACTAAAGAGTAGGTATGTTAATATGGTTTGGCCTTATTGAGAGGATGAATGAAAGGTGACTAACGAAAGGTATTTAAAAGGCAGATGTGAATGGAAACGCCGGGAGGGTACGCCCTAGAAAGAAATACATAAGACCTTATTGGTAATATTCTTCAGAAAGGCCAGGCAGTGCACGTAACGGGCGTGCGTGTATGACTAGATGTATGAATGTGAGTGAAGCAAAAGAAGTATGTAACCATGAAAAAAAGGCGTGAGTTTATGTATGTATGTACCTATGTAAGCGGATCTTGCTTATATAATAAAGAGATATTATTCTACATTTTGATGGAAAGTTTAATTTGGGCAAAACATATTTCAGAAATGTAAGTTAAACATATAAATTTAATGTGTGTTGATAAATGTACCAAAATGGCGGAATAATAATTTTTTAAGGGTTTATTCCTGTTATAGAATGTAGGCCATTAAAAGCTTTGTCTGTATATAATTGCCATTCATTATTTACGCTTGACAGTAAGCTTTCCTAATACTTTTTCTTAATCTTTATTTGTTTCTTTATTATTTTCAGGATTATTTAGTGGTCGTTTTATGATCAAAGGCTCGAAAACGGAGTTAGTCTATACGCATCTATTTGTTAAGCCCCAGATAATTAAGTTGCCCAGAATAGACAACGATTCCCTTATGATATTTTACTTTACTTTCAGTTAATAGTGGGAAGAATAGAATAAATTGCAATAAAATCCTAACCTAAACCTGTGATGTTTTGTTAGGAACCAGAAAGTGTTTTGTTTATGAACTGGAATAATTGCTAGTTTGTTAAAGTAAATTTCTGGAAGCACTAATTTGATTACTAACATTCTTTCATTGGTACAAAGCACATATCGCCTAGTGCCATAGGTTTTTATCCCGGACAAAACACGTTTCCTGTTCGAAAGAGCTTGACAGCGAAGCAGCGTGTGAAAGCTATACAATAATAGGATTAAACTATGCTTTTTGTAAATTTTGAAGACTTAATATTATTTGCGTTTGTGTTCGTGGCGTGTGGACAGAGATTTTGTAACTTTGACAGATTTCGTTATTTCTGTAATATTGACTAGACCGTTTTAATTAAAATCTTATTTTACACTGTCTAATACCGTTGTGTATTTCACCTTTTCCTCTCGCAACTCGTCGTGAAATAGACTCAGTCCATCTATTGCGACATTGCACCATCGCCATAGTGACAGATTAGTTAACATCTTGTGCAATAATATTACCATATCGGTAACCCGTCTTACCTTGACCAGCCTTGACATTTACCGGTAATTAATATACATTTTTGTTTAAAATCTTAGAACAAATAAATGTATCGATTAAAAACTTCTATTTTGAGTTTTTCATTTCATCAGCTAGTGTTTTTAGATGGATTTTTTTATTTTAAAACTGCAGACGATATATTTTTTATTCAAATATATGACATTTTGTTATTTTAATTCCTGTCTATCTTTATCTTTATAATTCAGTGAGCGTCCTGAATTATTATTTCTTACTTTTTAAAATAGAGACACAGAGAAATATTATATTATTAAGAAATAAGCAGATCCTTTGTACTCTATTGTCTTGATGTGTTGTCTTTATGTATTTACTGTGTGTACATTTTTACCAAAATCTTTATCTTCCTGTTGGATTTTTATTTCATAGCCATAATTTTAGTATTCTCCTACTTTCTAGCTATCATTTTTCCAACAATCCATCCTGGGGCTATATAAGCTTTTAGAGCAAGGTTATTTTGAATCCCTTTTTCCCAATCGCACCATCATAGTTTTGACACGTCATGGTATGGGGGCAGATCTTTAAATTTTATCAAAATGACAAATTAATTCAATTTTTTTATGTCCCATCTATATTGTATCACCTATATAATTTGAAAACTTATGATCTACTCCTTATTTATGTGTTATTTCTGAATAGGCCTCGATATCGCCTGGTGCTTTGTACTAAAAAACCGGCCAAGTGCGAGTCGGACTCGCACACGAAGGGTTCCGTACCATTATCGCAAAACACTGCAAAAAAATCAGTTTTGTTGTATGGGAGCCCCCCTTAATTTATTTTATTTTAATTTAATAATTATTATTTTTTGAAGAGAATATACATCTAAATATTCTGCGAATATTTCAAACGTCTACCTGTTGCCGTTATTAATATCGAGCAAAAAACGGCAAAAATATCACGTTTGTTGTATGGGAGCCCCCCTTAAATATTAATTTTATACTGTTTTTAGTATTTGTTGTTATAGCGGCAACAGGAATACATCATCTGTGAAAATTTCAACTGTCTAACTATCACGGTTCATGAGATACAGCCTGGTGACAGACAGACAGACAGACAGACAGACAGACAGACAGACAGACGGACAGCGAAGTCTCAGTAATAGGGTCCCGTTTTTACCCTTTGGGTACGGAACCCTAAAAATCATTAACATGTTTACAAAATAATGGTTTCCAACTATTTTTTTATGATTACTTCCAATTATTATTAGTTCCTATCTGTTATACATAAAAGGGCTAACTAATAATAATCATGGTAAAGTGATGATTTATCTTCATGTTTTGATAAAAAGTTATTCATAACATAATATTCTGCGCATATTTTAAGACGCAGTTTCATAATCACATTATTTGACCAGGAAGATAACTGTAATATAATTATAATTTTTATGACAAGAACTATTTTACTCTTCACACGGAAAATTTTCAACCTGATCATTCCGCAGTCGTAAAAAATGATACATACATATATATACATTATTGCAAAGGCCGGGCAATAGGCAATTGCAGGTCGAGTATGAGTTTTCACTAATACGAGACAGGCAATTGCCATTTCCGTCGAGGCATATAAAGTGCTTTTCTCAAAAGAATGCAGGGAAATAAAAATGTAATAAAATTTCCCAAATTTTTGAAGTAAATGCCGTTTTTAACATGAACATTTCAGTAGGGAATAAATTGCCCGTAATGACAATGGATTTTTAGTTTTAGCAATCTCATTAAAATAGGCCAAAAATCAAAAAATCCAAATCATAATTCTTTTTATATACTTTCATGTATTTTTCTTTTGACTTCGCTGGAAACAGGTTTTCCATTGCCAATTTGGCTTCTGATCTTAAATCTGGTGGAGTACAATCAATCTCCATTTCACTCTCTGAACCGTTGGAACAAATTTTAATAATTAAATTTATATTTATTAAATATTTAAATAATAAATCAAGACGAATGTTCAGCTTTGCCACCGATTCTCTATTTATCATCTGTGCCGAAAGGCAAACGCATTTATGGCTATACAGCCACGAGAACGCAATTTGTACTAAGCAAAGAGACTTACTTTGGTATGCCAAGAATGATAAAAGAGATCCAATCAAAGAGTATCTAATAACCCCAGCACGCCGTTTCATACAACATTGCTGGAGCGTTGTAATGTTCCAAATTCAAAAAACGCTCCAGCAATGGATTTGATTTTCTTTGACCGCAAATACATGCATTTTGAGAAAAAGTTTTTTTTTTTATAATCCTATATCATAATATGACCATGGCCAAACCTTTTAGGTACTTACTTATAAAGTTACCATAGAATACTATGCTTTTTGCACCGTTTTGTTATACTTGTAATAGATAAAAGTTATCGCTTAAATTTAGCTGGTCTGTTCTGTATGCTTTTTACATGTTTTTAAATGTACTCGATCGTGTTAACGTAAACAATAACTTATGTCAACTTGTTTACAAAAAAAGAGGTTTCTCCTTACTGTCACCAGAAGGCGCTTATCCAGTTTCAATACAAATTGACGTTTACGTTAATGCGAATGAATGCGAGTAAATACTCATACTAAGCCCAAAGAAATATCTAACTTTGAAAACTTAGGTGAAATTAGCCGTCATTCCATTTTATGCTAAGTAGATTGTTCAAACTTATTTTACCAAAGTGTTTACGTTGTGATTTAAATATCTGTAAATATGCTATACTAGCCCCGCGGCTTCGCTCCCGTCGCCTGGCTACCTACCCAAATTTTTTTTTTTTTTACCTTCCCTACCCTATCCTACCTACCTACCTATCCTGCTTACCTACCTACCGGTACTCTACCTACCTACCCTACCATAGCTTACCCACCTACCTAAATTACCCTACCTACCTAAAAAGTCTTTTTTTTTGAGAAAATGTTGCCTATGTCCTTCCCTTCCTTCTCTTTGCCAAATTTCATTGAAATCGATTGAGTGGTTTAGGCGTGAAAAGGTAACAGACAGACGAGAGTTACTTTCGCTTTATAATATTATTAGTTAAAAAAATATGTTAATTTTATGTTAAAAATATTAAATATGTTTTATTATGTTAAAAAAAATAATATAACATATTATAAATTTCAAAAGTCAAGATG
Source organism: Anorthoa munda (assembly GCA_945859665.1). Lineage (NCBI taxonomy): Eukaryota > Metazoa > Arthropoda > Insecta > Lepidoptera > Noctuidae > Anorthoa > Anorthoa munda. The sequence goes on from OX243897.1 coordinate 26,160,469, forward strand.
GCCTTGTGTATTTAGATGACTTCAAATAGCGTCAATAGTAGACGCACCATTTTTTTTGTAATCTCTGTCAGAATTAACCGTCTTGAAATGATAATACGCCTGTCTTAAAAGGGTTATTATAATAAAACTAGCTTTTGCCCGCGGCTTCGCACGCGTAGACAACATGCTTCTCCTTATCATGTTTTAACATTATGTAGAGAAAAAGTAAAAAAAAATGTAATGCGAAAGTGTTTCTTATGACAGAATTATACTTACCTACTTTATCATCAATACGCTCTATCCTTGTCCCGTCCCTATCCCTTCACTATTTCTGTGTTTATCCACCATGACTAATAATAAGTAGTCATAAGCATAATAAGTAAGTAATTAAATTAAAGTATTGCCTTATAAACAACATTTTAAACCATTTTGGATGTTGACTATTTGATGAGCTAACACGTGAACACGCTACATAGAACTGTCCATGGAAAAAGCAATTCTCCCTTAAATCTACACCAGCATACTTCAAAGTTTGTCCTTGAGCCTTATTAATTGTCATGGCGAAGCAGATTTTCCCGTCCCTATTTAATTCCTATATTTATGTGTTGAGCCATTTTACAGTTACCAACAGACTTTAAAGTATTGAAAGTATTTTTAATAATTTTTCCTTTGTAAAAGAAGCACTTTTGTACACAACATTTCATCGCCCATGATCCGCTCCCCCAAGGACGGAATTCCCAAAAGGCCTTAATTTGCGTTAGATTTTAATCTTCAGCCCAAACCCAAAATACGAAGATCCTAACTACAAAACTGACCGATTTTCATACAAATTTTAATTCCCTATTTCACCCCCTTAGGGGTGGCATTCACAAAAATCCTTTCTTAGTGGATACCTGCACAGTATAAAGTATCTATGTGCAAAATTTCAAGTCTAGACGATTTCATTATTCCCATGACTTTATCCCCCTTTTCCCACCTAATGGGATCTTCAAAATCGCTGAGACACGTGTAAATTATTTTTTAACCTTCAGCCTAAACCCAAAATATGAAGACCCTGACTTTAAAACTGACGGATTTTCATACAAACTTTCATCCCCTATTTCACGCCCTTAGGGGTGGAATTTCCAAAAATCCTTTCTTAGTGCTCACCTACACTACCAAAGGAACCTACGTGCCAAGTTTCATGATTGAAGATTCAGCCTTTTAGCCTGTGCGTTGATGGTAAGCGAGTGAGTGAGTCAGTCAGTCAGTCAGTCAGTCAGTCACTTTCTTCTTTTATATGTTTAGATAGAAGGTTGATAGAAGATTATAGTTACCAACAGACTTTAAAGACTTGAAAGTATTTTTAATAATTTTTCCTTTGTAAAAGAAGGACTTTTGTACACAACATTTCATCCCCCATGATCGGCCCCCCCAAGGATGGAATTCCCAAAAAACCTTAATTTGCGTTAGATTCTAATCTTCAGCCCAAACCCAATATTCGAAGATCCTAACTTCAAAACTGGCCGACTTTCATACAAACTGTCATCCCCTATTTCACCCCCTTAGGGGTGGAATTTACAAAAATTATTTTTTAGTGGATGCCTGCATAGTATAAAGTATCTATTTGCAAAATTTCAAGTCTCTAGACGATTTCACCCTCATGGGGGTGGAATCTTCAAAATCGCTGAGACCATTGTGAATTATTTTTTAATCTTCAGCCTAAACCCAAAATATGAAGATCCTGACTTTAAAACTGACGGATTTTCATACAAACTTTCATCCCCTATTTCACGCCCTTAGGGGTGGAATTCACAAAAATCTTTTCTTAGTGCTCACCTACACTACCAAAGGAACCTACGTGCCGAGTTTCATGATTGAAGCTTCAGCCGTTTGACCTGTGCGTTGATGGTAAGTGAGTGAGTGAGTGAGTCAGTCAGTCAGTCAGTCACTTTCTTCTTTTATATATTTAGATAAAGGGAAAAACGTGCCGAAGTGTCATAATAAAACATGCTTTTGTGCTGATTATATTGTACCCGAACTGTGAATCATCACGAGACCTTTAGGAGAGTCACTGGCCTGCGATGGCTTCAATAAAATTCAATGTGATATTAAGATGCATCATAATGATACGTTGGAAGGCCACCCACAATGTGGATCTGGATCTGGTGAAGACCGCGGGAATGGATGTGAGGTAATAAAGACACGATGTGGCGTCACAGGACCCAGTTAGTGAACGTTTTTCGGCTGAAATGATTATGATGATGATTAAAATGATGTGCAGTTTAACATTCAGAATGGAGAGTGAGAATGGGCTTGTGATGAAGATATAAAATTTGAAATATTTTCGCTGTCTGAAATAATTTATTAAGGGTTCTTAGGGTTCTTCTCGAGCACGACTGCACAAGTTTGTAGTTTCGAACGTAGTTTTTAGTTATCATTTATAAACTAAATTTATTGTAATAATTTACAAAATAATATAATGTTTACATTTTGTAAAATAATCTTGGATGCTCTAGAAATGTGGTGCTGGAGGAAAATTCTTGGAGTGTATTGGACCGAGTTTCATACCAAAGTACCTATTCTTCAAGATCTCGGCAAAAAGCAGCATCTATCTGCTGTAGTCCAGGGCTCGAATACTCCAATTCTTTGGTCATGTGTCCCAACGAGGCAATGACTCCATTGAGCGCCTTGTGGTCCAAGGCAGAGTGGAAGGAACGAGAGCACATGGCAGGTCGCAAATGCGATGGACCGACCAGATCAAATCTGCAGTAGGCGGCCGATTACAAGAGTGCACACGAGTCACAGCCGACAGGGAGGGGTGGCGTCGCATCGTGAGGCGAACCGGGTCAGCCCAAAGTCGCACTGCAACATGATGACCACGACCGCTCTGCCAAGAGATTACCGACGAAGAAGAAGAAGTTAATCTTATCTTAAAGTAAATTTTAAAATCGTATCTAAGAAATACACCTCTCTTATGATGGTTGTCTAACATTCAACGGAGTAAAGAAAATAAATCAACTCATCAATCTCTCACTGTATGAGAAATTATAATATGTTACACCTTACGAATAGCGAGAGATCTTTATCTTCCATTGGGAGAGTTACTAGCTAATAAAAAAAGATACATACAGTATATTATAAATAAATAATCAGAGATGTCAGTTAATATTCCTACTAGATGAGACAGCAGAAATAGCTACTACGTGTTGAACACAGATATAAATCTAACTAGATGACGCGATTGTATGTACTTCGCGTGTCAAATAAAAAAGTTAATTAAAAAAATCAAAATACCCGACTGCTTAAAAATCGAACTAAAAAGACGTAAACAAGAAGAAAATCATGCTGTGCAGTCGGAGGATACATATTCGCGAGCTGGCTGACCAAAACCAGATGTATCCTCCGACTGCACAGCATGATTTTCTTCTTGTTTACGTCTTTTTAGTTCGATTTTTAAGCAGTCGGGTATTTTGATTTTTTTTAATTAACTTTTTTATTTATAACTTTTTAGTTAACATTTTTTTTCGAATTAGGTACATTTAAATATATAAGTGTTATATATTTTTGAAATCACCTCTTGAAACCCTTTATTTTGATACCCCACACGATGGGTTTGGAAGAAAAAATAAAATTTCCCCCCCACAATATGGCGCCCAAAAGCCGCCATTTTTCTATTTTCCAATTTTAATGTAGCCTATGACACTCGCAAGGTTAAGACGAATCGATTGACGTATGAATCATCAAAATCGGTCGACGCGTTTGGTCTCTGGAACGCCACATAGGAACAAACATACATACATACATACATACATACATACATACATACATACATACATACATACATACATACATAGACTGATAAACACATTACCCTCCTTCGGCAGTCGGGTAAAAACTGAGTAAAATTACGATCAGTGATCGTACTTTAAGTTTTTCATTTAGCATTATCGGCACCGGAAATCTACCGAAATCTAGAAAAATGCCTAATTATATCATGATGAGCTGTAAAGACTGTATAGAAAAAGTTAGGCGAGGCATTGAAAATGTTTTCTTTCATTGTTAAGAAATTTGTTTTTTAAATTGTGTGTGAAAAAATGGGCTGTGGAATTTATGGTAACAGAGGGGTGTGGGGTGTGAAATAGATAGTATAATATCACTTGAAATAACGTTTACATGATATAAATCACATATACTATAACATATACTGTTATATTTCATATAACCTCCATTTTCTCTAATAACATTCAGGGGCTGTCTCCACGAGCGAGAGAATCGCGGCGATATTACCAATTGCCGTATATAATATGTATTTCAAAATTTATGGAGTTTACCCATTTTACCCGCTAATGTATCCTACACTGTTTGTACTGGGAATGGTGGGGTACAACGAACTCAGAGTGCGCCGGGAATTTACACTCGCGGCGTACGCACTAAAGCAGCACATAACCCGGGTACGCTGCGTCACCTGAAGCTGTGCGTGCCAGATCGGTACGTGTGGAGGCGGCGGCGGCCGCCACTGCTGGTGCCTGCGTGCCTGCTGCTAGAACCAATCTTTTGGCAAAAACACCTCTCACCCGCACAATCTGTGTTCTTAACGAATTACATGAGAGGCTGGACATATTTTCGTGCAATTGGAGTGAATTCGCAAGACTTTTGTTAGAAATAATTAAAATTTAGATAAGTAAAGTTTTATTTTATATTAGTTTAGATGATTTTAATATTGTTAGAAGTTTAGGTTTATATTATTATTATACATTTAAGTAAATTCTAATTTTAGATTAAGATTTTAACCATTCTATTGTATTGGGTTCAACCTGTAAGATAGTGTGTGTAAGTTAAATAAATAAAAATAACTAAATAAATATCGCCGCGATTCTCTCGCTCTTGGAGACGGTCCCTAAGAGAGTTTATAGAAATACGTGGCACGGACGATAATATCGCCGCAATTCTCTCGCTCGTGGAGACGGCCCCTTAGTATAACGTTAATTTAATATAATTTCCAATTTGTATAATGCTCTTTTAAAATAACATTCGTTTGATCAAATTTTCATATTAATTAATTTTATAAGGTACGTACGCACCGTTCTTGAGAAGAACAAATTAATGTAACCTAACCTCAAAACAATAAAGTTGTTTCTACATCTATTGATTACCTATACAAAAAGCAATACGGCCTCCGCCCCAAATCGAACACTGTTTCCGCGACTGTTGACTTAGTAACCAGTATTAGACATAACATTGATCAGAAAAAAATTACATTAGGAGTGTTCATTGATTTAAAAAAGGCATTCGACACCGTTAGCCACGACATACTACAGTATCGAAATTAAAGGACATAGGTGTAACTGGTAAAGCATATGAGATTTTCAAATCATACCTTACAGACAGATCTCAAGTTGTCAAAATTAATACCCACCAAAGTGGTCCTCAATTGATTACTTGTGGCATTCCTCAGGGTTCAATTTTAGGACCCCTGTTATTCCTTATCTATGTCAATAACATATATGAGATTGGACTAAGGGGGGATATTACTTTATATGCCGACGATACTAGCCTGTTTTATTCTGGTCACTCATTGGAAACAGTAATTAACCAAGCTCAACATGATCTAAATCTGTTACACGTCTGGTTGCAGTCAAATTTACTAACTATTAATGCCTCGAAAACTAAATACATTATTTTCTCTGCTAAAAACAAAAAAATTTAAAATTATCGTCCTCTTACTATTAACGGTGAAAACATAGCTAAAGTTAACAATGAAAAATATTTAGGCCTTGTTCTTGACAGTCAACTTACCTGGAAACCGCAAATCGAAAAAATCCGCAATAAAATAATTTCACTAACAGGCGCGCTAAAAGGTATAGTGAAATGTCTCCCGAGACATGTTCGATACACGATATATAACTCCTTGGTCAAGTCTCGTATAGATTATTTAGTAGAGGTATGGGGTTCAGCAGCTAAATCAAACTTGCAAAAACTACAAGTTGCACAAAATAGAATTATTAAAACATTATTCCTATACGATTATCTAACACCAACTAACAAAATTTATAAAGAAACAAAACTATTCAATCTGGCCCAAATACATAAATATAATACATGCATTTTTATTAGGAAAATCCTTACTAAAGATATCCACTCACAAATAACTTTCACAAAAAAGATAGATTACCATAAACTCATGACAAGGCAGGCCAATAACCTGTGTCTAAAAAGGCATAGAACGAATTACGGGAAAAAGAGTATTCTATATGATGGGGCCCAACATTACAACGAATTACCTACAAATATAAGAGAAGCAAAATCTCTGTTAACATTTAAAAAATTATTAAAAAGCCACATTTTAAAGGATTTTTCATGAATAAGAGCTTAACATTAAGTTAAGTGGTACCAAATACTAATTTAAATTGTAACACGCATGCAATTCGAAATATATCTTGTTAAATAATTAGTCATATATGAATGTAATACACATAAGTACATTATTATAGAACTTATATAAAAGCACTACACACTACCTAGCACATATATATATACATATAAGCAAAATATATACAAACATACACTATATTTTAATCTACGTAAAATTATATTTAAATAAATAAATACATATACAAATAATAGTAAAATTAATTTTGTTGCATACGTATTTGACACCACCTACTAACTACTATAATATATATATTTATACATATAATAGATTAGTATATAAACAAATTCAAATAATAATAATAAATAAATTCTATGTGGTTAAATATCATAACAATAATACCTAAGTTCATAAGCAGTGAAATAATCACTATGTCATGGGCCTTAATAAACATTTGTTGTATTGTTTCCCTCAGCTCATGCACACCTACCCGCAGTGGCGATGCATCACACAACATTTTACTACAACTACCCTCCTACTAAACCTGTTACAAAAATACCTATGTATTTTTGTCATAGTAAGACAAAACTAAGATTGTCCGGCCCGTTTTGACAGCTATAAAAATACTTAATAATAAGTGAACTTGATGCTTGCAAATGATACTCGTTGTTATAGGGTACATATAATGTTTTTGATGTTCGTGTGTTATTACATAGTAATACATTAGGTGTTATTGTGAATTTGTTTTTTCAATTTCTCACGTGGAAAGTTATTTCGGCATTTATAATGAGAAACGTCAACGGACTTCTCAGATTGTAACGACTTTAACCCACTACGCCAGTCGGCTTCATTTATTTTTAATTTATATTAATATTGTATTTTCTCTGTAAGTGATTTTGTAATCTTTTGAGAAAATAAATGTCTAAAACCGTTACATCGTCTCCGGCGCTGCGGCAAGTGCAACCCTTTCGCCCTTACGTAACAAAGCATAGGTATCCATGCTCACCTCCGCAGCTTCAGCTTGCTGGTCACCACCGGCGCCCAGCCTCAGCCTCAGCCTTCGTGTCTGAGGCTTTCATATACACTCTAATGGTAGCAGATTCGACGAGACAAAAATAAAAATTATTCGTACACCCAAATAAAACCAAACTAATAGCGAGCAATATTTATGTGTATTGTTTCATTGCTAGCACGAAAATGGCAGGCGTTTAAAATCTAATCAGTTTTTGCAAAAATATACAAAACAAAGTGGACGTTTCTAAATTATATTAAACGTTACTTATAGATTTTGAATATTGTAGTAACTGAATATTATACTATATGAATATTATTTCAAATGTGCTTTGTATAAAATGTTCGCTATATCATATAAAAATGCTAACTTTTGAAGGAGCACAACTCTATAATAAGCTACCGTCCTGTATAAAAAATCTGCACTCTTTCAATGCATTCAAGACACAACTTAGCCAGCACATAATTGCGGATCGATCACTTTTGGAGAAATGAATGCATTGGATGGGTAACTATTAAATTGTAATACTGATGACAAACTTTTTGTCATCTATTGTATATTTTTTAGTATTGTTCTCAAGTAAGTGACATATGTCTTTATTGGGAATAAAGTTTCTTTAAACCGAAATTAGGTAAAATGAAATTATATCAATAATTCATTATATAATAAATTTATATTGAATGAAATTAGGTCATATGATCATTGGATCTTTTTTTTTAAATTATTTTTTATTATAGATAGGCTCGCGCTTGACCACTATCACACCTGATGGTAAGCGATGATGTGGTCGCCGTGTGATCTTTTGTTATCTTTTCAAATGTTACACACCCGAAAAAGTGGCTCGCTTGGTTTTCATACATATTGACAGACTTGCGATATCTAGTTAGATTTATATCTGTGGAGTAGAACCATTGTAAATGTTTACTCGTAAACAATACTATGCTTTAATCTCATAAATATTACAATGAATGAAAATGTGGGACATGTTTTTGTGTACTACTCAAGTTCAGTTCAATGTACTAATTATTTTATGGGAAATTATAAGTCTAGCCACAAAATTATTTATTGGAAACGTGATTAAACTTCTAATTTTATAACTAAGCAACGGGAAAATGACATAGCCTGTAATAAACTAATTCGTCTTTTTTGCAACGCCAACTAAATATTCTACAGAAAGCGTCAAGTAAAAATCATCAATTATTGTGACTTGTCTTTCTTATTTATACATTGCCACGTAATTTACTAACTCGGCCACGGATTTTATATCTTGTCACCATTTTACGTTTTACAGCTTCAACGCAATATCCTCAAAAAAATATAATTCAAGCTTCTACAGAAAGCATCATTTATTATAACTTAGCATGTAAAACAATACATCATATTCTTTTATCGTGAAAATAGCCACTGCATGATTTGGCGCGAGTACGCGAGACGACAGCGACCGGCCATTTGCACCAATCAGAGAGCGCCATTCGATTCATGTGACGACGAGTTGAGTTGATCACATTTAATGGGGATGTGAACGCAAAGCTGAGCGCAGATGTCGCTGGCGGCGCAATGGCTGCTGTCAAATCATTTTTGCTTTGTTTACTTCACGTTTTTTTGTTATTTTTGTGTTTAAACCGGTCTACCATCGTTATTGATAATATGTATTGTCCCTGGAAGCTTAAAGAATTGAAAGACGTACTAAAGAAATGAGGAGCAAGGATAACTGGAAAGAAAACAGATCCTCAATAAGGCAGACTTTTATATAATAAAATATTTTTCACCGGTGATATATTCTAGATATGGCTATTTTTTTGTTGTAACGAGTTATTTCTTACTAGACTCATGGTAGGAAAATTTACAAAAAATGAGAGAACATTAATTTAATGTGTTTGTATTCTTTACGTTTTAGGTCAGAAGTTTTATTTTATTTTCGGCAATCAAAGCCCTCAAGCTTCTGAAGGCCAAGCTAATGACATTCCTGCTGTAGAACTTTATCAATACGTTAATAGCTCCACTATTTCGCCGAAGATTAACAAGCAACATAATCCGACAGGTACATAACATAACCTATAAAATATAAATAGCCTTTTTCCAGTTTTTCTTAGAGTTGTATCTTTGGGCAACAAATGAACAACGGGGTTGGTACATCCTAGTACAGCACACAGAAGCATATTTCGAGAAAATTAAAATTTACTGAATGATAGGTTACAAAATGTATGGATTTGACAGCTTTTAATAGCCATAGCGACGATGCGCCATCTATCGTGAAAAAGTGGCAGTTCACATCCCCATTGTTTATTGTAGTTCGTGCGTTCGTATTGCAATTGTTTTCGCTGTAATTAAATTAAAGTTTTCGATGAGTAATAATTAGTTATGACGTCTAAAAGTGAAAATGAAGTACCACTGTACTGTTCTGACGAGGAATTTTAAATAATATATCATAATATTTAAAATAATAAATGACGGTCAATGAATAAGTCCAAGAGCGAGCGTAGCGAGCTCGGGAGCTTAGGGCACCCCGACACGGACAGGTTAGGTTCGAAGGAGATGACGGGAGCTGAAGTGAGCGAGCAAAGCGAGCGAACTCAGCTCCCGTCATCTCCTTCGTGTTAGGTTACTTTAAACCCTGCATACAGATATAGGAGCCCCGCGCAGCGGAGCTCCGTCGACTCTGTCGCATAAATACTAATCCAACTTGCACCTATTCTATATTAAAACCAAAAAATAAAGTCTTTTATTTTATCTCTCCTCAATAACTTCTGGTAATATTAGTGGCCAATATACTATTTGATGAAATGTTTTTGCAAATTTTTTACGATCAATTAATATGGGATGAGTTACATTTTAAACGTACTGAGTTAAAAAATTAGAAGCTAAATAAATATATTTTTTGATGTCATTTAATAGTATTTTAGAAATTTACTGTTAGAATGCATGTTAAAAATTTAGATGCTAAAAAATAACCATCATGCTGAGTTGTATTTAGAGTGGTTTACATAGAAGATAACTAGTGGCTAACATAGTATTATTTAGATGCTCGTTAATTGTGGCTGACTTAGTAATTTAGAAGGCAACATACATTTTTGGGGGCGAATAATGATATTAAAAAGAAGCCTGTTAAATTAGCACCCTTATTTTATTTATAACATAAACACATTTAGTATGTCAATGCTCTGCCCTTTGAAAATGTGTGAAATGAAAATAACTATATTTGTATAGGTTTATTGTACCTACTTTACAGTGTATTAAGGTTATGATCAAAATATTGTGGTTCATTAAGGTTTATATGTTTCCATGAACTTTTATTGGTGTTTAATTAATTTGAGATTACTTGATATCGTTGGTCTGACGGGCGTTCATTTCATAAGGCGGCAGACGCGTTATTTTACACTCGTCAGAATTAGCCTATAAACGTTTCACCGTTGAGATACGGGCCAACGGGCTATGTGAATTATAAAAACAAAAAACACACCTGCTAAAAAAATATTAACTGAAATGGAAAAACAAACTGCAGGCGGGGACAAACGTTTTAATAGGTTTTTATAATATTTTTGTTCGTCCCCGCCTTTTAGCAGTCGGGTTTTTTGTTTTAATAATAATCTGCTTTGATTCAATTTTAAGGTTTATTAATGAATGAGTTCTCCTAATAAGTTGTATGGTAAAAGATTATTTATTTTGCTATCAAAGTTACGCTTCTCTTGTGTTAAATTTATGCCAAAATAGTTACATAAAATAGTTACAATATATGTATTTTTTTAATGATCTATTTAGTAGTTTTCATTTGATACCCAAAATGTTACGACAACGAAAAATAATTTATTCACCCTTTTTTTGGGAGGGAGGCACTATTAAAAAAAATATAGCCTATGACACTCCCACAATTGAGACGAATCCAAAGACACCTTTTAAGTCTTAATCCGTCAAGCCGTTTGGGCTGTAGAACGTAATATAGAAATGGTTATACATACATACGCTCGAAAAACATTACCTTCCCGCAGTCGGGTAAAAAAAGAGCGCGGTGCAGACATCTATAACTCCACATACTAACTATCCTGCATCGCACAAGCAGAGTTTTTGGTACCATTTGAGCATTACAACAGTCCGACAACAAGCATCCGTCGGGCAGTTGCCCGGACCAAACACAACACCCGTCTAGGAGGAGAATCTTCCCTTTTCAATGGAGGTTTCGGGACTTTACACTCTGTTTCGTACCTTCAAACTTAGATCCAGTGAGGTTGGTGGATCGTGACATTTTCCTTGACTTTTTTTAAGGCCTATGTGGGTTTGAAGGTCAACAAAAAAATAGGTAGGTCAGGTCTGTTATTACCAGACCACGGCGTCATTATTATCAGCGAAGGCGGTAGAATTAATAAATATGATGATTTATAAATATATTAGTATTTGTTAGTAAAATGTACGTAATAACAAACATAATCACCAAATTTCAAGTTCAACGGTCAATGGGAAATTAGAAAATTCATCTGAATAATTTTTTTGGAAAAACAGCGGCCTGTGGTGGCTTCTTATTCCTTTGTTTTGCAATATTTTTTAAAACAAAAAATACAGCATTTATCTACTCAACAACGATACCTCACTTGGTGGGGTAAATCAAAATTGTTTTTTTCGCGTCCTTCTTTATCTTTATGGGAAACCCCCTTAAAAACATTTAAAAATATTTTTTGACAATTTGTATGGCTTTGGGTCAGCAAGATATTTATACTTTGAAATTTTGAAGACATAGCTCCAACCGTTTGGTTGTAAAACCTGTGTGACAGACGATGGACAGACAGACAGACAGACGGACACGTGAGTGACAGCAATAGGGTTCTGTTGGACCCTTCTGGTACGGAACCTTAAAAAGTAGTATATAAACCGCCCTAAAAGCCAAAATACTTTGAAATTTGACATTTTGAAGACCTCACTCTACACCAGCGCGCCTAGTGGCAAATGCAAACGCGGTAGCCCTCATTGACACACACACATACACACACACTTTTTCTTTCATTCTTTCTTTCATTTTACATTTCAATTGCGCTTGATATTTCCTTACAATTTCGACTTTATACCAATCGCTAACGCGACGCTGTCGTTTGTAGAATGAAATTTGTCTAGGGCCTCTTTGCTCTCTCACGTCGATTCGTGTATAAACAAAGAGTAGATAGCCAAACCCACATATATTTGCAATTCTAGTTAGATTAGAGTAACCAAACCGGTTGAAATTGCGAATCTGCGATATTTATTTTAGACTAACCTGTTTGGAAAATTACCACAAGGCAACTTAGATTAACTGGAAAACAGGAACTAAGCTTAGATTGAAATCTTAAGATGCCTTGTACACTAATTTCTTGGAACCTTTTCCGGAATATCATATGACAGAGACATGTGAAGGTTACAGCGCAAATGCAGCGGAAACATGTTTTAAATAAATGTTTTGTAACTATGTACACATAGAATTATCAAGGTAAAGGTCGAAATGCATAGCTAAATATAGAAACTAAGTAGGATGTTATTTTGAGGGGAATGAACTGGCTCTTGTTATCTGAATGTGAGTTTGTTTTTAACGCTTCCACGACTTAACAGCTGAACAGATTAGGTTGAAACTTGGCATGCAGATAGACTAGCACTTGGATTGGGATATATGTTACTTTTAATCCCGGTACAAGGGCACGGGCTACGTGAAGAAAGAAAATTTGATTCAAATAAATTGCACTAGATGGCGTGATAAGCTTCGATTTGTTATTGAGTTTTGTGAAATATTAAGATTTTCTAGAGAAGATCATTAAAAAAAATACTGTGTGTGTTTAATTAACTCCTAAGCACAAAAATAAAGGAATATTGGGCTCTTAATTCACATTTCAAAGAATAATCGAGTGAGATCGAAAAATTTCTGAGGCACCTACTCTATTTTTTTAATTTGTTTTGTAACACATTTTGGTACAAATAAGCTGTAAAAACGTCCAAAAATACTATGAAACAAACCATCGCTGTGTTTTAAAAAAATGAATATTTATGAACCGAGTAAACTTGCAAGTCGGTGCTAACACGCAATCGATGTTCTTCGAAAAATAATCAGTTTAATCAGACGAAAAACGCTAGTTTCGTCAACACGGTTCCTTTGTATGAGATAAGGCATCTGTAAGCTCATCATATCATCATCATATCAGCCGAAAGACATCCACTGCTGGACATAGGCCTCCCCCAAGCGTCACCACATTCGATCACAATTGATCGGTCCCTTGCGTCTCGCATCCAGCGGATCCCCGCAACCTTTACCAGGTCATCGGTCCACCTGGTGGGTGATGTTCCAATACAACGTCTTTCGGTTCGCGGTTCGCCACTGCAGAACATTTCTGCCCTATCGGCCATCCGTTATGCGAGCAATGTGCCCTTCCCACTGCCACTTAAGTTTTTCAATTCTTCGGGCTATGTCGGTAACCCTGGTTCTCTTGCGGATCTCTACATTTCTGATTCGATCACGCAAGGAAACTCCGAGCATAGCCCTCTCCATTGCCCTTTGGGTGACTGTAAGCTTTCTGATGAGACCCATTGTAAGTGACCACGTCTCAGAGCCATATGTTATCACTGGCAAAACACACTGGTTATAGACTTTCGTCTTGAGACACTGGTAAGTTGGACGAGAAGATACTGCGCAACTTCCCGAACGCTGCCCAGCCGAGTCGGATTCGACGGTTGACCTCTGTCTCGAAGTTGGCTCTACCTAACTGGATCGTTCGTCTCAAGTAGACATAGTCACCCACAACTTCGAATGTAGAGTCTCCGACCTTGGTAGGAGTGGGTGGGTATGGGCATTCAACATCACCTTGGTTTTGTCCATGTTCATCCTAAGACCCACTCTTTCGGAAGCTCTACTGAGGTCATCGAGCATTGTACTGAGGTCCTCCATGGTCTAAGCCATGACCACTATATCATCGGCAAACCGAAGGTGAGTGATGTATTCGCCATTGACGTTGATGCATAGCCCCCTCCAGTTCAGAAACTTCAAGACATCCTCCAGTGCAGCGGTGAACAGTTTCGGAGATATGACGTCTTCCTGTCTCACACCTCGCTGCAGAAATCCTTCTGCAGCGAGGTGTTCTGATGTCTGATCATGAAGTCAAACTGACATGGTGGCGTTTGTATACAAACACTTCAACACTTTGATGTACCGGTAGTCAATTTGGCACCGTTGAAGAGACTACAGTACAGCCCAAGTCTCGATCGAATCGAAGGCTTTCTCGTAGTCCACAAAAGCTAAACAGAGAGGCAGGTTGTACTCTTCGGTCTTCTGTATTACCTGCCGCAGCGTATGGATGTGGTGTACGGTCTGAAGCCTTTTCGGAATCCGGCTTGTTTGGGAGGCTGGAAATCTTCAAACCTGCGCGCGAGACGATTCTTGATGACTCTTGAAAACAGCTTTTAGACATGGCTTAGAAGTGAGATGGGCCTATAATTCATCAGTAGGGTATTGTCACCCTTTTTGAAGAAGAGTACCACCACACCCCTACACGCCTATGGCTTTTTCCCCTCATGTATGACGGAATCAAACAGCTTCTAAAGTTTAAGAAACAGCAACTTAAGGCCCACGTATTGGTTTTCCACCCGCCTCCAGGAGTTCGGGCGTAATTTCGTCATCACTCGGTGCCTTGTTGTTCTTAAGCTGTTTCAGAGCCATCCTAATCTCATATAGGCTTACGTCCGGAATGTCTTCGTTATAGTGTCGGGTCAATATAGCTCTAGGGCTCTAATCTGTATGCTAGTATTATAAATATCGCCTTGGGATAATAAAACACTTTTCACGCGGGCGAAACTGTGGGCCGAAGCTAGTTATAAGTTTCACAGGAGCCAGGGTATTTTATTTGAACTTAGCTGGGAGTATAGCTGTCAGAATATTCTGTCCATAATTAGTTCATGAAAAAGTATTTTTGATTAATTGTGGTTTTAAATTCAATCAATTGACTATCAATATCAAATGGCAATATTTAAATGTTTATTTGATTTGTAATGTATCTTTTACTAACACTAGTTATATAAGTATTTGTTGCAAGAATTGGACTGTAAATTTTCTGAATTTTGAAATAAATTAAATTCAATTATTAAATTAAAAGTCCCGTAAAAAGCATTAACAAATTTACCTCGAATTTGCTCATTTCTCCAAGACTATTTTTTTACAGCTCGGTCTCCAGTAATACGCTTACCAACAAGCAGCATTCCATTTTTTTGGTTATACAGGTAGGCCAAAAAGTCGTGGATCAAACACAAGGTTAGATGGGGCCATCAACTGCAAACAATTGTTTTACGGGAGGTCCTTAAGGTCAACCCCTGCAGAGTTAAAATTTATTTTGTGTTTTTATGAGAAAATTGTCTTTTTTACTAATCTATACTAATACTAATCTATACCAATATTATAAAGAGGAAAGATTTTTTTGTTTGTTTGTACCGAATAGGCTCCAAAACTACTGGACCGATTTCAAAAATTCTTTCACAATAGAAAGCTACATTATTCCTGAGTGACATAGGCTATTTTTCAATCCCGAAAACGGATTATATGGGGTGGTCCACGGGAGTGAAACCGCGGGGAACAGCTGGTCTATACTAATATTATAAAGAGGAAAGATTTTTTGTTTGTTTGTTTGTACCGAATAGGCTCCGAAACTACTGGACCGATTTAAAAAAATCTTTTACCAATAGAAACCTACATTATTCCTGAGTGACATAGGCTATTTTTTTATCCCGATAACGGGTCCGGTAGGGTGGTAGTGAAGCCGCGGGGAACAGCTAGTAATATTATAAAGAGGAAATATTTTTTTGTTTGTTTGTACCGAAAAGGCTCCGAAACTACTGGACCGATTTAAAAAAATCTTTCACTAATAGAAAGCTACGTTATTCCTGAGTGAAAACGGGTCCTGTGGGATGGTCCACGGGATTGAAGCCGCGGGGAAAAGCTAGTTCTTATTAAAATTCGAAAAAATCTACATCCTGTATCTTTTTTATTATTTTCACTAGATTGGTACTGATGAGTCCTTGCGTTAGACATGCTATTTATGGTTGTTTATTGGGTGTGTTGAAGATAATATTAAGTTTTACGAAAAAGAAAAATCTCAAATCATAACTTTTTATTTACTTCGGACCCCACCGTGAAAAAAATATACTCTACCGAAAAGTGACACTGTATTACAAGTTTTGGCGCATTTAGTAGGGGTTCTAAAAAGTTATTACACATGGCTATGCGTGGCTTTGATATCTAAGTTATAACCTTAAGGACCTTTATTTTTTTTATTTATCTATAGGCTCGCGTTTGACCACTATCTCGCCTGATGGTAAGCGATGATATGGTCGACGGTGAAAGGCGCTTGTTTTACATTTTTTTTTAATACATGTCTTCTCGCAGTTCAGTTAAAGTGACCGTTAACGGCTTAACCGGGCTTGCCCTGTGGAGACTAAGCCAAATAGCCTCCATTGCCTAGAAGTAACCTATTTATTCACTCTTGACTTAAAGACCCCAAGGTTGTAGCTATCAGGAAACAAAGACTCCAGCAGGGAGTACTTAGCTGTGCGTACAATGAAAGTATTCTACCTCCTGTAGAACATCCTGCAGCTGATGACCCCCTCTAACCCCTAGTTGCGTTTGATCCACGACTAAAATTTTGCCCACCCTGTATAGATGTGTTTCTCACTAACGTGCAAGAAAACGTGATCAAGAAAAAATAACACACTTGGGCTTTTTCATTGATAAAACAAGGACTGTTATAAAAATCAGGTTATTAAAACACATAAAAATATCATAAACATTTTATTATAAAAATATTTATAAATAATATTACGAGTATAACCATATAAATTAAGAAATTTAGGGTTATACTACTTTAAGACATTATTAAAGCTTCCAATGGCATTTATACTTAAAAAAAATATTTGGAAAACAGTTTTCGTGTATTTACAGTTTTGGCAGACAGTTACAAATTAAAAAACCTAGGTATTATGATAAATCTTTGATCGTGTACATGAAAATAATAATAATACATTATATATAGAAAATAATATTACTGCAAAGAACAGTTTGCAATATATAAAAGGTAAAAGAGTCTATAGTCACTAATTGGTAGGTGTTTATTATTAGCATTTAAATACTGTACTGGAAACTGTTGATACCGGGATATTGCAACAAAAATAACTTAAAGTATTTCATGCATGGTTTTTCCTAAAACCAATGCATATGATAACAAACAAAGTGACCTTACACAATGGGAGAATAACCTTTGCAAATGAAAAATAAAATTACTTGGGATTAGGAAACTTTTTAGTTTAACTGTTTTTTTTAATGCACAGGGTATTTTAAAATAAAATAAAATCATATGTAAATATTTAAAAAATAAATTAGTAAGTAGCTGATTTTGAATAAACTGGTGACTTATGGTATATAAAACTAAGAGTAAATTGTGTTTATAAAAATAAAATATTTACTATATCGTGTATTTTAGCTAATACCATAAAACTATAAACTAACATTATTTTATCTACATACAGTGTTAACCCTACCTTATATTATACTTAAGCTAAATACTAATATGTATTTGTTCTTATAACTTTATGGAATCGTTCAGTGTCAATTTAATTTATCTTATACTTCTATTTTAATTCGTCTAGTTAGACAATTTCAACAAACTTAAGCTATATAGTTCGTGTAATAATACTATAGTTTTAGTATGGTACTCAGAAGTATTAAGTGCAATTATAACTATAAACAATTACATATAAGTGCACCAACAGTACTTCTGAGTGCATTATAAATGTCTATAATACACATAAGTGCATTTGAAGCTGGTGCATTTTTTTTATTTTAAATATATTTTAACTCTCATCGATTACAAACTGCAGTGACATTAAAAATCTTTACTAACCACATGAATTCTATTGTCCAGTTAAATAATTCTTGTGCCACTGCAAGAAATTAAGAAATTTTTCGCAACGTCGAACTCAGTACCTCACATTATATATGCAATTTCTTTACCAGATATTTGATTTTATGATGTAAATCGTAGTTTTTAAACGATTCTGTTTTGCAAAGCACTAGTACAAATATCTAAGGTTATTGCCTGAAGTTTAACATGTCTAAGACAGACTATCTCTCTCAGACAGGCTAAGAAAACAATGATGGTGCACAGGCTCTTAACTTAAAAAAAACAGTGAAATAGACAAACTTAACTTAACAAAAACAGGTTTGTTTCTTGAACTAAAATTGTTGCAATATTATTGCGAGAAATAGTCAACACGCGTTAGTTAGTGTGAATGAATTTTCAACAGACATTGGTTTCGCTGGACTTGTGTTTACTTAAATTATTTTTGTCACGTTGATAATTTATTTCGATAAACTGGATGTTTGTTGACAAAATATTGTTCAAAAACTGTTCTGTCTATGATTAATTCAATAAAATTGAATGTTTTAATGGTGTACCAACAACAAAGAGTATTTTATCAAAAGATGAATTGACAAAACAGTTTTGTTGCAAATACTTTCCAAGTAGATTTTTTTTTTTTCATAAATTCTAACAACAACATTCAATTATATTATACATAAAAGCTGATTGTATTTCACACTGTATGCATTTGTTTACAGATCATTCAACTCCCAGAAGACTAACTTGATTAATATTGTTTTCATATTTTTAATCAGAATCTCAAATATTAATCAAATTTTACTACGATTCGTAAATTTGATTTATATTATATTATAATTACATATTCATGTTTACATCAATTTGCCGAACACCTCCATAATAAACTATTTATATTCAAATGACTTTTTTAACTAAGAAATACTCATGGTTTCTTTATTCTGTCCTTATTTGTATTCTTTATCAGGATTATCTTTTAGGGATAATATCATTTCGTTTTGCAGTCCAAGGCGCCATCACGTACCTGTAACAAGCAAAATTAAAATTTAGCACAATTATTTCTTAAAAGCAAAAATGGAGTGGCATTTCGAACGGATTTAAACCTCAAGCAGGAATCAACGAAAACTAATTGAAAATGTTCCCCTTGAAGAGGGCAATGACAGCTTAAAATTAGTTAACCCGATTAACCCTTATCATTCTTAGTGTCAATTTGACCCCGGTAACAAATTATAGCGGCTTTTTCTGTTAGCCTCCTTGGTCCGTAATTCCTTGTCCCTAATTTGACATAAAAACTTGAGAAGAATTATTAATCTGACTGTTAAGTTACTTTTTTATTTTATTTGATAACTAGCTTCTGCCAGCGGCTTCGCCCGCGTGAATGTCCAAATTTATCTAAAGGTAAGATATTCCTGGGATAAAAAGTATTCTATGTGCTATTTCAGACTACAATTTATCTCTGTGCCAAATTTTATCCAGTCCCGTTCAGTAGCTTTTGCGTGAAATAGTAACAAACATATAAACATACTTACACACTCACAAACTTTTGCCTTTATAATATTAGTGTGACTATAATCTATCTCTGTGCTAAGTTTCATTCAGACCGATTCAGTAGTTTTTGCGTGAAAGAGAGACAAACATACAAACACACTTTCCACCCTCACAAAATTACGCTTTTATAATATTAGTGTAATATGTAGTCTACTGCTGAAGGCCTCCCACGTGCCCAACATCGACCGATCATGTGTGTCAAGCATCCGGCGGATTCCCTTAACCAGGTCAGGGTCCACCTAGTAGGAGGTCGTTCGTGTACGTCTTTCGGCTGAAATCATGATAAATAATAAGTCCCACCTCTGGGCAAAGGCATCACTTTTCGTTTTACATCATTCGCGACCCATACGACTTTTTGCTTGTTGGACGAAACCATGGTGGGTTCAACAGTTGATCGTGTGCACACGTTTAATAAACGACCAATAAATATATATAAATATTATACAGTATAATATGATTGACAGCATAAGCGTGCGTACTAACAAACAATATTGTTCAAGGACGGAAGGCATCTGAATCCGAACGGGTAATAATCGGAAATGATAAATCTACTTCCACCAATACTTCCCACATCGCTGTAAAAAGTATTAATTCATACGAGAATTATTAAATCATTATCAAATTAATCATTGATAGGAAACCCATAGGTTTGTTGTGCCGGAATTGAATTCAAAATGTTAAGTATGACTGTCTTGTATGTAGGAAACTATATGCCACGGTCTGATTAATAGCACGCACGAGGTTAAATATTTTGCAATTGACTTTATTATTTTGGTTGTTTCTGTTTGACGAAAAAATGCTCCAACTAAACGTTAATCATACACGTTTAGTTGGAGCATTTTTTTAAATCAATGGTCAATACTAGACATGCCGCGAATAGTTGCTATAGCTAATACTCGAATACCGAGTACTCGAGATTATTACTCGAGATAAAAAAGGAATATAAAAATAGTTTATTTATTCTTATATTACACTTGTAGTAGAACAATCTACTACATATACATAATGTACAGAAAATATAGTTATTCTGACCACAATTTACCCTTTTGGACTTTAAATATTAAATTACCAATTAGAAAGCCTAACTTATTAACTTAAACATGACGGATTTTTGTATAATTTCTTATATTAATGATAAAACGATTAGTAAAAGTTTAATTACTTTAATTTTTCAGTTTATCAAAAGTTTATTTTTATAATGACAACTATTCGCCGAATTTCGAATAAGAGATAGATACTATTATTATTTGCTTATTTTTTTATTTATTTATTGGCCTATCTACAATTGTTACACTAATAACAAACTTATAATACTTATTCGCCGAATACCGAATTATAGTATCTATCTATTATTGGTATTCGACGAAAAATAAAAACATGTCGAGTAATGCAGAATACCAATTAATAGCGAGTATTCAGGAGTATTCAGGAGGCATCTCTAGTCGATACTTATGCTGCCAATATTCACATTTCAATAATAACAACATAATATTCACCCGTTTTAATGGCTAATAATTATCTAAAATGACTGAAACTAGTAAAACCAGAATATAGTTTAAAGTTCACAGGAAAATTTTGTTAACACAAAAGTATTCAACATATTGTGAAGATTTTCAGGAAGATACCTCTAAAGATCACAAAACTATTGCCATTATTTACTTTGATTTATTTTCCACGTGTTCTTATTATCTACATAAGTTATTGTTTTGTATCAATCTTAGTTCCACCAGACAAAAAAACTTTAAAAAAAAAACGAGTTTATAAGCTTATATATTCAAGAAAACGAGATCAAGGCCACATAAAATATTTACATTTTGAAATTCAACCAAGTTGGTAAGCACTTGAAATATTTGTAGGTAAGTAGACGAATTTCCATACAAATGAAATAAGACGATTTAAGTTAAATAATTTGTTTTGAAGGTATCAAAACAAATTATTTAACTTAAATCGTCTTCTCCTTAAAATTTTAAAGCAACAATAAATTTTTAAGCATCAATATACAAAGTGGTCAAAGAAAAGATGGATGGACTGTGTGAGGAAAAGGGAGTCAGTGAAAGCGTGTCAGGGGACAGGACGATATGGAAAAAGGAAACTTGTTGCGCCGATCCCAAGTAACATGGACGCAGCAGAAGTAACACGGCAGGCAGAAGAAGAATATACAAAGTGGTAGATTAAATCTAAAATGTTTAATTCAGTTTTTATGTAACGGATAGTAATTGAAACGAAAGGTTCTAAGTTAGATATGTTAGGTCCGTATCGTATTTGTATTGCACTCGTCCTCAAAGACTAAGTTAAAAAGCCTCATTTGTCAGCAATTTCACTTTAACCTGTACTTACAACAAAAAAAGATACGTGAGATGGACAAAAACAAATATTATTTTCTATTTCCCATTTTATCATTAGCGATCTGATTGCAACTCAGTCTCAAGTTCTATGAGTTCAAAACAAGCAAAAAACCTAGGAATGCATTTAATTTGGGTTTTAACGGGATATTCCATTATTTAGCAGATTTGAATCAACCTGACAAACAAAACAATAAATGTCTCATTTAAAATCATTAACACCTAGTTAGTTTTTTAATGCGTTTCGGCATCCTATGAGAATAATTAAGTATAATAAATTCAACTAAATTATTAAATAAGTCAATGATTTATAAGCAAACGACAGTGTCACGTTTGTATTTAAAAACGTGAGCAAAGTGTTTGTTAAGCATTTGTTATCACACGAGGCTGTGGATTAAGATATTATATTGAAATTATATTATGATTAGATATTTGAAAATGTAAGCAATCACGTAGATTGTTTACAAAACTATTCTCATTATGACTGTTTTAATGAGAGCCTGGTTTCTCTCAGATTTATACAATAGTTCTACAACGGACGGATAAAAATCTGCAATTAATGAAGTAGGAGGTATCTTTAGGAACTGGACAACAGTAAGAAATAAATATAAGAGGAATTTGAATATACAGCCAGTGACAGAAATTTGAAAGGAAATCATTTGTCTTGGTATGGGCATGTGATGCGGAGGAATGAAACTCATGTTGGCTAAAAGTAAATAAATCTTAATAAATGGTGAGTATGATGAAGACTAGAAAAATATTTTCGAAAAAGAAGAGTGACTTGTAAGAAAAATGAATAAATGATAGCGTGATGGTTGACAGATGGATGAAAAAATTGTTTTACGCCGACCCGACCGTAACACCACAAGGAATATAACGATGATGTTGTAGCATCTATCAAAAAATAAATATTTTTCTAGAAGGGTTATTTCCACGAGCAATAATTATAGCTACTTTACGATAGTAAACTAGACACAAAAACCCACGAAGCATGACAAGCAATCCAATAAACGAAATCACACAAATTCAAATCATAAAAATATATCGTGCAAACGTATGAAAAGTGCTGATTTCGCCATAGAGTGCGTTCGCAGTGGTTGCCGAGACCGGTTGCGCGCGCTGCGATGCAATCCAACGTATGTCAGCACTCCGTATTTTATAGGCATTAATGCTCATAATTCGTAATTGTTTTCGTACGTGGTGCTACTGTCTAATGGCTAGATTAAGGAAAAATACTGTTGTGGTTGCGAAGTTGTGCTTAGAAATGGATATGCATGTTGAGCTAGCGGTAGGCTGATTTAAGTACTTTGATTTAGTTATAAAGAAAGACAAATAGAGTTGGTTAGATGGGTCGACGTCCTTTAAAAGACAGATCCAGACAAATCGTCATTCTATCAGCGATAACGATTCCCAAAAACAAACCAAAAAAACAAAACAAGTAACTTTTTCTAGAATCCAAGGTCATGTATACAAGCAACTTCAATGACCTATTGCGAATAATACGAAACAGTAGCACACGCACTCTCTAGTCTAAAGCTGATGGCATCATCAAGGTCATCTGTTTTCATCACAACTTTATCCCAGCTGTAACAAGATCCACATATACATAACTATACCAAAGCACAATGTTATTAATTCCGCTAAATTAATTGAATATAACAAGTATAACCGAACAAGGACGAACAACAGCCGTGTGCCAGTAATCAGTATTATAACAAGTTTCCCCCAATTGACCTGACTGAACAAACGATTAGCGTTCAACACGCATATACGCTTCATTAATACCAACTGAAATGGTAGTTCATTGAAATAATTGGGGTTTATTCATGTTCGTGACGACCGTTTGAAGAGGTCTGTATGGAGATTTATGTAAAGTAATGAAATAACTTTAGCAATGCTTCTGAAATTATTCGTGTTTATTTACGAATATGGCATGCCATATTCGTAAATGAACACGAATAATATTTTCTACGACGACGTTATGAGGGCCATGTAGTGCAAATCGCTTTGCGCCTACCAGAACAAATGAGACTTACCATTGACCTGGTGGTCCAAAGTAGATAGAGACCTCAAGCAAGACCAATTGCCAGGGCAGACAACTCAAGACAGAACACTCTCGCGCAGAAAAGTGAGGAAATATGATTCCAAACAATGGGAAAACCAAATGAATGAGTGAATAAATGGGCGAATGCAAATCATCTTCTTCCTTCATTTGCATGGTTCGAATTAAAAAATTCAAACCATGCAAATGAACACGTTTCCTACTTTTATTTACCTCATAAATCACTCTTTTTTTCTTTCATATGTTCAGAATTTATACATCTTTTCTTTGTCTCCCTTTCCCAATAGATCTACTATTTATTTTATATGGTTCCATGTTTATCATCGAACGTAATATAAGCTCGGGGCCCTGTGTATCATTTTCATTATTGTTCTTCACTTTTGAGTGCGGTCTAATAAAAAAACTTAAAAAGAAAGAGCGGTCGCAAGTAAATACTGTCAAAATTGCCCCTTCTCAAACAGAGGTTTGGCGTCATGTTGTCACAATTCTTGACTTTGACCGGCCGGTGCAGAGGTGCGACCGTTGGCACATTTACAACAGTGGGTATCATTTTACGTCATTATCTGACCAATATCGGTTTAGCATACAATTTCAAAACCCGTATTTGAGTAACATTTTCAGATATTATATAACGTGAGTAGGATCATGAGAACTTGAAGTGGTACTTATATTTTAGTGTAAAACTGGATTACACCTTGCATTTTTTTTTAAATTATTACTGTAAGTTTTTTAAGTTAAAGTTTGTTATGAAGCTTAATCTGTATTGCTACGAGTATTCTCTAAGGAGACAACCTTGAGCGC
This sequence comes from Anorthoa munda, assembly GCA_945859665.1. NCBI lineage: Eukaryota > Metazoa > Arthropoda > Insecta > Lepidoptera > Noctuidae > Anorthoa > Anorthoa munda. The sequence goes on from OX243897.1 coordinate 26,185,445, forward strand.
AGCGACGAATCTAGACCAAAACTAATAGTTTCGTTGCTCTGGTGTAGCGCTGCGCTCAAGGCTTTCCGTAGAGAATAGCACTACAGTCAAAAAATCTGGCCTAAGCTCAAGAGATAGTTTATTAATTTGAAAACAAACTTAACTTGTTGTTTCAATTAGGAAAAAATACCTATACTAAAAATCCACTAGGACACAGCCCACAAGGTGCTTCGAAATATTCGTCACCACGCTTGCTTTGACATTTATGAATTCTCATAGAATACGATTATCTATGTTTATGATCAGTACCGACATTTTGATGTTTTGTAGCTTGATTAAAATATAACACATTTATATATTTGGTTTGAATGTTAATTTCTTCCTATTCCTAACTAATAAATACTTTGGTGCGACAGCAATATAAAACTGAATTATCACGGCAGTCAATTAAATAATAATAATTATAAATTTTATAACCAATGCTTTAGTAATGACTGAAGAATTGGTTAACGTACCAGGAAGAGTAGAAAGCTATAGAATAGAACTTTGCCCGACAGTGGGACAACATAGATTGAAAAAATAAAAATTGGTTAACCTCTAACTTTGTTAAGTCATTGACAAAAACAAATGCCAATCGGTCTGCCAAGCTTAGCAACCACAACACTATTCCGTAATTTTGATGTCTATGAACACAGATGTGACGTGTTTGTCGGCAGAAGTTTACACTTTTAAGTTTGACCAATCTTTCCTCACGATATGTTAAGATATGTCGATAGATTCTGCTGTCGGCTCAAGTTGTTTATTAATTAGTTATGATACAACAGTAGTGCTAAGTTTATGACAGTTTCTGGGTACTTATTGTCTATTGTAATTTATTAAGTTCTATGTTGAAGGAGAGGAAGGTTAAGGAAATATGGATTGTGTAAAAAAAATATATTCAAGAAAACGCAGTGATTACCGTGACGGCTGTTGGGAAAAAATGGAAGACGGGATAGGGGCATAAAGGTAATGTGTTATCAACTCCATATTCATGCCCATAGCCCCTGATGCGGTGGATATTTCATTCGCCAGCCCCACTCAGTCACCACGTGTCGTCAACTGGCGTATCATGGAGGAGGTCAAGTGTATCCAGCAATTGAGACTCGAGGTGGCCTTGCGCAAGTCCGAGGCCAAGTTTTTTCATGGTCCTTGGAACGCGCCACCGCGCCGGGCTTCCAAATAACGGTAGCAGGGATTTACATCGGCGTCGGGTCGACGATGAAGTGCCTGAATCTCGTTCTCGACAGCCGGTGGAATTTCGTGGAGCATTTCCGACGTCTGGCGCCCAGACTGGATCGAGCCGGGACTGCCCTTAAGTGGGTCCTGCCATGGCTGGTCATGGTCATTCAGCTGGTCTGGGGATACCGCACGGTCACCGGTGAGGTGGGGAGCCTCCTTGCCGGATTGCCGTCATGCCGAAGTAGGCCATGGGATCTGGAGGCGTAACGCCGGGGCGAAACTCCGTTGCCGCGACAAATCGCGGCTCGGCGGACAGTGTTTCGGCAGGATCTCATGGTGACATGGTGAGAGCGGCTGTCGCAACCCAGCGCTGGGCACGCCACAATTGCGGCGGTAAGGCCCCCCTCTTTAAGGAGTGGCTTGGGAGGCGCCACAGCGTCCTCACCTTCCGCCTGACGTTGGTCCTCACCAAACACGGCTGTTTCGGGAGGTTTGTGCTCAGGATAAGGCGGGCGGAAATCCCCGGGTGTCACTATTGTGTGGATCGCCCGGAGGATACGGTTTAGCACATGGTGGAGGTGCCCCGCTTGGGCGGAGCAACGCCGTCTCGTGGAGGCGATCGGCGGTGGCGACCTCTCGCGTCCGGCCCTGGTTGAGGCCATGGAACGGGGTGAGAGTGTTTAGGAAGCTGTCATCTCTTTCTGCGAAGCAGTAATGCTCGCGAAGGAGGTATCGGAACGCGTGAGGGAGACGCAACAGATACGCCCTCATGCCCCTAGCCACCGAAGGATACGCCCTGGACGTCGGGAGTCGCAAGCCGATTCCCGGCCACCGCAGGCGCGGGCTTGCCGACGGTGAATAATGGGTAGCCGTCCGATAAGACCCAGGCCCGAGTCGACAGCGCGTAGTGTTTCACGCGCGCCTCAAAGAGGTGTCAGCAAAAACTGACGGGGTCCGCAAGGGCTGATGCCTGTCTGTGTCGGGGATAAATTTTAAAAAAAAGCTTGAGCGCTTGCAAAACCTGTGCATCCGTTTTGTTTTTGGTCTGAGGAAATACGACCATGTCTCTCAGTTCCGCAAGGATCTCAAGTGGCTCCCTATCCGCCTTCGCAGGAACACTCGAGTATTATGTCTCCTCTTCAACATCCTGTTTAACCCTACTTACCCTAAATATCTACGCGATCACTTCTCCTTCACTCGCCCTGCCGATGTCCCATGTAGATCACACCTTAAGCATCACCTGAACTTCCCATCCCATAGTACTAATTTCTATTCCCACTCCTTCTCTGTTCATGCAGTACGACTGTGGAACTCACTTCCACCTAATATTCGTGATTCCCAAAATGTACATCTATTCAAGAATTGTTTCTTGTCAAAGATCATTACCTCTCCACCATATTGTAATTATTATGTATTATTATGTAAGTATTTTTATCTTCTATATGTTTATTTAAGGTATATGTATTATTTATACATAATTAGTTAAGATAAATAGTTATATAGTTGTTAGTCTATTTTAAGTTTCCTTATTTCCTTCTACACACTGTGTCTTCGTATATCATCCAACTTTCCTGTCGCAGGTCTGCTGGAAGAAATTTCTATTTGAAATAAGCAGTACCTTTGTGCTCTTCTATATGTATTATTTCTTTTCTCTGTTAAGTGTTTTGTGTGTACATAAATAAATAAAATAAATAAATAAAAAGAAAATAGAATGGCCATGAAGATGGAGATGATAACACTGTATAGCTTAATATTTCAAACACATAGCTTAGACATAATTGAATGTAGACGGTGTCAACAATGTTACTCTGTTAAAAACTTAATAGATACTTTGGGCTTTATTAATAAAAAGTTCTGTTATATTTTTATTCATTTTTAAATTTTTATTAGACTGGAGTGATTAATGTTTCGTTTCTAGTACTTTCGAAGTGACTTAATTAAAACTTAAAATTTTTATTATTATTTTTATTGGAATCTTTTTTTATATTTTTTTTATTTGTAATTGAATTTATTTTAATTACTTGGAATTTTCTTATGTAAAGTTAATGTATATTTGTTGTTAGTATGTGTAGGTATAGGAAATTTGGGGTGGGTGAGGTATTTATTTATAAAATTATTATTATGAAAAGTGCTGTGAAAAGGGCTTTCTCACAGCACTTTTCATTAATCCCCGGCTGTAAATCAGCGTTGAACAGTGTAGAAGCCATTGCTTTACACTGCTCAGCATATGCTGAGCCCGCTCCTTTTGCCATACTGAAATAATATTGTGCCTCAGAGATAATTTGTGTTTGTTCATGTCATGTTACAGTTGGCAATAAATGTTTTATTTCTTTTCTTTTTTAAAATGTTATAGGCTCGTGTTTGACCACTATCTCACCTGTTGGTAAGCGATGATGTGGTCGACGGTGAAAAGCTTGCCTAGAAATAACCTTTCTTGTATTTTCTTAATTACTTAAACATTCATTACATTATATATTGCAATTTTATTTATGTAAATTGCTTGTGGAAAATTTTGTTTGTCACGGCTATCCACACCTTTTTTCTAAACTAGAAGCTATTGGTGTACGAGGTGATACACTGAAAATCTTCCAAGATTATCTCGCTGATCGGGAGCAATGTGTCAAGATTGATGGGATGGTTAGCGACGCTAAAACCATGAGTTTTGGTGTGCCGCAGGGCTCAATTCTGGGACCGACCCTTTTTGTTATTTATGTTAACAACTTGTGCAAACTCTCCCTGTTAAATTGTTCAATATTTGCATATGCTGATGACACGGCATTACTCGTACATGGTGATGACAGGACTGAGACAACGACTCATGCTGAGAGTGCCCTGGCGTCGGTAATGGGCTGGCTGTATGATAACCTTTTAACTGTAAATTTGTCTAAAACCACCTTCTTACCCTTTTCCTTGCAAGCCATTACATTGCCCGCCCCAAACGCAATTATACTAAAAGCACCTACTTGTTCTCCAAACTCACATAACTCACAGTGTTCCTGCCCTACACTAGCAAGGTCGGAGACAACTAAATATCTTGGGGTAAAAATTGATAGCCTATTGAATTGGAAATCTCATGTTGATGGTATCATGGTTAGAAAACTAATCTATGTTTTCAAAAAGTTGAGACACTCAGCTGACCACACTACCCTGAAGACAGTTTATTACGCACTGTGCCAGTCCATACTTACGTATTGTGTCACGGTTTGGGCGGGTGCACCAAAGACTCACCTTATTCATCTTGAGAGAGTACAGAGGGCTATTCTGAAGGTCAAACCCTTCAAACCCTTTCGGTATCCTACAGTCAGTCTATTTAGGGATTGTATGGTTCTATCTGTTGAAGGCAACTTTTTGTGCTTAATGTGGTTATGCGTAAACACATCTCCCTTAAGTATGATCCCAGCTCCTGAGATAGGCGCCAACGCTATAGAGTTTGCCCTACTCAAAGCTGTAGGACGACACTGGCCCGGAAACATTTTTATGGTATCGGAAGTCATCTTTTTAATAAAACCAACAAACATTGCTCCATTTATTCTACTTCTTTTCAGGAATTTAAGAGACGGGTATATGAATGGTTACAGGTACAGAGCTACGACGAAACAGAAAGTCTCATAAAGTTGTCATTCCTATAATACACAACCTATACACGAATTCTCCCCTATACACAAACTCGCAGAATCACAACTCCACATTCAATACACTTACACACATGAGAGGGCTATGATTTATTTTGTCTCATCACTTCTCTTAACTTCTGACCTTGTTTATTATATCTATGCTTCTGACCCTCTGATGTTATTTTTTGATATACAACACAAGTGTGAGGATCCTGGTACCCATAACACAAGTTAAATCTTTCTTTGGGTGCCTGAATTCATTACAAATGCTACTGACATACATTGTTACGCGTTAATGTGAATTTGTTATTTTTGCATAATGTTGTTCATAAGTGTTTGATTGTACAAATTTAGATTCAATAAACAATTTATTTTTATTTTTTATATCTACAAATTCTGTTAAAGTCAAAGTCAAATATATTTGTTTCAACTAGGCATTGGCCTAGCCGCTTATTGAAGCGGCACTTTTGAACGTCAAACAATAATAAATCAAAATTAAAAATGTATAAGTAATAAAAATTTATTCTACCGTGCATTCGGAAAAGTAGCTTGTTATGGAGAAGAACGCACAAGAAACTCCATATTTACTCTTTTTAAAAAAATAGGTGTTTTACAATGTTTACTTATGTACATACATTAATAAATTCATGTATGTGAGGACGATGCACCCAAAAATAGCACTACACACTATACTACGTACAGGTATAAAGTAATAAAAGCACTAACAGGTAAATTCATTAATTTGATAAATAGGAACATGGTTCTCACATACTTACAAATATTGCAAACATAGGTAAAATAACAAATTCAACATCAACGAGACCTTGTGTGAGTCAAATTCTGGAAAAATATAAAAAATAACCTTAGAATACAATAACTATGAATAGGAATACAAATTAGCAAATTTGATTTTGTCCACACCAAAGATTGCCCTACGGAGCGGGACCAACATGTTGCCAAGCATTCTTATCTTGAATATAATCATCTAATTTGTAATAATTATGCTTGTTTACAAAGTGTGCTTTTAACTAAAGTTTTAAATTTACTTTCATTTAGTTTTAATATATCACAATGTATTTTGTTATAGAATTTAACACAGTACCCCTTGAAATTTCAATGAAGACAAAAAAAAAGTCGTTTGGGAAATTCACCCATGTAAATGTTAGAAAATAAAATAAAACTTTGTGTAGCTGAGTGTACAAAAAGTCACGCTTTGGTATTCGTTAGTAATAGATTTTTTATTTAAAAAAATGTGGTACTCGTTGGGAATAGAAAATAAATGCGGAAATAAACTAATACCAAATGGTATTAGCTCTTGGTATTGGATGGGAATAGATCGAAAGATGAGTGTACTTTTGCTAGTCTATAAGATGGTTGATCTAACTTATCTTTATTTCTCGTATTACAATTCTGTCAATCACTGACCTTACTAAAGAGACGTATATTTTTCCTTACATACATAATATTTTCATAAATGAATTGGCAAGTAACTGTCATAATATTAATATTTTTAAATAGCTCCCTAAGAGATTCTCGGTGACTTAAATTATATATGGCTCTGATAGCTCTCTTTTGCAATATAAATATGGATTCAATGTCAGCCGCTCGGCCCCACAGTAAAATACCGTATAACATAATGCTGTGAAAGTAACTAAAATAGACCAAACGCGCGGTCTCCACATCCGTTAACTGTCTTATCTTTCTAACAGCATAAGCGGCCGAGCTCAGCCGACCCGCAAGAGATGTTATGTGAGAACTCCATTGCAATTTGTCGTCTAGAGTGATTCTGTTAGATTTACAAAGTCCAGCTTTTCGCCATTTAATATGATGTTGCATTCAGAATGTGAATCTAATACATTTGGTTTTTTTTTCATTTAGTACCAAATTGTTTGCCGTAAACCAATTTTGGACCGCCGATCTATTTTAAATATCAAAGATGTGTCTATTTTAAATAAATACATCGATAAAAAAAAACATAATATAAACTAACATTAACTGTAAGCTATTCATTTACCTATTCAGCAAATGTTATTGAAGTTATTACATCTTGAGTACTTACAACCTATATTTTATATCATAATGTAAAAGATCTAAATCTGAACGTAACTTCAAAAACCTTTTTAAATCCTACTAACTGAAAACAGGAGTGATCGTTTCCAGTTTTCAGTTCTAAGACGTCCCAGTTTATTCAAGTTTGCAAGCTTCTCATAACCGTATGATATAAAGGCTCCTTTAGACGGATGCGACCCGACAATGCGACAACGCATTTTTTTAAAGATATAGTTCCAAAAAATTTATATAAATTGTTTTTATATTCATATCTTTTCATTAGTTCACCACGAACGTAGGCTTATCAAAAACCGTTACAAAAAGAACGGTCGCAAGTTAATATTGCCAAAATTGCCCCTTCTTAAACAGAGTTGTTGTCGTCGTGTTGTCACAATACTTGACTTTGACCGGCCGGTGTAGAGGCGCGTCAGTTGGCACATTTACAACAGTATCATCTTACGTCATTATCTGACCAATATCGGCTTAGCATACAATTTCAAAACCCGTATTTGAGTAACAATTTCAGATGTTATATAATTTGAGTGGGGAACATGACCAGTTAGATTAGGTACTTAGACACTGGATTACTCTTTGCAAAATATGATATATGTTTTTAATTCTGTAAGCTTTTTTGTAGTGTTATTTCTGAAGCTAAATCAGTAAACTACTTCCTTCAGGCTTCTTCATCATGATTGTGACCAAGGTCAATATATAGTTTATTAATTTTAAATTAACACTAACTTGGTGTTCCAAAGGGAAAAAGGGATCTAGGGTTTCCTCACGATGTTTTCCTTCACCGTTTTGAGAGCAGTGGTGATGAAATAATTTACACAGAGCAAAGCGCCTGCCTGGGTTCGAACCCACAACCTACAACTTGTAAGTCACGACCGGTACCACTGGGCCACCACTGCTCGTAGAATTCGACAATCTTCTATAATTATTTATGACTAGCTGTTCCCCGCGGCTTCGCTCCCGTGGGCCACCCCACAGGACCCGTTTTCGGGATTAAAAAGTAGCCTATGTTACTCAGGAATAAAGTAGCTTTCTATTGGTCAAAGAATTTTTTAAATCGGTCCAGTAGTTTTGCATCCTATTCGGTACAAACAAACAAAAAAATCTATCCTCTTTATAATATTACTAGCTGCTTCGCGCGGCTTCGCTCCCGTGGGCCACCCCACAGGACCCGTTTGCGGGATAAAAAAATAGCCTATGTCACTCAGGAATAATGTAGCTTTCTATTGGTGAAAGAATTTTTCAAATCGGTCCAGTACTTTCGGAGCCTATTCGGTACAAACAAACAAACAAACAAAAAAATCTTTCCTCTTTATAATATTAGTATAGATTATATTACTAGCTGTTCTCCGCGGCTTCCCTCCCGTGGGCCACCCCACAGGACCCGTTTCCGGGATTAAAAAATAGCCTATGTTACTCAGGAATAACGTAGCTTTCTATTGGTGAAATAATTTTTTAAATCGGTCCAGTAGTTTCAGAGCCTATTTGGTACAAACAACCAAACAAACAAACAAACAAAAAAATCTTTCCTCTTTATAATATTAGTATAGATTATTATATTATTATTAGTATTAGTATAGATAAGTACGGATATTTTGATTAATATCGTTGCTTGATTAAAGTATAAATCACTAAAAACATTAGATCTGGTTTGAATATTAATTTCTTCCTATTCCTAACTAATAAATAAATACTTTGGCGCGACTGCAAAATATACTGCATTATCGCGGAAGTAGATTAAATAATAATATAAATTTTAAAACTGTAATTATAATTATTATTTGTAACCAATGCTTTATTTAGTAATTACTGAAGAATTGGTTAACACACCAGGAAGAGTAGAAGGCTATAGGTTAGAACTTTGCCCAACAGTGGGACAACATATAGATTAAAAAAAAACATTAGTTAACCTCTAGTAACATAGCTAGAGGTTAACTAATGTTTTTAAGTCATTGACAAAAACAAATGCCAATCGGTCTGCCAAACTTGGTAACACCGGCACTATTCCGTCACACTGGTGTCTATGGCCACAGATGTGACGTGTTCGTTGGCAGGCTTTTAATCTTGACTAATCTTTCCTCACGATACCTATGTCGATAGAATCTGCTGTCAGCCCAATATATTTCTAACTAATATATACTTTGGCGTAGCTGCATTATAAACTGCATTAACGCGAAAGTAGATAAATAGGAATTTTAAAACACAAATTATAATTACTTATAACACATACTGGGAAGAGTTGAAAGCTTTGGGGTAAACCTTTGCCTAGAAGTGGGACAATAAAGGTTGAATGTTAGGTAAAAAAAATGAGTGCTATCGTGTTTGAATTTGCCGCTAGGGGCGCTGGTGTATAGTGAGGTCTTCAAAATGTTAAATTTCATAGTTTTTCGGGTATAAGCGCGAGTTTACTTACTACTTTTTTATTTTTGTAAATATTTTCCAAATATGACAGATTAAAATAGGTTGTACAGGTCAGGCCAACCACTGATTTAATAGAGTTTTACGTTTCGGCAAATTGTAGTCTCCTTTTTTCGAAAAAAGGGGTTGCGCGAAACTGCAGCATATTCGATTTTATTTTTAATCGCACTTCTAAGGCTTAATACATTATTTCAATTCAAACTTTGTTTCCATGCGCGTAATAGCAAGTTTGACAGCTATATTTGAGGACCTTACTCACCAGTGGCGCTAAATAGTGGGCAGATAAACGGTAGCCCTCTTTAGTAATAATAGATTAAAGCCTAACTTTGTTAAATCATCGACAAAAACAAATGCCAATCAGTCTACAAAGCTACAAAGCTTGGCAACACCGGCACTATTCCCTTACACTGGTGTCTATGACCACAGTTGTGGCGTTTAGTGGCAGTTTACACTTGTAATCTTGACTAATCTTTCCTCACAATATGTTAAGCTATGTCGATAGAATCTGCTGTCAGCTCAAGTTGTTAACACATTGATAAGTTGTTATACAACAGTAGTACAAAGCCTATAGCTTCTGGGTACTTAGTGCCAATTGTAATTCATTAAGTTCTATGATATCTATTTGAATGTTTGTGGAGAGGAAGGTTAACGAAAATAAGAATTGTATGAGGAAAGACATACCAGAAAAGGGAGAGATTAGCGTGACAGTTGTGGGGAAAAATAGAAGATGGGATAGGCATAAAGATGGCAATGATATTTTTTTTTTACCATTTGTACGCTCGCGTTTGACCACTATCTCACCAGATAGTAAGCGATGATGTGGTCGACGATGTAGCACACTTGCCTAGAAGAAACCTATTCACTCTTGACTTAAAGAAAGGTTGTAGCTTTCAGGAATTACAGATTCTGGCAGGGAATTCCACTCCTTAGCTGTACGCATAATAAAAGTATTCCCAAAACGTTTGGTGCGTATGGTTGGGATGTCCACTATGTACCGATGACGCATCGCCGTACGTCTTGTAGTCCGATAATGGGACAGGCTAGGAGGAATTAGTTCATGCAATTCCATCGCACACTCCCCGAAATGTAACCGAAAAAAACCGTATAGCTTAATATTACAAACCTACCTTGGACATAATGGATTGTAGACGGTGTCAACAATACAGCAATGTTACTCTGTTTAATAGTGGATTGATACATTGGGCCTTTTTACCCGACTGCCGAAGGAGGGTAATGTGTTTATCAGTCTATGTATGTATGTAAGTATGTATGTATGTATGTATGTATGTATGTATGTTTGTTCCTATGTGGCGTTCTAGAGACCAAGCGCGAGGGCCGATTTTGATGGTTCTTACGTCAATCGATTCGTCTTAACCCCGCGAGTGTCACTGAAACTACATGAAAATTGGAAAATAGGAATGTGGCGGTTTTTGGGCGCCATTTTGTGGGGGCCCAAATTGTTTTTTCTTCCAAACCTTTCGTGTGGGGTATCAAAATAAAGGATTTTAAGAGGTGATTTCAAAAATATATAACACTTATATGTTTAAATGTACCTAATTCGAAAAAATAATGAACTAAAAAGATATAAATAAAAAAAGTTAATTAAAAAAATCAAAATACCCGACTGCTTGAAAAGCGAACTAAAAAGACGTAAACAAGGAGAAAATCATGCTGTGCAGTCGGAGGATACGTCTGGTTTTGGTCAGCCAGCTCGCGAAGATGTATCCTCCGACAGCACAGCATGATTTTCTCCTTGTTTAAGTCTTTTTAGTTCGCTTTTCAAGCAGTCGGGTATTTTGATTTTTTATATTAACTTTTTTTTTAATATAAAGTTCTATAATATTTTTATTAATTTTTAAATTGTTATCAGACCGAAGTGATTATTTTTTCGTTTTTAGGAATTTCGCAGTTACTTAATTACTTATGCATTCTTTACATTATTTATTGCAGTTTTATTTATGTTAATTGCTTTAGCGGAAAATTTTGGCCTTCACGGCCATACCAACTAGTTTTGCAAAAAAAAAAAAAAAATAAGATATACATCTATCTATTCAGCAAATGTCATTTACTACTTGAGTACATACCTACGTTAAATCACATAATGTAAAAGGTCTAAATCTGCCAGGCGAGCACGGCCACTGTGATAGGCTTGAGTCACGCATTTTATGACGGTGTTTGCTCCCAAACTGTGATAAAAATGGGAACCGATCACTTAACCGAACATTTTTTGTTCGAATTTCATTTTACCCAAAACTATTGATTTGATTGTCTTTTTTGCTATATGCATTATTTGTCATATTTTCAGATCATCGTAGTATCTGTATGTATATATGTATTATTTTACAGAACTAGTTTTTGCCGATTTTCAAATTAACTTTTTGCTTTTGGCCGAAGCCTCTTTTGTACTTTTTTCATTTGCCAAATGATTTGGTCACAAATATATAGCCGATTACTTGGTAGTATTTTCAATTTAAAATTAAAATAGTGTCATACAAAGTCAATATGTTGTGCTACAAAATTTTGTGACAGAAACGAATCACTGCAAAACCGACTTCACGCAGTCTTGTATGTGTTTACGTATTTATTTTGAATTTTCATACAAATGATTTATTAATAACTGTCATGCATTGGACATATTTATTCATTAATTATTTCAACGAATTAGTCCAAGAGCAAGCGAAGCGAGCTCAGGAATTTAGAGCACCCCGACACGGATAGGTTAGGTTCGAAGGTTAGGTTCGCATGATGGGAGCTGAAGTGAGCGAGAAAAGTGAGCGAACTCAGCGCCCGTCATCTCCTTCATGATAGGTTACTGTAGATCCTGCAGACAGAAATAGGAACCCGGCGTGCGGGGCTCCGTCGACATATTTTTTTATTAAGTCGCTGTTTATACATTTGTATTCACCCACTGTTTCCCTCTCACTTAGTATTTCGTTAAGGTATATTCAGTGTTGTAGTGTTTAGCATTTTAGAAGTTATTATCATGCGTATAAGAAACATGTTTTAATATCATTATACGTAAATAAATTTATGCTGTACAATGTTATGCGTAAATATAATTAGGGTAAACAAAAGTATGACATGTCATATTATGTCTTAAAATTTAAGGCAAATAGATAGGGAACCATGTAACGGTCTGCACAAACTTTCTAGGTGTTTGATGAAATGAAAATATGGTAATTAAAACAGTGAAATAATGAATGTTCGGGAAAATAATACTTCTACCAAATGTTATTTTGGCTAAGTGTAACTTCAGTGGAAAGGTTGTCAACCATGAAACGTCAGAGTAACGAAAAAAATCGAATTGATAATATGTTAACTGAGACAGCAGTGGCAGACGTGACTTCGATGAAGTAAAAAAAAGGAAACGATAATAGTTGAAAAGTTTTAGGTGAAATGAAATTCGGTCAAATATTTTTTGAACTTAAGATAGGTTACAGATAAAAATGTGTGACTCAAGCCTGTTTCAGTAAGCCGTGCTCGCCCGCCTGAACGGAACATGTTAAACCTTTTTCAAACCGACACGATCATTCCAGTTTTAGGACATCCCAGTTAATTCAAGTTTGCGAACTTTTCATGACCGTATGAGATAAAGGCTTCTGTAGACGGATGAGTCGCGACAATGCGACAACGCTATTCTTTATATATATAAATATATAGTTCCAAAAATCTATTAAAAATTTATTGTTCTTAAACAGACTGTAATAATTTCCTCAAAATTCATTATCGCATTGTCGCCTGTCTGCGTGAGCCTCAAGTTCTGACGTAACAGCCCTTACATACACCTAAGTTTTATCATACCTACGTATAATAGTCGCAAGGTCGCATAGAAATAACGGACCGGTTGCTTGCGAAAGCTAGCGGTCTTCGTTTAAAAAAATTAAATTGCTCAAGTTTAAGCAGCGTTCGAATGGTGTAATGAATAGCTAAATGTATGCGGCTACCGGTGAATTGAAATAGAGACGGGCTGGCTACAGCAAATAGTGGTTGTAGAACTTAAATATTAGCGCTTTTAATGCATGAATCTTTTGACGTTATTAGGTAAACTCTGATTGATTCGACATAGGTATCAGTTTAAGCCACATCATCGCTTATCATCTGGTACGATAGTAGTCAAGCGCGAGCCTGTCAATAATAAAAATAACACTTTTATTGCCCATAACTAGTTGTTTGTAAGCGCAATGTTCAAGATATCGAACAAATAGCAGTGTCTAAACAAAATGCCTATGAATGGGTGAGTAATAATAAATTCCGATTCCATGCCAATTCTAGCAAATAACGAGATCATATTTATTTATTTAATATACTAATAATACTATTGTACACGATAATTTACATTTATAAAGGAAATTTAAAACTAAAAACACATACAATGGGCGTCCTTATCGCATTCCGCGATCTCTTCTAGGCTTTAATATTTATAGATGAAAGAAAATTGATAGCGTGACAGTTGACAGAAGGAAGAAGCAGAAACAAACGTGTTGTGCCGACCACAAGTTACATGGGATATCGGCAGAAAGATGATGATATTCAATATAATCCAAATCGAATATCAGCTGTCATGGTATGGTCATGAGATGTGGAGAAATAAGGAAATGTGGAGAAGAAAGTTTTGGGTATGAATATGGATGGCTTTAAGAGTAGGGGAAGATCAATGAAACAATGGAAGGACTGTGCGAAAGAAGATATTTTATGGTTAGAAAAGGAGTTACTAAAAAGATGACAATTAGTTGAGAAATATGAAAGAAGAAGAAAATGTTATGCCGAAGCCAAAGCGAGCTTGAAAAGCCAAGTTCATCTCTTTTAATAGACATATTCATAAAAGCAAAGTCCCAAGATTTCGAAAAAATAACACTATCAAGAAAATAAACTCCGCTTACTTCACAACCCTGAGCAGCAAATCGCTATTTTAAAGAATGTTTGTATTCTAATATTGTCTGTCAAAAAAACTGTACCTAGTAATTTACCTTTTTGAAAAGATTTAGAAATTGAATACCGGAGAGACGAGATTGTGACTGTTTTTTTTTTAAATATGGGCATTGCCGTTTAGACATCCTTTAAGCGTACCTACCGTATATATAAGGTATGGAGGACATAAGAAGTTCGTCTTCAATATTGTCATTTGAAATTAAAGTTTTTAAGATACCTACGGGCATTGGCCTTTACCCGTCCTTCAGGCATACTTACTGTAAGACCTAAGTAGTTCTTCTTCAACTGGTGGAGGATCAAAGAAGTTGTTATAAAATTTTACGAAGTTAAATAATAGCTTTGAGAAGGTCACTCGGCTTCTCTGTCTACGATTAAATATTCATTTAAAGTGTATGCTTAGAAGTTGTACCTGTTTTTTCATTTATTAAGTTTAATATTAATATAATTTTTATAAAAAAAAAAAACTGTTTTAAATTAATATACTTTAATAAAAAGGTGCTAGAGTTAATTGGAATATTATGAGTAAACTATTTCAATTATTTTCTTATTAGTTCTTGTCTTCTAATTAGTTATCTAGATTATCGTCTAGCTGGGTTATGCAAAATCTCGTATAAATCTTTTCAGTAGAAACAGGTCTTAATAAGAAACTCCATCGTTTTCTTTTTCTTGTTGCTCAAGGAATAAAAAACCAGTTTCAAGGTTTTAGCACATACAGTATTTTAAAGAAGAATGGACTCGCATGTTACTATGGTTTTAATAATATAATTATAGTTATCTGCAAGTCAACCTACTGTGAAGTATGTTATGAACTTGAAATTTCACGTATGTATGGTTTTTACATTTCAAGACCATTATGCCATGAATATTTTTTGACATCTAAAGAAGCGAGCGAATCATCTCCGTTTATATCTCCAGTTCTATGGCTAACAATAGAATTTCGATTATAATGAATGCTATACATTTTAGGATAAAAAAAAATGTTTACGTATTAAATTAACAATTATAATGTAATCTGTAATCTAAATTAACAGTTATAATTGTTAATTATTACTGTTTACCGTTTATTATTATTTACCTTAAAACAATGCAAATTAAACGTACCTACATAAATACCACCCATTATTTCGGATCGTGCATCAAATATTATTCAACTTTATATGCATGTGAATCACGAACGTATGTTTATATAGCATTAATATTAACTACTTGATTATGAAAAAAACTTAATGATTATTTTCCCTTGTTATTAGCAGAGATCTAGGAGATTTAGGTCAGTAGTATCTATCCGGCGAGAACATGAGAAATTGCTTTTGCAAGAACGGGTCGTTTGCCAATACGTTCAGAAATGTGCCTACTAGACATTCCGACATACCGTAGAAGATTTTACTGATACTCTAGGGGAATGGGAATTGATTTTATAGATCACACTGTGTACCTATAAAGGTAACCGTATTTTGTATGTAACGTGCCGTTTTATGAGGGCGTTGGAAAAACATATCTATATATTCTCATAACAGTCGCCGAGAAGAAAACAAGAACTGATTTTATAAGATTTTAAGTCACTGATTTCTTAGGTGCTAATATAAATAAATGCTTATAAAGAAGTACTTACTAAAGTGTCAAGTAGTGAAAGTAAACCGCTGACTAGCGGACTGCAACGAACTAACACGATTACAAATCACAAACGTTCACGAACTCAGCGCAAACTAAACCCGAACATCTTTCGGCTTTCCGAACTCGAAGCCGAATAAGACGAAGTATTACTATTCTTTCTCGAAAGTACATTTTTCCGTACACTTTTTTCTCCAAATATTCGGTCCAGAACTTGTCTGATGGTTGAATGTTTTCTGTCAAACGGATTTGGGTACATGGTCGGGTCGTGCGTTCACCACGGCTGGTCTTTCGTTATTGTCGGTGAGTGCAGTTGCTCTAGTGGGGGGTGTTTTGCAAGCTTTAGAGGTCAAGTTCAAAGACACCATGTTATCTTGACTAAGTGTTATGAAATTTTTATTGACTGTTGAAGAGGTGGCTTTTAGAAACCAATGCTCAAATTTATTTTATGAAATGATTGCACTGCTCTGCTGTGCTGTGATATGTCTTCATTCAAGTCTTGTGTGAATTTGTGTGTTGGCGACCAATGGTTTTTTGATGCATTATTGAGTGGTTGGAGAGTTAGTACGTATAAAGTTATTAATAAATTACTGGAGTAAGATTGAAACGGACTGTGATTTGTGTAAATGGTAGGTAATTTAACTGACTTGCCGCAGCTAAATAGAATTAAGGCGACATAATTATAATTACGTATCTGCTTTACGTACGGGAAAAATAGTAGTAAAGTTATAATTATTATACCTGTAGTTCAAAATCATGAGTAATATGGATACATAAATAGGCATCAAACACATTTTTAGGAATCAATTTCTAATAGAAATGGGATGAGACCAAAGAAATCGTACCTAACTCAATTCATGAATGAACAAGAAAAATATGAATAACTGCCTATAATAATAACAATCAGTAGGAAAGCAAGAACCTAACATTGTACCAAAAAAATGTGATAGAGTCAGGGACCTGTAGAAGGTCACAATAATTACGATCGAAAGTTTTCGGTCGTTGAACTACTACATCTTACTGTTATTACACTTGTATGAACTGAACTGGACCATACGAACATTTGATCCGGATATCGCTTTATTCTTCCTAATGCATCTTGTGATTTTCACAATGTGTTTTGAGACCGTTTAAATCTGGGGTTTATATTAAGAACTGTTCGGGGCACTATTCAGTCGTTTTATATATTTAAACTGTATTTTTTAAGAACGTACGATTTTGTTGTGATTTGAAGTCATAGCGGCGAAAGAATATGAATTTGGTAGATAGATCCAATTTCTAGTTTTTATAATAATGGATAATTTAGTCGGTGACAAGAGAACTTATATTCTGTGTATATAGTAAAATATTGTTAATATTTTTAGTGTTCCTAACCGGCTTGTGTGCATGACTAGAATCTAGATTATTGAATATAATAAAGCAAAAGGACTTTGTAAGGATCATAGCTGGAGTTTATGTTAGTATATTTGTGAGACTTGTTGTCTTCTTTAGCATGGATACCCATTCTTGGCATGAAAAATGCAAATAAATAAAATATAAAACCAGTAAACACTGCTTGTTAGTGGGTTATTAAAAGCCTTACTCTCAACATTTTGTATTTTCCTGCAGTCTATATTAAGATGAACTTCCTCAATAAAATCAACCGCCTGAGTCCATGGAACGCCCACGCTTGTAGTTAAGCGAATAGATTATGTTATTGCTTGCAGGATAAACTGCGAGCTGTGGTAGCTTATGAAACTTAATTATTAGGAGATAGAAGATTCACGGATAAATTACAACTATTTACAAGAAACAATCCATACTGTTTGAGAGGTTTTTTAAACTACTATTGGACTATGTTGTCAAACGCTCAAGAAGCATGTTGTTGCTTGTTACTATATTTTCCAGGTTAATGTATACAATTTATGATTGCTGATAAATAAACATAGTTTCTTATATATTCAATTTAAACTTTTAGGCTGCTTTCAAACTCTTCAATTCATTTATCAGGTTTCGTAAAATGGTTAAAAACTCAGCCAGTCAGTGAGAAAGTTTGTTGCCTTTTCATTAGGATTTTTTTTTGTTATAGATTTCTATACTGAATATGTCAGTACCAACTCTGTTTTAACTCGCAGTCAATCAAGTTATTATAATATTGTAGGTTGCCTGTAAAAACCGTATTCTGCTGTATTCGATAGACTGGAACCCGACTCCAACAATGTAGGTAGGTTAAAAACTATGTTTTAAGAAAAAAACAATAAAAATCAGTCTCAATAAGTTGTATCCTATATGAAAAATTAAAGTCCCCGTTACCGCTGAAACTGTACAAAGTTGACCAAAGTTGTCGACATAGCTCACAGAATAAGTCAGCTGAAGTGGCAATGGGCCGGCCATATATGTCGTAGAACCGATGACCGAATATTATTATCTGTGGTTGGGGTAAACGTGTTCTTGAGTGAAGAACACGAACTGGTAAACCTAAGATAGGTCGTCCTCAGGCTAGGTGTAGCGACGATCTTTGCTGGTTGCTACCAGCCACCCAGCCCGGATGACAGTTGCCGAAATACGAACCACATGGCGTGCAATTGGGGAGGCCTATGTCCAGCAGTGGACTGCTATAGGCTGATGGTGATGATGACCTCTGAAACTTGCAGGTGGATATGACCCTATTATTATAATGGCCTGAAATTCCTTTAGTAATGAACACGAATACCAACGTTAACCACAAGCTGACTATTACTTGCGCAGTCACGTGCGACCTGTTTGATCTCATTTTAGGTAAAATGGTGAATAAAGGTCCCGTATGGACGTGTGGATTGGAAGATATTTTCAAATATTTTGAGTGTTTAACGAAGCTTATTGGAGATGCTCAACTGGGGCACAGATAATATAATACTAGCATAACTGGGGTGATCGGGGTGGAGACGGTCAGATTAGTGACCTCTGTGTTTTTAGTGTTCAAATTTTTCTATTTTTGTCTTACTGATAAAAATAATTTTGAATCCTTTAGCTTCGATATTGCGTATATACAGGTTGTCCTTTATGTAAGTATTACTGCTGTTTAAAAGCTAGAACTTATTCTTAGCCACTTTTAACCAGCGCGTGTCTTGTCCTGTTGGGCAATTTTTTTCTATAAGTACATAAATATAGATACATAATAATAATTTTCATATCAAAATTGCTAACATGACAAGTGACATGCGTTTTAATTCAAAAGTGTTGAGGGTTAGAAATCACTAGATTAATATTTTTGGTGATATGAATAACCACGGATATAAAAATACAATAATAAGTCCAAGGTAACTGCTAAATTTATTGAATATCGTCGATCAAGTATTCTTATTTTTCCAGTCCATGAGATAGCTTAGAACTGGGTTTACTGTTTACTGAGAGCTGTGGGAACGTTAACGGGAAATGCGGTCGCAGTCATCCAACTGTATTTCCTAAGTAAAAAGTTCTGTCGTTGTTCTGTTGGTTTGACTCTCGCCTATTTCCTCCTCCAATATTGGACCAATTTAAAAGACATTCCATAAACTAAAAAAGAAAGATAAATTTTCCTTTTTAATGATACATTAACGAGAACCCACAAAAGATGCTCAAAATTGCGCTGTCACCGGTAGTATCTCTAAGTAAAGAAGAAAGAAAGAAAAAGAAAGAAAAAGTGTTTATTTGTCACAAAACGACATACAATATAGGAACATACTTAAGCTAAACCCTTAAAATAGTATTAGTAGTACTTAAATTAAGTTAGTAAAAACGAGAAATAAACAAATAATAATAACATATACTACCCACATTTTGATTATAACAAAAAAGAAATAGGGTGAAAAATATGTAGGCAGATGCATGTCGTGATTGTGACAATAAGGCTTCCACTCAGCATAATGCTGTAACGTGGGGGACCTACAGCACGGCGCTGATTTTCAGTGGTCGCCTAGGCCGTGACGTACGGAAACCAAATCTGTTGTGTATGTTAAAATAGATACAAAGAACATAAAATAAATACAGTAAAAAATAAATAAAAATAAACTACCCAAAATTCTAATGTGACCAAAACCAAAAGCATAATTATCTAGAATTTCTGACGCAAACGTAAAAAGTAATAGGTGTGCGGTAATGCGTGTGTGTGTGGTCTGCGTGGTACGACCCTCGATGCCTGACAGCAACAACAATGGAAGAAGAAAAAGTGAAAGTTTGATGCCTAATGAAAGAATGCCCCCACATCGCTGCCCGTAGTCTGTGGCTGTCACCCTGCTGTACAAATTTGCCTAGTGTACAAATTTGAAAACTATAAATGAAAAAAGAAAACATAGGGGCACAGTATATAATAATTTTCTATTTCAGTTTATGGAATATCTTTTAAAACCAATATTGGAGGCCACGACGACGACCAAACCTCAAACTATGACTTTTTACTTATGAAATTCAGTTGGATGTCTGCGACCGCATTTCAACTATTATGTTTATATTTATGGCAGGCAACACTGATTGGTCTCGCTCGTTCACTATCGCTCATTTATTTCATTCAAATTTTATGATTCCTTTGACGTTTTGTTCGATTCATTATTCATTTTAAATTACGAAGACAGGTCCCAAATTAAGAATTATTTATTTAACAGCCCACCCACCACACCAGGAGATGTTGCTCCAGCCACCCATTTGGTACACAAAGTACAGTCCTAATCAATACTCAATCTATGGGTGAAACCGAGCGGAACGGGACATGCTTCACGAATATGCTATGAAAATCGTTTGGTTTATCATCGCACGCAAGGCGAAGTGCCTGCCAAAATACATTAGGCATATTTAATAATGACGACTATTGATGTCTTCTGAATCTTTCTCTGGTCCAGTTTTTTGATCCGTAGTTAACTCAACCAACGGTTAAATATGCTAACAAAAATGGTCAAATAATTAACTCTTTTACTTATTTGTAATTTGTGAGGTTAACAATTGATAAAAAGCAAAATTTGTAAATCCCCGACGCGTAGCTTGCACAAATATCCTAATTCAAACTGTAAAACACTCATATCTTTTGAACGACTGCACAGATTTTCAACAAACATAGCTAAGAACACTTCCGATAATGTTCCACCATTCAAACAAAAAAAAAACTAAATCGAAATCGGATAATCCATTTAGGATTTATGATGCCACAGACAGATACACAAATACATAAATACACAGGTACACACGTCAAACTTATTACACCCCTCTTTTTCCGTCGGGCGTTAAAAAAGTGCGTTTTACTGAAATTTTAAACCATTTGTTAGCATATTTAATCATTGGTTAACTACGGATCACTGGGCCTAAATAGCCTACTTATAATTATCTAGCCGTGGGAGTAGAAGGAGAATGAAGATGCTGAAAAAATATTAGGATTAGCAGCCAGACGACTGTGTTTTTGCTAGTATCCTTGGAAGTACTCATTTGTGTAGCTTATTTACTGGCGATCCAGAATTTCTAATTGTAGGATTTGTAGGTAGATACTGGATTATTTAAAGTTGTCAAATCTAAGTTTCTTGCGACTTCTTGAACTCTTACCTTATTTGTGATTCAGATTATATCTGTTGTGTTTCTCTTTATGTAAGAGACACATTACAATATAGACGTTAGCTACCAAAATATCAATCTTATTTTTATTTAAACAACTTATATTGTTAAGTGTCCCTTCGTCCGCCCCAGAGGGTTTCCGCACTGTCTAGGCGGGGAGGCTCAGTAGCCGTGGCTTGGTTACCCACGGTGAAGCGAAGAGGAACCCGAGAAGAGGCCGCTCGTCAGGGCTTTTGCCGATTAAGCCGATAACGTAGCGGCAAACAAGTAGGTTGCGGTGCCACTTGGATGACATCGTAACTGAGGCGGGACGCGATGTCGTATGCTAGGCATTGTGGCTAAGGTTGGGAGGCCGCAGCGGGATAGGAGTGCCGGTATTGCGGTGCGTCTCTGTCCCTACTTTCCGCGAACTGGATGGGGTCGCCATTGTATGATGGCGGACGCGGTGGCGCCGCACGGGAGGAGGTGTGTCGGATATTCCCTGCAGCTGAAAAGTGGTAGGTTGTGGAGCCACTGACCTGACCCGTCACAGAGGAGGCCAAGAGTGCCATATAAGAGGTCGTCTGGCGCCTATGTGCTGGTTTGATCACTGGGGTGGTCATGGCGCGCAATGTGTTGCGCGCCAGTGATGGGGTACTCCCCAGAGAAGGGTCCGGTGACGGACAGCCGCAGCGTGATCACGGATGTGTGCTAACGCGCGCCCGTGTTCCAGCCATAACTGCATTATCTCCCCGTGGTAGCGCAGTATTCATGAGCATTTCTTAACACCAAAGAAAAAAAAGAAAAGGTGTCCCGTTTCAGTTTCGTTCTCAGTCTTCTCTTCGTGTATTATTCTGTTTATTATCAGACGTTATTCATTGTTATTTTTAACGATGGGTAAGGTAAAATAACTTAGGCATTTCTTACTTTTGCATATTAATGGATTTACATTTGTATACAATGAAACTCACTGAACTACGCAGTAAAATAAAAATAAACACTTGCGGTGTTTGTTTTAAATCATTTATTTCAATATCGTTGCATCATAATTGTTTATTTTGTGTCAATATTAATTCATTCTTGGAATAATGACTTTAGTATACCTACTACTACAAATTGCTTCACATGAAATGTTCAGGGCGTAAGGTTCAATAAGGAAATAATTGTGAAGATATGATTTTCAAACCTATTGAGGCTTCTTAACCACTCCCTTACTTTCAAACATACTCTATAGGAGTACCTTTGCATATTTAGGCGTATTTTTATGTTGCTTTAGAGTAACTTCTGCGCGAACGTGTCGTTAATACGGAGTAGAAATCTGTCAGTTGCGTTGTAATACTAGCACCGCATTTACGTATATGCGGCGTAGCAACATAGTAAAAGTTGACGCACACATATGAACTCGGAAACAGATCAACACCGTTCAAGAATACCTTCATTTATTTATATATTCTTTATTGTAAGTAGGTACACCAAGTTAAAACATAGAAAAGGAAACTTAAAACTAAAATACATACAATGGGCGGCCTTATCGTTTACCACGATCTCTTCCAGGCAACCTGGAATGGACAGTGATAACTTGGACATGAAATGGGGTAATGTACTATTCGTTGTACTGAAAATACTCGTTGTATGAACTGCCCTACTGCAACGCACCTTTTACGGCGTAGTGAAATAAACTTCCTTTGCAGCGTAGCGGCGTAGTTATCTCTACGCAACGTAGTGGCATAGACACCTCTACGCCTCGTAGCAAAGTGGTAACCCTTTCACGGTAAAGCAGCGTAATCATATTTTCTTCGCAGCGGAGCGGCGCAGTAAGCTTGTAATCTTTTTCGGCGTAATAGTGTAGTTACTTCTAAGCTGCGTCAACACGACTCTAACTCCTACGCTTGAGCTATGGTTAGTGCTCAAAACACCTTTTTTATCGTATTCCTTATATTTTTCCATAATAAAATAACACTTACTTGATCAAACAACGGCTACAAGGTTTTACACTTCAGAAAATAAAGATACGACTGACCCATTCAAATAAGAATTTTTCTGCAAACTCGTTTCATGGAAGGATGCAAATAAAAGGCATTGGAATGAATCTGCGACGTGATCTCTCTTCTTTAGTATAAAGAAAATGAACAGATTTTCTCTTCAGTTTATTTCACCGATGAATGGAATTCTATTCTGCATGGATATTTCTTTGACTCTTCTTTTTATATTAATATCTAGAAAATATATAGTTTGCTTGATAAAGACGACTTTTCGATTAACATTATTAAACTGCTTATTTCATTAAGAACATAAAATCAAGTCTGTAATCCCCGAAAGTATGAGTTAGGGTGTACCAAATTGTAAGCCATCATTTCACCAGTCAAATATTTAAACGTGCTCAATCATTGCCTGTGTTCAAAAGACTCGTAAAGGAACATTACGTGTCGCTGTCTTCGTCTTAGCGTGTCGATTTCAAACAGACATTGTGATTGTGATTATCAATTCATTATTTATTTTTATTTCCATTATATTTAGTATGTACTATAAGGGTCAAAAGTGCAGTCACAGTAGAAAAGGCAATTTTTTTGTTGGCAGCAGAATTTCAACTTTTCGCGGTTAGTAGGAATAATCTATACTTTAATTTCTATCACATCATCACATCATCAGCCTATTAATGTTCCCACTGCTGGGACACACGCCTCCTCTCTGTGAGAGGGGATGGGCCGTAATCCACCACGCGGGCCCAGTGCGGGTTGGTAGATGTCACATGTCTTCGAATTTTTGGTTCTAGGACATGCCGGTTTCCTCACGATGTTTTCCTTCACCGTTTTAATTTCTATACAAAATATTAAATCAGTTGTGGATAATTTTACTTCTTCTACAAAAACTAGCCATTTGAGTTTTGGGAAAGTATGACTGCACTTTTGACCCTTGACTGTACATATATATTACAAAGAATATGTATTTATTTATTTTATTTATTTATTTAATGAAATTTTAATACAGAGGTGTTACTTTATTCTAAATTCGCCAAACTTTTACGTTTGATGGCGAGAGGCGCTCTTTTACATCACAATGTAGCACCTTACTTACAAATCAACTACTTATATATTATATAGGTACTTACTGAGACGCGGTCCGTCTGTCTGTCTGTCTGTCTGTCTGTCTGTCACCAGGCTGTATCTCATGAACCGTGATAGCTAGACAGTGATGAGCTAGATGATGTATTTCTATAACAACAAATACTAAAATCAGAATAAAATAAATATTTATGTGGGTCTCCCATACAACAAACGCGATATTTTTGCCGTTTTTTGTGATGATGGTACGGAACCCTTCGTGCGCGAGTCCGACTCGCACTTGGCCGGTTTTTTAATTTTTTTATTAATTACTCCTTTACTAATTTTTACATTTTCTCTTAATAAATCTATTTTGTTAAACACTTTAGGTACCAAATACTTAGATGTTCTCTTACCATAATAATTTGTTATCTGTAGTTGAACCAGTTTGTTCTTTCTAGCCCTACGTGTGTTGAACTTGTTTTTAACATTAACCTTATAAAATAATATTCCAGACCTACCAAATATTCTACTTTTTTATCTATGGGTATAATTTTACTTATGGGAAATTATCTGTGTATCTGTTGTAATATAGTATTCTAACAATGTTATTGTCACACCAATGACAACCCTACTTCATGTCCAGACAATTACTGTGCATACCAGCCGGGCGAGCATGGCCTATTGTGACAGGCTTGAGTCACACATTTTTATTACAGTTTGGGAGCAAAAACTGTGATAAAATAAAATGAGTCACGCGACTCAAGCCTATCACAGAGGCCATGCTCGCCCAGCAGGTTGCCCGGAAGAGATCGTGGATTGAGATAAGGCCGCCCATTGTATGTGTATTAGTTTTAAGTTTCATTTTGTAATTGTATTTTAAGGTGTTATAAATAAATAAATTATTATTTAAGCCCCATGTAATATAATGTTGTATGTCTGGCGAGAGCCTATTGTAATTAATTGGACACAGATTTAAATCCCGGCCTACTACTGAGAATTTCTAGATATTTAAAACCACTAACACTTTTTCCGACCTACTTTTATTTATTTTTTTGTGTTGGAAATCATCCAACGGCTTCTCCCGCTCTGAGTGAAGCGAGAGGACGTGTCATACTTTTACTGACTAAAACCCACCCGTGTTCCTTCAGTTGGTTGTGCCAGGGCAGCGGTAACTTTCTTTCAAATTTATCCGCGACCCAGACAGGCATCGGCCCTAGCGGACCCCTTCAATTTCTGCGGACAGCTCTTTGAGGTGCGCGTGTAAAACTACGCGCCGTCGAATAGAGCATGGTCCTTATCGGAAGGCTACCTACCGACTTTACTCGGCTCACTTTGCCTGACCTGAGATTGGAACTCAACACCTCATACTCAGCAGTATCACCCTGCTTCAATCATGATTAATTTATTGTGCATGCTGTGGTGCAAGGAATATACTATGTAGAAACCTAAGTACCGAATACGTGACATAATATTTAATGTGCATTTCCTTGTTTGGAGACCTTAAATAAATAAATCAAGCAAATTTACAATCCTAAATTTCGGACCTAAGTTTTCATAAACTTCCTGTTCTGTTCCATAGTTATTCTCAAGCCTTGTCTAATAAATATAAGCTGCAATCAGCTACAATCGAAGTTTTTGGCGTAAGTTTTATAAAAGGCACCTCTCTCTTGACAAAATTTACAGTGCTATTGTATTAGAAATAAATTGTACAAAACTTTTTCATAATTTTCATTGTGATACCTACTTGTCCATCCTTAATGTCGTGGCTATTGTTCTATAATTAATGGCTCTGTCTACGTATACACGTTTAGGGCCTTTTCTTTAAACATAGCAACACTTTACTAATAGACATAACTAACCTAACAACTTTGTACAAGGAGCTTCATTATCAGATACCGTTAAAGTCTGCCGTGCCATTTATTCATGAAAATACTGGGTCATTTTAATAACTATTGTAGCGTTACGTATAGCTCAGTTGAACTATACGTAAGCCACGTTAATGAAATTAAAGGTAACTATAAATTAAAACTAAGAAAAGGATATAAATAACAAATTAAGGTCCGGCTTGACACGACGTGGGCAGCTACGAAGATCCGGCTTCGCACGACGTGGGCAGGTATTTCTTAGCAGACAGTCAGGCTAGGCAGCTGGACGGACACGAAGGCGTGGAATGCCCGAGGTAGGCAGATGAGCTCGCAGATGAATCGCTTACTCGTGGATAATCAGTAGGGTAGCCAGCAGGACGAATGGGCTGGCACACAGATGGTCAAGGCTTGAACCAATTGTCAGGCTAACAGACAGTAGCACAGGTGCAAGAACAGGCACCAAGGATTGCGGTGGCCGGGGTGTGGCTTAGCACGCCGATCAAAAGAGCCCTTTAAACATGAAGTGGTGTCCGACAAGGTCAATGAAATTAAGGTTCCACACTCAATATATTTATATTTATTGCACTTCTAAGATTTTAATACATTCACATGCCGTATTTATTATAGTTTTCAAGAGTTTTAGATTCAATCGTATACTTAATAGTATTAACAGAAAAACGGACTACTAGCGTTCAGTCCAGATTCAAGACTAAAAAAAAGTGACACCCGTTTTTCTTCGTTCCGACATGTCTTCTAAATTTTAAATTTGAATATCAATTAAGAAATCGTGAACGAATTAAAACGGTTTACAGAGGCGCAGTCTGCCGCTGCCCTTATAATGAAAAATATAATGTACAACGAGCTTAATAAGCTATAGAGAATGGTATCTTATGTCTATGGTTTAAGAAAATAAAATAATGACAATGTCATGTCAGGTAAAAATGTCCAGAGTTAAAAATAATATAATAGTTTTGGATGAATCAACAAATCTTATGATTTTCAGGTTTATACCAATGTAAAGAATACATAAAAAAGGAAAACATGAGATGATACAATTTCAAAAGTTACAGTGATGAAATTTGTAAAATCTTAATATATATAAATCTCGTGTCACAATGTTTGTCCTCAATGGACTCCTAAACCACTTAACCGATTATAATAAAATTCGCACACCATGTGCAGTTCGATCCAACTTGAGAGATAGGGTAGGGTAGGGTAGGGTAGGGTAGGTAGGGTAGGTAGGGTAGGGTAGGTAGGGTAGGGTAGGGTAGGTAGGGTAGGGTAGGTAGGGTAGGGTAGGGTAGGGTAGGTAGGGTAGGTAGGGTAGGTAGGGTAGGTAGGGTAGGTAGGGTAGGTAGGGTAGGGTAGGTAGGGTAGGTAGGATAGGGTAGGGTAGGGTAGGGTAGGGTAGGTGGTTAAGGTAGGTGGTTTGGTGTTTTTATGGCAAAACAAAGTTTGCCGGGTCAGCTAGTATATTATAAAACGTAAGTAAACTAAAACATGTGGAATGAACACCACACTATAAAAAAAAACTAATCTTTTCAAGAAACAAAAAATGGCGATTTTTATTTAATCAGGAAAAAATTGCGTTTTAGTTAAAAAAATAACATGAACTCGGCGACCACGCAGCCCCATGACCTTCACGTCAGTGTGATACATTAATACTGTTAGAAAAACAGGAGGTCCCGTAGTTTTTCTAACAGAGTGGAGACCTTTATGATAGATAGCAGGGTTCGCCCTTTTCGTAAGATAAAAAATTCTTCAATGTCACTCATCCCTTTAGAAAATAATATGTGTGGTAAGAGAACCAACAAGAAACCATGGATTCGCTCTATCGCGTAAAAACCTCCGACACATTTTTATTTCATGCTACATTATTTATCTAGTGGTAGGCACGCTTAAGTCGACAATCTATTGAATACGTAATTAAGACACGATATCTTGCCAAAACGGCCCGATTCTAACAGTAAAATGCCCATAACTTTTGAACGTCTGAACCAATTTACATCAAATATAGTTTTCTTTTTCTTTTTTGTGTGGTAATTCATCCAATGGCTTCTCCCGCTCTGAGTGAAGCGGAAGGGCGTGTTAGACTTTTACTGACTAAAACCCACCCGTGTTCCTTCAGTTGCTTGAACCAGGGCCGCGGTAAATCTTATTCAAATTTATCCGCGACCACATCAAACATAGCTAAGAACACTCTCGAAAAGTCACCTTGCAAACAAAAAAAAAAGAAATCAAAATCAGTTCATGCGTTTATGAGCTATGATGCCACATACAGATACAAAAATACACAAGGTATAGACAAATACTCAAATACACAAACACACAGGTACACACTTCAAACTTATAAAAGCCCCCTTTTTCCGTCGGGGGTTAAAAATGAACGACAGACGCTGATGAAAAGGAAAATAAGGAATTCAATAAACATGAACTAAAAAGTGTTGTTTGGAACCAATTAATTTTATATTTCATTAATGTGTATATGACGAGCAGTGGTGGCCAAGTAGTAGCGGCCACCTGCTGAATGTATTTGTCTTTGAATATTTTTTGAATAAAGACTATCTGTTGCAAATATCTGACGACGTGTTTCAATAATAAATTTACATAAAAGCGCTTAATCTTTATTATTTATTTTAATCCTCGTCAATTAGAAAATAATGTATTTCAATCCTTTCATGGCAACAATCAGGCTTATTTACAGACAGATCCTTGTTTAGTCTGAAATTGATGATTTGAAAATTACTGAGCCCAACAACAATTCAAATGATTCTGGGTAACGACTTAATTGGAATAACAAATTTTGTAAATTATAACAAATCCAATTAATTCTGAAGCAAGGGTCAATAACTTAAAATGTAAATGTAAAACCACGTGCATGATCCCATTTATAACAATAAATCTACTGAGAATCCTTTACAAAATCCCAGTACTAAAGATGACCTTGATTTGACCTATGAAAAGGTAAAACACAAACTAGTAATAGGACAGCAAAAAATATCAGAAAATTGTCTATACGAACCAATAATGATACCTTTATAGGAATAATAGACACATAACCTAAATCTGGAGATATCTTACAATAGTATGTTGTTAAGCTGACGGTGAATCATTTGAGGAATGTCCTTCACTTGCCTCTGCTATTCATTGAAGGATCTGAGATGATTCATGTTTCCTTAAGACCTAACTCAAGAGGAATAAAAGGTACGTGACACCATAAGAAATAGTTTTTGTAGACAGAAAAGGAATAGAAAACTGAAGGTCAAAAAGGAAATTAAGTTATAGCGAAACTGGCTACTGATGTGAAAGGTTGAAAAGATTGAAGAAAAGAGCCAACTATAGAGCAGGTATCTTGAGACATATAAACATAATGAATTGTATCGTATGATACAAACAATGGATGGAAATAAGGTGTCATACATTCTAGCGGTGACATGACTTTATACGAGCGTCTAATGTCTAAAATATATTTGAAATTGTACGCTGAATTTAAAACTCGTAAACTTTACTTCGCAGAAAACAAAAATCAATGTGTCGCCAGGAAGTATTCTTTCTAGCAGGCGCTTTATACTTCAATGAGTAGTGTTCCACTTTTAGACTTTGTTATGGGCCAATAAAAATGTACGGAAAGTGTATATTCAATTTCTATAACAGTATATGATATATCTATACTCGTAGGTATATTAATTCGTTAATAAAACAATCGATTATAAATAATTATTTACTTTTTAATCATTTTCCTAAGTACATCAATAAATGACATGTAATGGCTTTGGATGATGATCTTGATATATATAGCCCACATGTCGTTCAGTTTGCAGTTCCGCATGCCGTTCAGTTCAGTTATCACCTCAGTAGTTACTGCAAGGACTCACCAATTAAGAAGGCAAACTCCTTATAAACTCCTATAATAAGACTGGCAGGAGAAGACATAGTTTTGAAAAGAAACTGTATTTCGAACCCATAAATAAATGAAGATGTTTTTGTTAAGCTTTGATTGTCAATTCAATAGAAGCCGCCTAAGGGCAGGCATATTGTGAAATTAATACAAATATATGATATAAAAGTAATGTACCCCTTTTATTACGCTACGTCCACTACATTACCTCCTTTGTAATCATATGTTCTACCCACCTGTCTTCCATGCTTGTTTTGTCTTTCCTTACTTTCATCATCATCATCAGCCTTTTAATGTTCCCACTGCTGGGACACAGGCCTCCTCTCTGCGGGAGGGAATGGACCGTAATCCACCACGCGCGCAGGCCCAGTGCGGGTTGGTGGATGTAACATGTCTTAGAATTTTTTGTTCTAGGGCATGCAGGTTTCCTCACCATATTTTCCTTTACCGTTTTTTGAGCAGTGGTGATGAAATAATTTACACAATTTTATTGACAAAAAAACCAAATCAGCATAATTATTATTCAAAATATGAAAACGCCTAACGTGTTATCGGTAGCAATACGCGTTGTGTATTGTCTACACACGCTAGTCGTGTGTCTTCTCATGATGAAATATATAGATGTGTAACTTCATTTTTTGGTGTACAATAAAGTATATTCTATTCTATAGCCTAGGATCACACTGTAAAAAGCTGCGGGTAAATTTTTGATGAAACTTAATTTTCATGAATAATTCTTGATAGTATAAGAGATTGTTGCAAGGTTGCCTGGAAATATCTAGCCGCAAGTACCATAATTAAATCAATTGCAATTTATGTTTGATAAGTTACCCCAAATGTATAAGATTTTCAAGTGAATCCAAAGCCATTTGGTAAAAAATGGTATAGAAAATAGAAAAATTTGGTTGCCAGCTCTCATAAATGTTGCATAGACACCCTAGATAGGGAAGAATTAATAAAAAAGATGTTTGCGTCCAGAAGTGGCTAGGCAACCCAGTAGTAATCTATTTTACTATCAAGAATGATTCATAAAAATCAAATTTTATCAACAACCATTTAAACCTGCAGATTTTTACATTGGGGTCTCATACTAATAGACCCGTCGTGCTCAAACGTTATGAAAATTATGGAATGTCTTCCATACCGCGTCTTTTATTCCGTCCTATCATGGTAGAGCGATCACTTACAAAAATAAGCATATTCCCTCTTATAATATTCTCTCGAAAAAACTTGCTATTCACAAAAAAACACCTCTATCTGTGCAACCGACTGTCAAGATCAAGAGAATAAAATTTATCACTTTGTAAATGGCGCGAAGTAAGAAAGAAAAATCTTTGCAAAGCCGCGATATCGAGAGCTCTCGTAATTTATTTGAACTTATTCAGATTTTGCTATAGCCTTCGTTTAAGCTGCTTGTCAAGATTTATATGGGTCTTTGAGATAAAAGTATTAAATATGATCATACTAATTTATAAAAAAGTTCATAGGGAAGTGTATATTTTTAAAAAGAAATACCAAATTGTTCCTCATATGCAAATCTTGGTGACCACCTCTTAAATACTAGTTCAGCTGAACTGGCCAGGCTTCTGTCTGCCCGAAAATGCCGACAAAGATCTCTGAGTGACAGCCGGGACAGTTGAACTTGCTGTCGAGGCACGGAGGGGTCTCGATAAAACAATTCAACAAAGATTGCTACAAGCACTTGGAAATACACCAACCATGTATAAAATTTATGAAACGAGCGAGATATGT
Source organism: Anorthoa munda (assembly GCA_945859665.1). Lineage (NCBI taxonomy): Eukaryota > Metazoa > Arthropoda > Insecta > Lepidoptera > Noctuidae > Anorthoa > Anorthoa munda. The sequence continues at coordinate 26,217,345 of OX243897.1, forward strand.
AAGGTGGTTAAACGTCGCGTCGTTAGTTGAAAGTTGGATATTATCCCAAAGTACAACATAAAGAACAAAGTAACGATTCTTCACTGGGTCCGTTGTTAATACCCAGTTATGAAACCAGTGATAGTGTTAACAATAGTTAAGCGAAAGCGGAATGATTTTAACTTTTTTCTCAAACTCATAAGATTTATTTCAACTAAACCAAGTACTGTTTTTAATTTTAAGATTTCAAAGAGAAGACCAGTCAGAAAGAGCCTGATCTCTATAGAGAAGAATGAAGAGGCAACTTCATGAAAACTCTATTAAATAAAATATTATATAGTGAAGGCGGGACGGGGTTCCTACCACTTTCCACCACTGGGACACAAACCTCGGTCTGATTTTCTATACATAGTCACTGGAAAAAGCTACTTAACTATTAGCCGGCTACTGCTGCCGGTTTTTTTTTCAACTTTTTTGTCCTACTGCTAGAATGGTGCAGCCACATGGCCTTATTTTTTTTATTTTTACATGTGTGCAACGGAAAGATTGAATAAATTGCGTTATGTTATTTATCCTCCCAAAGATTGTAACTTACATCCTGTCTCAGTGTAAAACTATGATTGGCTGTTGAGTATCCTCATCGCAAGGAACATTAAGTAGTAATAAATTGCAGGACCGTAACGTTGTTATAGTTCTAGTGGTAATTAAAAGATGAGGAGAAAGAGATTGAAATTCCTTGAGCAAATTAGTGTTAGGTTTATTTAGAGAAAGGAGATTTCGGAATGTTGAATGATATAGGTATTCAATTATTTCTAAGTTAGATCTCTGCTTTAGTAAAATATCATTGATTTATGATTAAATAAACACTGGGCAGTAATTTGTGCGAGGCATAAGCAATGGCATCCTGCAGATGGATGCGTCTCGAGCAGATTACCCATGGATGAGCATTATGGCGCTTACTATATAGTTTAAAAGCAATTGTACTAACACTATTTGACTTTATTGATTCCTTATTTTTGTGTAGGTTTAATTTTAAAGACTTTTTCTGTTTCTTTATTTATAGAATGCTGGTTTTTTTTTTGGAAGGGGCCTATTTCCAGCAGTGGACGTCTTTCGGCTGAAATGATGTGATGATGATGATGATAGGGACTTTAGAGACTCAGTAGCATATATAGAAGAAATAGTAAAACAAAATACGATATGAGATCATAAAAAGAAGCTAGACCGTACTATGTATTATTTATGTCAATTAATTGTACTCTAATGGAGCACCAAATAAAGAATTGTAAATGCTTTGATTAATTTCTTCTTGGAAATAAGTTTGTTTTTTAATGCAATGTATGAGAGCCTAAATTTCATTCATTTCATGGAGAATCAAGTTGAAAATTATTTCAATATAAACCAACAGGAAAATGGCGATCATAATAATTATACGAGTATGAACAAAAACGGAGTACCTAGGTATTAGGTACCGAATCAAAATGAAGATAAATTCGGTTTAATTTTACACGTGGAAAGCACTAAAGTAATAATGTTTAAAACGTCGGCTGTTGTATAGGATCGTGTGGATTTTATTCTCTATTCGTTCGAGAGAACGATCTATATGTCTTTGGTTTTAATATCGTTTCAGCCAATCTTTGATTATCATCATCAAGTTCCATAAAAATAAATCTGTAACAAACAGAACAAAGTGTGAGAAAGGTATCGTGTTTCTCAGCAGTATCGCTGTATCATGATGGCAAGCGGTGGTATAATCATTTATAGTTTTTTCTGCGATGAATAGCAGCATATTTTGGCTTATGATGAATGAGGGTTCGTGTCATTTGAAGCCTAAGATACTAGGCTTTCATTAATATTGGTGTTTTTTTATATTTTATAGGGTAAACTTCGGCTTCAAGGTTGAATAATATTCATCAATGTTTTGATAAAAACAAGGTACTTAACTACCGATATATAATAAGTGCTCACTACCAAAGGTCCGATAATAACAGAAAATATCCTTTAATGATGATACTTTAAAACGAATAATCAATCATTAAAAAAAAGGCTGAAAGAGGGCGTTGTCCGCCCTCCACCGATGCCCAGCGCGTCTGTAGATGAATTTTTTGATAAATGTGGTCATGGATTTTATAAAAGACTTGAGTTCATTAGGGGTGGTGTCGGTGATTGCCGTCAACATCCCTGCCCCTGGACCTGCGGTTAACTCCGCAGAATCCAGCGTGGGTGCCCCCAAGGCTGCAGTGAAAACTGCAGTCAGGAGTGATATTAAGTCCCTTGGGCAGCCTGCAGCGAAAGCTGCAGGTCCTAGTACGGGTAAGAAAAATAAGCGAGGTGCTCCTAGCACCTCGCGTGTACCTGGACTCGCGGCCGAGGCCGCGGCCTCCAGCGGAAACTTCGTGACTCCTCTGACCACATCCTCCGAAGTTGCTGCCTCCTGTACAATGGAGGCTGCTGGCGTACCCGTTGGCGAGGCTGCCTTGACCTGGCAAGTGCAAACCCGCAAGGGAAAGGGCAAGGGCAGGGGTAAGCGTAGAAATACGCAAACCCCTGCCCCCGCCAAGGAACCGGCGAGTACGACTGGACCAGCTCAGGGCAATAAGCCCATGAACAGGAGGCAGCGACGGTAGGAGCAAAGGAGAGGCAAAGCGAAAGCTCCAATCAGCTTCTCGAAAGGGAAAGATGCACAACTTGCGCCGGACACAAGCCGAGCATCAGAGACAGACCAGCACAAACGGCGACCTAATCACGGCAAACCGCTCGGGACGGTCAGGTCGGTGCCAAGCGAGCTCTCAACGAGACTTTGTCACCTCGTGGAGAGCACAAGCGGCAGCGGCTTGATCGGTCCGGGAGGGTTGATGAGATGAGCTATGCCCGGGCTACCAGTGCCCACCTGTGCGTCGCGGTGACATGTGAGCACACGGGTTCCATCAGCAAGGAAGTGTCAGCCTTGGTGACCCAGCTGATCCAAAAACGGATCATTGAAGAGGCTCTCTCTCCCACGATGGAGACACCTGAGCGGCAGATACCGTCCTTCACACCTCCGATACACCGGGCAAACAACCATGTTGGGGAGCGGTGTTAAATCGCAAACGCGGGAAGGTAAGGAAGGCCCTAAACAGGGCCATGAATACAAACAGGGATGAGGACTGGGACGCTTACTACGAGGCCAAATCCAGCTATAAAAAATGCATCAGATTCAGGCGTACCGCAGGATGGCGCAAATTCTGTGGTAACATCGAATCTTGCCAAGAGGCAAATAGGGTAAGGAAAATAATGGCACAGGCGCAAACACCTGAGCCTGCCACACTCCGTAAATCTGACAACTCACTCACCACATCACCTGCAGAGGCTAGACGCGTCCTGATAGATACTCACTTCCCAGGTAGCGTTATCGCCCAGGTAACTGACTAGATAGATACTACCCAGGTACCAACAGATGATGATTGGCTCTACGCATACAGGATGATCACGATGGAGAAACTACAGTGGGCCATCCTAAGCTTTCATCCTTTCAAGGCGCCCGGTCCAGATGGGGTGTTCCCTGCGCTACTGCAGTGGGAAGGTACGTCTGGTGTAGAGAGACTGGTGCCAATAATGAGGGCGTGCCTGGCGTTTAGACACGTTCCGAAAGGATGCAGGGAAGTGAAGGCGATTCATCCCTAAGCCAGGCAAAGGTGACTATACTAACGCCAAATCCTTCAGACCCCTAAGCCTGACCTCGTTTTTACTCAAATCGATGGAGAGGCTGTGCGACAGGGAATTACGAGATGGCGTTCTTAAATCATTACCTCTCCACGGTAACCAACATGCCTACAGCTCGGGTAAGTTAACGGAATCTGCTCACCATCTGGTGGTAGGCCAGATAGAGGAAGCAATCCATCAAAAGGGTACATGCCTGGGCACTTTCATAGACATCGAAGGGGCCTTTGACAAAACCAACTTCGCCAGCATAGTACCTGTCCTCTCCAGACATGGAGCTGAACAGGTACTAATTGACTGGATAACTAATATGTTAAGCAAACGTGCGGTTCGGCTGGAGGGCGAACAGCAACTGGCCTTGATAGCCAGGGGCTGCCCTCAGGTAGGGGTGCTCTCCCCTCTCCTGTTGAATATGGTAATCAACGACCTTATCACCAGACTTAACGAACACCGTTATTACACAATAGGGTATGAAGACGACCTCGCAATTCTAGTATCCGGGAAGCTGACTGGTACCATCTGCAACCTTACTCAGCAAGCGCTACGCATAGTGGAACGATGGTGCAGGGAGTATGATCTTTCAGTTGGTTAACTTTTGTGACAACATCATAAAATCAGACTCACAAGTCGCAGTGGCTTTTGAAAATTTATTTTCAGATATTCCCGTTTCAACTACTAAATCCCTAAACTCATCACCTTCTGTTGCTGAGTCTATACTAAAAGAAAATGTTAATGTTTGCAATTCGGAATTTCTTTTTGAACATATTACTTGTAGGGACACAATTAAAACCTTTCACAATTTAAATGTTAAAAAGACTGCAAATCTGTGGGGTCATTCTGTAGAAGTTGCTAAGTCCATTATTGCCATTGTCGCACCTAGTTTAGCTATTATCTTTAATAATTGTATCGACAGTGGGGAGTTTCCTGATCTAATGAAAAATAGTAAAATAATACCTTTGTTTAAATCAGGTAGTACTTCAGACCCTACAAATTATAGACCTATTTCAGTACTACCTACGTTTAGTAAAATATTTGAGAAATTAATTTTAGAGCTATTGCAAAGATTTTTTAATAAACATAAATTATTACAAAGCAAACAGTTCGGTTTTACAAGGGGTCGTTTAACTACTGATGCCACTGGTGTTGAGCTTTTAGGACATATTTATAATGCATGGGAAGATAAGTGCGATGCTTTGGGAATATTTTGTGATTCGTCCAAGGCATTTGATTGTGTTCTTCATGAAACGCTACTCAGGAAACTCCGCCACTACAGGATCCGCAACAGCGCTCTGGATCTTCTTACTTCATACTTGAGTAATAGGATTCAGAGCGTTGACGTTAATGGAAAAAGATCGCCCGAATCTATAGTAACAACGAGAGCCCCGCAGTGCTCAATTCTTGGTCCTTTCTTGTTTATTATTTATATTAATGACTTGCCTTACCTCATAAAGGATAACCATGATATAGTGTTGTTTGCGGATGATACTTCACTTTTGTTCAAACTTAAACTTTTTGGTTACTGACGATGTAAATAGCGCGATAATAAAAGTAGTTCACTGGTTTAATGTTAACAATGTACTTCTTAATGAAAGCAAAACCAAATACATTAAGTTTACCCTACCTCACGTTAGGCAGGCGAAAACTGATGTGATTATAAAGGGCGAAGAATTGTCCTGAAAATAGCACAGTATTCTTAGTATTAACTTTGGATGCTAAGCTTCAGTGGGGCCCACATATAGATAAATTGTCAAAGAAGCTAAACTCAGCAGCATATGCTGAAAGAAAAATTCGTAATTTAACTGACATAGAGACAGCCCGTTTAGTATACTTAGCTATTTTCATAGTGTAATGTCGTACGGTATTCTGTTGAAGGGGAAATGCCACCGACATCCAGACTATCTTTGTTTTGCAGAAAAGAGCTGTTTGATCAATTTACAAATTAAGCCCGAGACACTCTCTCAGAGAGAAATTTAAGGAGATTAATGTAATGACTGTGCCTTCTCAGTATATTTATTAAAATCTTTTATATGCCCATAAAAATATATAATTGTTTCAAAAATACAGTGATATCCATAACATAAATACTAGGAATAAACACAAATTTGTAGTACCTACAACAAGGCTCAAGAAAATAGGTGGCTCGTTTAGATGTCAATGTGTACGCTTTTATAATAAGCTTACAAGCTACGTACATGATCTAAGTGTTAATAAATTCAAATCATCCATTAAACTAAGTTGTGCCAGAAAGCGTTTTATACCATTAAATATTACTTTGAGGACAAAAATGCTTGGGATTGAGCTGCTCGAATTAATTTTGATTTTGTAGATTTTGCACCGTGAATTTAGTTTTTTTTGGGTTTCTTGCAATGACAAGAATATTTCCTTTTTAAAGTATTATATTATTTAATTTAAATTATTGTAAATGTGAAGACTATGTGGATTATTATTTTTTATTTTAATTTATCTTAGTTAGTTTTTAATCATGGTCTGGCAGTTTGAGTAGTTTATGTGGCCTACCCGAATGTCCTTTCTTTGGTATTGTTCGTCAATTCGTTGAGCTCCTTAAATTCTGAGTTGAGCTGCAGGGTTATTGACAAATGCGTGCACTGACTGGACAGGTCCGCTCAATCTGGCTGGTTCTTTCCTCAAAATACTATTTCAGACATCAGTCTACATGGTCTTCACATGATCTAACCAAGATTTTGTTTGGACTTTAAAAGAGACTGTGATCTCTGAGTTTGTTTTGGTCTCTATCATCTAGTTTAAAAAAATATGATCGACATGTAAAAGTGTTTGTACAAACCAACTTACAGAAATAAAATCATTTATCATTTATCAATAATAAAAAGAATAAGATAAGGCCGCCTGTTGTATGTTTGTTTTAATTTTAAGGTTTCCATATGTATTATTGTTTTTTATCTTGGTGTACAATAAAGTATATATAAATATAAATAAATAAAGAACAACAGTTGACCTTCAGAACTGTTAAAAATTTGTTTCTCTGCTCAATTAACGGGCAATAAAATGAACAACTATTTCATAAATATATAAGATAAGGAAAGAGATAGAGATCGTTTTAGTAATAATATTAACACCAGATTTGTCAGTTATCTTGAACAACATAAACTTTACTCTGAAAATCAACTGATGATGCAGTACATAAATTAACAGTGTTTCGATCTTTCTCAATCTCGCGAAGGTTTGGGGGCCGTGTCACCCAAGTCCGTAGGAGTGTACCCCTTTTTGGATTCCCTTCCCCGTGGTCCCCGAGTGGGGCAAATCAGGTGACACTAACTGGTGGTAGGCCGAGGGCTTGCTGCGACCACCCACCGGGCAAAGACGTACCACCAAGTGGCCTAGCCGTGTTCCGGTACGATGCTCGGTGTAGCCAACTAGAGGAGTTAGGTCGAGATAGCTGTTCAACTGCAGGCTGACCAGTCTGACTAGCTTACCATCATGGAATAGTGGTCAAGTGCGAGCCTATCTATACTCTATACTAATTTATAAAGACGGCACGGTTGACATCTGTCGGGCATGTCACCGGCCGGGGGAATCCATTTCAAAGTTTTGAAATATGATGCCGCGGGGAATAGCTAGTTTTAAATAAAAATAAATAAAAAAGGCTTTTGAAACTATTTCTGTCCCTATTTTAATACACAAATTAAAAAAACTTGGCATAAGAGGGAGGCAGCTTCAGCTCTTTGAGAGCTACCTTACTGGACGATATCAATGTGTGAGGGTGGGCGGCCACTGCAGTGGAGAGCTTCCCGTATCGTACGGAGTGCCTCAGGGCAGCATCCTGTGACCTACCTTATTTCTTGTGTATATCAATGATCTTACTAACCTATGTTTACCAAAAGGCAAAATAATCTCATATGCGGATGATACTGCCCTCCTCTTCAATGTTCTAACCTTAACCTTGACAAAACCAAATACAAAGCGTTCTCTGTCCGCCGAAATACTGGAGTTCTTAGCGAGCATTGCATTATCCCACACAAATGTATCCTCAGAACAAACTGCAGTTGTAAACCATTGGAATGTGTTGATAATATAAAATATTTGGGCATTGTGTTGGATAGTAGTTTCGGCTTTAAGGAACACATTAAGTTAATGTCTGCCAGAGTGCGTAAGCTAATATATGTTTAAAAAATCTAAGGCATGTCATAGAAGCTTCGCTACTAAAAAGGATGTATCTTGCTCTATGTCAGTCTGTAATTGGATATAGATATCGGCACGTAACTTGGCAAGGTTTTGGCGTAGTGGGGGTAAGCTCGCGCATAGTGCGCGAACTGACCAACCACCATATAGAGCGAACGGGACGTGGACGCTACGTGATTGGTCGGTCGATCCTTGTGTCAACTGACCAACCAATCGCGCGCTCGGAACGGTGCTAAACGTACCCCGAATCCCGCTTGGTAACCAAAGAGACCTCAAAAATGACTTATGCGCATCTAACAATTCTTGCCAAGTTACGTGCCGATTACTTCATATTGTCTTGGGGTGGTGCTGCTAAGACCACCATCAAGGGTTTGGAGGTTGCCCAGCGTGCGATATTGAAAGTAAGCAATTTCAAGCCAATTTTGTGCCCAACAAGAATGTTATATCAGCTTTACATAGTTTCTACTGTAAGACAATTGTTCATAGAAAGAATTGTCTTAAAGAAGCACAGTGAACTCATTTCTGACCCGTCCATGTTTATGTAAACGTCGAAAGCATGAGGTGTGTACACGATCATTTGAGCCTAAAACGTTTTTTTTGAGAAGGTTTTACACATTTTGGCTCCTTTTCTCTGCAACAAAATCAACAAAGAAGTGGATATATTATATCCGCTAAACAAAATCTCTGTGTAAAAAAGGGTTCATTCGAAACAGAGAACATGTTTCTCGTTTAAAAATTAAAACGAAAACAAGATTGTTTAACTGGCTACAGGAATGGGACATGGTTGATGTTTTATTATATTGTATACATTTTTAGTTTTTTGGTACTACGTATCCACACTACCCAACACCCCTCACTTTCACTACTCTACATATACAGAAATACACACGCAGGTACACACACATTTATTATAATCTTAGTAATTTAATGAATTTGGAAATTTTATTGTTTAATTTTTGGATTTTGGATTGTTTTTTTTTTATTTTTGACGTATATAATTAGGTATTAAAATGATTTATTTGCATAATTATCTTATATTTAGTTTTATGAATACTATATAAATATGAAGATGATGTTTTTTTGGATTTTTGACATCTAATTTATAATTCTTAATGTAATTTTTTTGTCATTTCATCTATAATTTTTAGTTATTGATTTATAATTTTTTAACCTTTTATTTAGTTTTTTAATTTTATTATTATATTATAAACATGATTGGATGTATCTTTTTACCCGACTGCCGAAGGAGGGTAATGTGTTTATCAGTCTATGTATGTATGTAAGTATGTATGTATGTATGTATGTATGTATGTATGTATGTATGTTTGTTCCTATGTGGCGTTCTAGAGACCAAACGCGTTGGCCGATTTTGATGATTCTTACGTCAATCGATTCGTCTTAATCCTGCGAGTGTCACTGGCTACATTAAAATTGGAAAAAACAAAAATGGCGGATTTTGGGCGCCATTTTGTGGAGGAAAAGGGAATTTTTTTCTTCCAAACCCATCGTGTGGGATATCAAAGTAAAGGATTTTAAGAGGCGATTTCAAAAATATACAACACTTATATGTTTAAATGTACCCAATTCTAAAAAAAAATAACTAAAAAGTTGTAAATAAAAAAAGTTAATTAAAAAGATCAAAAAACCCGACTGCTTAAAAAGCAAACTAAAAAGACGTAAACAAGAAGAAAATCATGCTGTGCAGTCGGAGGATACATCTGGTTTTGGTCCGCCAGCTCGCGAATATGTATACTCCGACTGCACAGCATGATTTTCTTCTTGTTTACGTCTTTTTAGTTTGCTTTTTAAGCAGTCGGGTTTTTTGATCTTTTTAATTAATTGCATGTATTTTGGGCTACACATTATTGTCTATTCTCGAGGGTACGGCGCTGTATGCCGAGATACAGGATCCGTCTGAGTTCGGCTACAGAGGCTCCTTTATAAAGTTCTAACCTTTAGTAATAGTCTGTAAGATTGCTGTAATCTGTTGTGTAGTTTTTGGTGAAATAAATATTATGATTATGATTATATCAAGATTACATGCCTTAGAGGGTAGGCAGATCACGACGCCACATACGACGAACATTGGAGGGTAACAAGACGTAACAATAGTGTAATAATGATCCCACTATAAACATAAAAACCGGCTAAGTGCGAGTCGTACTCTCGCACGAAGGGTTCCGTACCATTATCGCAAAAAAACGGCATAAAAATCAGGTTTGTTGTATGGGAGCCCCACACAAATATTTGTTTTATTCTATTTTTAGTATTTGTTGTTATAGCGGCAACAGAAATACATGATCTGTTAAAATTTCAACTGTCTAGCTATCACGGTTCTTGAGATACAGTTTGGAGTCAGACAGATAGACAGACAGCCAGACGGACAGTGGAGTCTTAGTAATAGGGTACCATTTTTACCCTTTGGGTACGGAACCCTAAAAATGTGAAAAGCAACAAGCTCGACAAAAATATCAACGTGTTTTTTTTAAATAAAATCATAAAAACCGACTGCTTAAGAAGCAAACCAAAAAGATGTACTTAAACAAAAAGAAAATTATGCTGTGCAGTCGGAAGATACATATTCGTGATCTGGAGACCATATACCGAACACGGCTTCTGCGTATCTAACGACTCTTGCCAACTGTATGTATCCTCCGACTGCACAGCATGATTATCATCTTGTATAATAACATCTTATTAGTTCGCTTCTTAAGCAGTCTGGTTTTTAATTTTAATAACTTTTTTTATTTAGGTACAACTTTTTAGCTATCTATTTTTTTTCGAATTACTATTAAATATATAAGTGCTATATATTTTTGTAATTACCACTAAAAAGTTTTGTTATAGTCCAGTAGGGATATAATTATTTTTCACATAACCTTTGATAATTCAAAAGTTTGTTATTTTCGCTGGGTGGATAATGTTTGTGAATTCATTGTTATGTACAAAAATGCTAACAGTTTCGAGTTATGCAATAGGTATGAAATAGGTATTTCCTATTATTTCGTGTTATAACAAAAATATAATATTTAAATTTAAATAATTTACTGTCTCGTTATTAGTACTATCTAAACTTTATATTAGTAAAAATGCTAACAGATAGGTACTGTGGAACAACGGAAATCTGAAAATGGCTCGTAACTATTTCAATAAAAGATTTAAGTTTTCAAATCATTTAATATATGCATAGATGCTGCACAGTAAATTGTATTTTTACTTTGCGATACGCGAAATATTGAATTTATGTTTATAATTTTGCGCTTACATATTCGTAGTATTAAACTGAGCCACCATATAAAAGTTTAAACATTTGAATGCTATGATAGTCGTGCCTTTAGTTTAATAAAAAAATACAATTTGGGTATTGCGGTGCGTGGTGACACTCCACTCCGAATGTATTGAATGAGGCGCAAAACCATTTCATTACTGTCACATCAGTATTTAAACCTCGTTCATAAAATCTTATTTTATGGCAATTTGTTTTTTTTTTAATTTTGAGGTCGAATACGATTTCTACCTTCTTTGTTCATATAAAAAGAATAAGAAAGAAATATTCACAGAACACGGAATAGTCGTACCTGCCGTGCTGACAGTATATCGAGATGACAGAATAATAAAATCTTTTGATTGCCCGAGATGTCTCGGGTTGTATAACGAAACTTGAAGGTGAACAAGAACGCATAATAAATTGATTATATTATACATTATAATCTTTAAAAACTTGAATGTTTAAATCTTGGATGATGTTATGTAATACTACCGTAATTTTTAGAGCTGTTTAAAAAAAAAAAAAAAACAAAAAATATTAAATATAAATGTAAATTTTATGCAATCTTATGATGTCTTGTGTTTCGTTTGTAAAACGGAACGTAAGGGTGAACGAGAATGTAAATGGAATTTTGTCTGGGCCATACTTAAGTAGCGTACTTAACCGATTAAATTGGATTCTCACTTGTAAAACGTAAAAAAATCAAACGCTTCCTAAATTATATGACAATAATCAACTGATTATTGCTGCTTTACTTAAATCAGAAACCGGCCCATGTTAAAATGGTAATGTAGAAAATGAAACACCTTTGTGTTCATAGGTATTTATTTGACCTTCATAGGTCTTTTTTGCGCCACAGCTTATAAGAGCGATATATCCTACAAAATGTTTAGTCTTTTACAAAGACGACAAGCTTAAGGTAGTTTCTTTGTGCATTGATACATTTTTGTCTACAAAAAAAAACTGATACTTAACAATAATGATAGATACTTCAAAAAAGGGTGAGTGTCTTGCATCGTTATTTACTTTTATTTTCTCTGGAAAAAAAAGGCAGACTTGAATCAAGGAATATTTCTGTTTATTGAGATAAAAAACTTACAGATCCTGTTCAGGATGCCATCGGCCCAATTGGACGCTGTCAAATAATTATGATTATAACACTTTCTGTAATAAGCTTTCCTGTAGCGTGGAATCAACTCTCGATAACTGTAATAGCACCTCGACAAGATTTTACGTGTGTATCTCCAGCACCGATTAATAGTAATGATTCCATGTTGGGAGCTTGCACCGTTAAAGTCAATGAAAGCTTATCAGAAGTAAAATGCACTGAATTTGCTTACGACGACAGCACGTTTAGATCTACTGTCGTAAGTGAGGTAAGTCTACTTTAATTTTAATGATTAATAAACTTGGAATCTAATAATTTTTTTATTGTACTGTCACTAATCTTTCAATGATTGTGGATTTTTGTTTGAATTTTACAGTGGGGCTTGGTATGCGATCGCAAATATCTCCGAGGATTTGTTCAACCCTCAACGCAATTGGGTATTCTCATTGGCAATCTGGTCTTTGGTATAGTTGCTGATAGGTAAGTACATTTGTAATAAAAGGAAAACTCGAAGAAGAAAAAGATTAAGCAGTACTGTAATAAGTTTGTACTTTATTACAGGTTAGGTAGAAAAACTCCATTGATGATTGCAATAATAATTCAAGCGAGTGCCGGCATCACAACAGCATTCATGGCGACCTTTGAATTATTTTTACTGTTTAAATTTATCTCGGCCGTCGCTACAGGTGGATCTATGCTCATTAGTTATGTAATCGGTAAGCAAAGTACTTATATAAATTTATGTTCCCACAATTAATTACGCATTTAAATAAAAATTTAATCAAATTTCAGTGATAGAAATCCTTGGACGGAAACACCGTTCAAATATTCTCGTACTGTTTCAACTTTCCTTTATTCTTGGAGTTTTGAGTGTACCTGGAGTTTCATATCTCACAAGAACTTGGAACGGATACTGGTTGACAATTGCTGTTCCACCATGTGCATTGATATCCTGCTACTGGTAATCCATTACTCAAAACAATCTTAATTCGTTAATTATTGTATTCCAAACAAATACAGTACTAATGGAATTATTTACCCTAGGTTAATACCCGAGTCTCCACGCTGGTTATTGGCAGTCGGTAAAGTAAAACAAGCACACGAAGTACTGCTGAAAATAGGCGAAAAAAATAAAATATCCAAAGAAAAAGTTACTGCAGCAATAGAAACCCATAAAAAATTATTGGAACTAGCCACTGAAAGTATTGAGACGAAAAGCGAACAGAAAACTTACAGTATCTTCGATTTGGTTCGAACACCAATTATGAGAATGAGGACGCTACTTGTTATCTTCCTTTGGTTCGAAGGCGGTATGGTGTATTTTGGAATTGAACAATACGTCGGACGTATGAACGAAAAAGTTCTAAGCAATCTCGCTATTTCAGGTATAAAATTTCTGAATACTTTTTGTTCAATCTTAATAATCACATTGTTGCTACGAGTATTCAAGTATTGTATTTTATGTTTTCTATTTTCAGCTGTCTTTCAATTGCTGGGACTGTTAGTCGTGTACATTTTAATAACCCGTGTATCTCGCTTAAAAATTACTATCTGCGCAAATTCTTTGTCAGGCATATGTTTGCTGCTAATTATCCCGTTTTACAATAACGATACTGCCAAATTGGTTTTGGTAACGATCAGTATCGCTTTTATGACGGTATGCCGACCGACATTTTATATATATACTGGAGAAGTATTTCCCACCGTCGTTAGGAATTCTGGGCTCGCCGTCTGCAGTGTCGCAGCCAAATTAGGCGCCGTCGTTGCATCGTTTATCGTTGACTATGTAAGACATCAATTCTCTTATTTTTCTTATTATAATTAAAGTTATTCTGTTGTAATAATCGATACTAATAATGGATGAATTGCTTCCTCTTTCTCAGGTTGATGATTTAGCCTACTGGGTGGTTCCACTATTTTTTAGTTTGTGTCCAATTCTGGGAGCTATTCTCTGCTACTTCTTACCAGAAACTATAAATTGCAATCTACCGGAGACTATTGAAGAAGCTGAAAATTCCAAAAAGTGAGTATCTAATGTACATTGAACGATGCTTATACCGCTCTAAATTCAATTTCAAAAACATCGCAGGAATCGTTACTCAATTTAATTTTCAATACAAAATCACTCGCTATAATTCTGAAGCGTATGGAATAAATAATTCCGATACTTTAAATTATGTGAATTGGACGACTTAGTTTATCGCTTCTTACGAGTTCCTTTTTCTTTTAGATATCAAGTGTTTAAATAAATGTATTTTCCTTGATAAGTGTAAGACTGTAGTAATACTTTTTTCTTAAAGCATTAGAATTCAATAAAGATTTTTTTTATTTTTTTTAAGGTCAATAACTTTACCTCATTCGGAAACATAGAGCAAACCACCACCAAATAAAAATAAAAAACATTAAGACACACCACATTAGTACATTTTCATTATCATGGAAGACTATTTCAATTATAGTGTTAGCATTAACAAATCGAACGACACATTTGCATATCTACAAATGTACACACGTGAATAAATTTTCGTTTTTCTGGGCTATATTGTAAGTTAATAATATTTTATTGTAACAGAAACACAAGGAACACTCCTAACAAGTCGCTGATGTAAACGAACTTAAATTAAAGTTATGGATGGCGAGGGAGGGGAAAGCCAAAGAAAAGATAGATTGACTGTGTGAGGACTGACATGAAAGAAAAGGGAGTCAGTGATAGCGTGACGGGTGACAGGACGGTATGGAAGATGGAAACGTGTTGCGCTGACCCCAAGTAACATGGAGCAAGGGCAGGAAGAAGACTAAGTTATTTCTATGTATTTACGCCGCACTCAACCAACACAACAGCCAATCGCTGAAGCTCAATATCGCGCGATGCATGGTTTGTCGCCACCGGAGAGACCCACTCTCCACTCGACCATAGCCATCAGCTCGCAAAACACAATTTTTCACAATTTTGTAAAAGCTAGTACACCTAGTTGTAATAAATACATAAATTCAAGACAACGAATTTTTCTTTTGTTCCATAGCAAACTAAAAGTGGCGACTGTGACAGGACTGCAATCTCTAATCGAATCCGCTTAAATTTTTGATCCAGAAGGAACCAGCTCATCAACGCGATCTACAAGGGAGTAGCAGTTCAACGAAGCCAACGAAAGTTTTGTAGTAGTAGTTCAGTTCACCGGATAGCGAAACGACCTCGTTTCGCTATCCGGTGAATCTTTTAGACTCAGCAGTTTTAAACTGTGATGAAGATGATTTGGGATAACGCCTGTTATGGAGAGCACTATATGCACAACATAAACTTTTTCTTGACGCCATATTCTAGTTTTCTCATCCTTCCTCAGTCTTCATATTTACTGATTTTTTCAGTTATTGTTTTCTGTATGTAATGTGTGTTGGGAACAGTAATGTCTATTAGATAACACTTTATAACATAAACGTATTTTTATTTAAAATGTATATAGGAATAAATACAATTGTAGAGTTTAAATTACTTTTGCACTAAACAAATAGAAGGTGCCTATTTATAACTAAATCAGACCAAGCACCCACTAAACAAAGTTGTTTGTTGAAACCTCATAAAGATCCAGTTTCTGAGCCCGTTTACTGATGGCGTGATGTATAATGTATTAAGACCTTGCCCCTGGTAAAAAAACTGTTTAAAATAACTTGTTTTCCCTTTTTCCCCCGACATACTTATTTATCTATATTCAACTCATGTTTGACAAACAGTATTACATTCATATCAATAGCTTATCAGTGAGCGGAGTTGACTGACATATGCCCTTTCTTTATAACTGTTCAAACTCGCGCGAATATACGTCGTTTAATAAAAGTAATTAGTGTTTGAGTAAAATTAGTACAAATGTATCCTAATCCGTTTGAGAGAAGACATTCTATTGTTTGGCAAATGTTTGAGAGGATTTTCTTGAAGGATGTGCGCTGCAGGAGGAAAAGGAAGACCGGTTGATGGATTGTCTTGTTCTATTTGTATATAGCAGGTATGTATGCTTTTCATTAAAGTAAGTTAAAGATAACCTCATTTTGTAGTGTGGAACGTAGTTTCTTTTAGCAAGTTAACTGGAATTAGGCAAATTACAATATTGAATTGTACTTATGTTCGATTATGTTTTACTTTTCTGGCTTTGAGAGCCCTCATGAATTGAAAAAATGCAATTTTACTCAAATCTCAATCGATAACTCTCTGTTTTTTATCCTTTAAGCCATTGGCACCAGCTACGCCTTATATTATGAAATAGTACACATGCAGAATATTTTGTCAAAGATACGCAAATAGTTAATAAAGTATTAACCTACTAATGTTCAAAAAGAGCCACGGTTATTATCAAATTTGGGCAGTCTTCTCTGTGGGATAGAAACTGATTATATATAATTAAATATATATATATGTATCTAATTTACACGTAAATCATAAAAGTTATTCTTATTCCACTACTTCATTATTTTCAACATATTTTTTTTGTTGCAGGTGAAAAATAATAAAATAATCTCATTTATTTTGTGGATTTAAGTACCTAGTGTAAGATACAACAAAGAGCTGAAGACTCCTAGTAACGTTGATTATACAAAACTAGGATAAAAACATTGAGAGCAGAGTTCAAGCAAGAAAAAGAAAATCAATTGAAAAAGATTCTTTATTTTTCGTGGAGAGAAAATCATGATGTGTGTGTAAAGAAAATATTCATCGAAGAATTATGAACCAAAGTTATGTTGCAGAACATTTTCATAAATTAAACGTATAATACGAATACCTTTAATTACTGTGTCTACTGAAAGTGTAGTAATATCGTTATCATAGATTAATAATTTTAGTACTTAATGGTGCTTTTACACCAGAAATTTTCGAGGTAGCTTGGCAGTGCGAGGATATGAAGCGGGGTGCTGTGAAAATGTGTGTTGTTTCCACCAAAGTTGTGCGAGAAGCTTACCCGATGCTAGAATGCGTAGCGAAGCTTTGAAACGGTGTGTCACCTTATGTGTTCACCTGAGGTCCTGCGCTATAAAGCTGCAAAATGTCTGCTATCTTTATCTGCAGATTTATCGCGAAAGATTTTTATCTCATTTACTTAGTACAAATCGCAAATGAGCAATCTGTTCGCATTTTGTTACATGTTCTTTAATTTTTTTTATTTTTTTATAAATAATTGATTTGGTAAATATGTCTTATTAAACGATATTTTGTAAATTAAGTGTTTCTTTATTGAATTTCAAAGCGCCTGTCATAAATTCATCCTATCCATTTGTAAAATACCGCCATCACTTTAGATATTCCTAACTATCTAGGCGCTAATCAATCCAGTAGGTCACTTAGCTGCACTGGACTGAAAGTAAGACTGACTTCAAGCCCGTAAAAGTGTTACTACGACCGATGTAGAGCTCGGAGAAGAAGGCGTCGTGGAGGCAAACGCTTAAAACGCCGTAGCCCCGTCTGTATCGTAGGCAGGCGGGACTCCGGGGCCACGGGCGGCCAGATTGGGGACTCTGTCCACCCAGCATGTGACTCCAGGTAAAACGGTGACACAGTAGTTACGTGTTGCGGTGCACAACGGGGTTAAGGGAGACGCCTCTCGCAGTCTCCCCAAGAATGTGCCCTAACAGGCGTTGCACTGAGGGGGTTCCGGAGTGGGGTGTGGGGTGGCGGGTGGAGTGGATCTGGTATTTTAAGAGGTAACGGGGCTTACAGGGGCTGATGGTAATCACCGGGGTGGTTTTAGTTAGGTAAGAATCCCACACTCCCTGATCGTTTCCCCCAAAAGTCCAGGCGCCTTTTGAAGGTTTCCATACGAAAACAAAACAAAGCACACATGTAGAAGATTTTCTGTTCTGTTGTCTGAAAAGGCAAAGTAGACAGAATGCTGTTAATAGCATGAAATAAGCTATGTGAAAATCAATTGCATACCATAAACACAATTTATGCTTTTGATGTCTACACTACGCCTTTGCCTTGTTCTGCTATTTATAAATAATTGCACGTGTCAAAGAACATGCTCTGTTTTGTATGTCTACTTGTGCTTTTAAGTATGGTACTATGTACATGGGATTATACATGTAATAGATAAAACTAAATAACATAACTTTGTTTAAGTGTTGTTAACTAATTAAGTACCTTACATATTACATCATCTACTGGCTGTATAAGTGTCTTGATTAAGACTTGTTTTGAGTAAATATCTTAATATTATTCCCTTCTGAGAATCCTAATGAATCAGATTAGAAGTTCTATCAAGTCTTGTCACAAAATACATCGTAATTATTACAAGTAATATCAAAATATTTGTTCTCAATTTATATTATTATCCTATTCATTGACCTCCTGACCGGAAAGTGTGATAGATAACATGGTTTGCTTGAACTCAGACTTGTAATACTGTACTGAATTGCCCACATTAACAGATATTTGCATGTTTACTTAAATACACTTATTTTTAACTTTGGGTTCTAGGCGATGTTGATCGATACCTAAATCTACACTAATATTGTAAAGAGGAAAGATTTGATTGTTTATTTGTAATTAATAAACTCTAAAAGAAAGTAACCGATTTATAAAAGCTCATTTACACATCATTTCATTTTTTTTCCTTTGTTAAGTTAAATTAAACCGGAGTGACATAGGCTATTTTACAAGCTTTTATTTAACTTGCAATGTATGTATGTAAGTGTGTTCAGGACAAAACTTGCAACTGAATTTTAAAACAGCTATCTTTCACCGATTGGATGACAATGCATGGTTAGCTAAGTGATGTCATTCTAAATCTAATATGGCGGACGGCCCAACATGACGGACTAGTAATTTTTGTGCACTGCCATGATATGGGTATTTAATGAAAGGGTTTGCTAAGAACAATACTATGTTGAGTGACAACACCTTACGGATCGCTACATGTCTGCTTTTGGGGACTCCCAGCGGAGCTCCACATCGTTGTCAATGTGGTGAAGCAGTCGACCGCCTCGGACACCATGGCCTATCCTGCAGTAGGAGCGCTGGTCGGTTAGCACGACACGCCAGCATTAATGATATCATACGTCGGGCTCTTGTCACCGCCGGGGTGCCAGCTATTTTAGAACCCAATGGCTTGGCGCGCGACTATGGTAAGAGACCAGATGGGATGACCATAATCCCTTGGAAGGTGGGTAGGCCTTTGCTGTGGGATGCAACATGTGTCGACACCCTTGCGCCATCCCATCCTTTTAGCACGGCGGGCTGTGCTGGGGCAGCTGCTGCTGATGCAGAAAACCTCAAACGGCGCAAATACCTACCTTATTGGAAGTTATATATTTGAGCCGTTTGGGATTGAAACATTAGGTCCATGGGGTCCGAGTGCTCTTCGAGTATTTCGAGATGTAAGCAAACGGCTAGTCGACTCTTCACGTGACCAGAAGGCTGGGATTTTCCTTGGCCAGAGAATCAGCATTGCCATCCAACGTGGCAATGCTGCCTGCGTTCTGGGCACTTTTCACGTTGACAGCGATGTCCACGAATTTTTTGACGCCGTATGACCCCTGCCCTTTTATACGCATTCGTAGTTTTATTTTATTTTTATTTAACTGTATATATAGTTAGTTATTGTTATTTAAGTATTTAATAGTACATAAATTTTAATTGAAATAAAATAAAAATTCCCATAAAATCTTTAAAAAAGAACAATACGAAAAAAGCTTGTTTAAAAAATACTTTTTAATAAATAATTTTATTTATCCCGAAAACGGGTCCTATGGAAAGCTAGTCTTAATAATAAAACACTATTATATAAACGTTAGAATCATTAGAATATAATATAATAGGATATGAGTTTCACCCTTAAAATTACAATATTATGGTGCACTTACGTACTACAACAATATGAAAGTATCAAATTGAGAGGAAGAGATTTACAAAAACTAAAGGAGATGTGTCGTGTGTGTCTTTGGAGAGTGTTGTGTCCGTGAGTGCAATATAAGTCCTCACCCCAGCGCCCGTGAAGGGTACCAGGCGTGGGTCCGTGCCCACTTAACCCGATTAGACTCGACCCGAAGATTAATACCAGAATTTTGCTACCAATTCAGTGCCATTTGTACAGTCAGGCAAAGTGATATTTAATTCTAAATAACTTTATTTGAAAGTTAGTACCTAATTGTAAACCTAATAATTATAATCATGTTTATAGACTGATCCAATAAATACCACCGTGCTACTAGCTTTAAGATTGTAATGATAATTAACAATAATCTGTGATTTTTACTACAAAGTACAAAGCGTATGCTTTATTTTAAAGGATAAGTACTTACTTGTTTAATTATTGGTTTATTTATCCAAAAAAATATTTAAATTTTACACTCTATAATGCAAGCGTTATATCAACATTTTGCTGCCTGACTATACATCGACGTTTTTACGCTTATCAAAATATAAATATGCAGGTATTATTCTTCAGGTTGAGTCTAATCGGGTTGAGTGGGCACGGACCCCCAGGCGTGAGCACTTACTTGCCCGAGAGTGAGTTTGCGTGTATGTGTGTGACAAGGTGAAACGAGCTCTAGGATTGTGGTGAATATTTCCGGTAGGCGAAATCATTGTAAAACACTTAGTATATTTTCAGTCTCTGCATAATCCAATTTAAGTAGCCATGTCACTAAAGTTTTTTTACATTTTGATCTGCACATAGGGTATATATTTAATATTTTATAAGCCTTGTTATAGATGTAGCTACTGAGGAACGGGAAAATACGTTGGGCCGATCGACAATTTGTGCGGATGAAGGGACAGACAGTATATTTACGTCGTTGGGTGCACAAACTTGCATGGATCGTAGAGATTTTGAGAGTGTGTGGCTAAAACAAGGTTAAGTATAAATAATTTGCGAACAGTGAGAACCGCACACGTTTCATAAAGATCGATGGTAGAAAAGCGGTAAGGTAACCGCCATCCAACCTTCAGGAGTGCGCTTTGCGCACGTTCCAGTTTCAGCATGTGAGTTTTTGCTGATTCGCCCCATGCAGTTATGCAATATTGTAGAAGCGATTGGCAGAGGGCGAGATATACAAGTCTCAGCACCGTTGTGTCTGCAGCGTGTCGAGCAGACTTAAAGATGTAGATCAACCTACGCAGTCGCGAGGTGAGTGTGTTTATGTGCACAGAGAATGACAGGCAGTCGTCAATTTGTACACCAAGATATTTGGCACAATTGATGCGAGAAAGGCATGGGCAATTACAAGCTGTAAGGTGAGGTGAAATACAAGAGGGGACAATCAAGGAGCAAAGAGAAGAAGGAGGTTTCGCAGTGGCATTAAAAGAAAAGGCTAGGTAATTAGATTTGTCCACATTTAAAGTAAGCAGGTTTTGGGCCATCCAATTGGTGACAAGGTTGAATCCACCAGCTCCCAGGAGTCTCCGTGGAATAGTAAGGCAGTATCATCGGTATAGGTGAAGATGGATGCATTGGGGAAGGCTAACCTGCAGAGCTCATTTATATAGATGAGAAAAAGGGTCGGGTCGATAATACTGACCTGAGGGACCCCGTATGATATAGGGAACTCGTCGCTCGTCCAATCACCGATTCTAACGCATTGTCATCTCCCCGTGAGGTAACTCTCAAATAGAGCAAGTTGACTGTCTCTCATACCGATCCTTTCTAGTAGTTTTTTCCACGAAGACCAGGGCATCACGACCCTCAGTAATGAGGAACATGATGCAAGGAGGAGGAGGATCGTGTTTCACAGTAACTTCACTTCAGAGGCAGTCGCTCGATGTAAAATACTGGATTAAAGCTGCACCTGGAAGATGATAAGGATATGAAATAGATTGAATTAACTTTTCAAAAATCCCACATCCAATCTTCATGCTTGGCTAATAGCCAAGCATGAAGATTGGATGTGGGATTGGTTTGGGTGGTCTCCTGTTTGGTTGTTGGATGTCGTAGATTGTTTTACTCACCAATTAAACACACCGAAGTAGTGTTAAAAAGATCTGCCAATTATTATAACAAGATGAAGGTATACTCATGACGCTCAAATGTACCTACAAAGTTATTAATTTGATTGGTTTACATATATGTTACACATTCTTAGTCAGTGTTGCAGATGCCAGTGACCGTATGCTGGATAGTGACCTTTTTTTAGGGTTCCGTACCCAAAGGGTCAAAACGGGACCATTACTAAGACTCCACCATCCATCTGTCTGTATGTCTGTCACCAGGCTGTATCTCATGAACCGTGATAGCTAAACAGTTGAAATTTTCACTGATGATGTTATTTCTGTTGCCGCTATAACAAAAAATATTAAAAACAGAATAAAATAAACATTTAAGTGGGGCTCCCATACAACAAATGTGATTTTTTTGCCGTTGTTGCGATAATGGTACGGAACCCTTCGTGCGCGAGTCCGACTCGCACTTGACCAGTCTTTTTTTGGGGTGGGAAATTATCCAATGACTTCTCCCGCTCTGGGTGAAGCGAGAGAGTGTATCAGACTTTTACTGACTAAAACCTACCCGTGTTCCTTCAGTTGCTTGTGCCAGGGTCGCAGTAACTCTCTCTCTCACTCTCTCTTTCAAATTTATCCGCGACCCAGACAGGCATCGGCCCTAGCGGGCCCCGACACTTTTGCTGACATCTCTTTGAGGCGCGTGTCGAACACTACGCGCCGTAAACTCGGGCCTGGTCTTAATCGGACGGCTTGCTACCCATTACTTGCCGTCCGCAAGCCCGCGCCTACGGTGGCCGGGTATCGGCTTGCAACTCCCTACGCCCGGGGCGTCTCCTGCGGTGGCTAGGGGCGTGAGGGCGTCCCTTTGCGTCTCCCTCACTCGTTCCGCCTCCTCCTTTGCGAGAATTACTGCTTCGCAGAAGGAGGAGACAGATTCCCATACCCTCTCGCTCCGTGCCATGGCCTGAACCAGGGCCGGGCGCGAGAGGTTGAGATGTTCGCCCATACCGGTGCCCTGTAAAGGGCCATGGCCATGGACATGGGCTGGATAATGACCTGCACTCTAAATGCGTACCTGTTTACTGATGGCGCACTCCCTTTTATTTAGACTACTCAACAGTATTCAATGCGTGTTTTTGAACTTATTAAGCAACGTATGCAAGCAAAACATGTGTTTGCGATTCTTTGAAGTTACGCAATCATGGTGCAGGCCCACCGGTCTCGCCAGATATTCCACTTGCAGTGGAGTCTGGCTAGCTCATTCTCGATTAATATCCACAGTCTGTAAAAGGGTTGGAAAATATAGAAATTCTAAGGAAAAAAATTGTCTAAACTTAAACACTATTTTTTTATAATTTACATGTATTGTAACCATATCGAACTATATTGTTTAATATTGTGTAGTCTAATTTGATTTTTGATTGATTTAATCGGTTGCAATTTCATCCGTTTATGTCATTATTTGGCAACGACACTACCAGCCGCACTACCAGTAGTGTCGTTGCCAATTAACGACACTACCAAGCCTATTTTGTATTAAACTGTACAGTCAACACAGAAGTTTTGGATTCCTGTTCCACTAAATTAAACTCAAAGTTCAACTAATTTTATTGATAATCAACTTCTTTTACTTTAATTTCTTTTTTACTTATGAAGTTTAAAAATGTGACAAAGATTAAATGACACTGACGATAATTTGTTCAGACCTTTACTGATATTTGATGGATAAATTATATTTGTGAGAGTATTTCTTACATTACGTTTTTTCGAGACACCAGTTCATAGGTTTAGCTTTGATCAAAATTTAATAAAACCTATAAGATGTCGGAAGCTGATAATAACGAATCAGTTTTACACGTTTGCTCGACGAATGGGGGAACTGCGTTGCTTTTGGGCAAACACAAATATCATATACTGAAGAAATATAAAAATGGTGCATCTGTTTGGAGGTGCTCGAATTATAAAATGCAAAATGTTTAGGTACAGTTACGGTTAAGATATGTCCAGCAGTGTTTTCATATCAGGGTTGAAGCTACCATGCAAGCCGACCTTCGTACTCAAAATATAACATTCTCAAAATATTACGTTAATATTTTATAGAAGTTGACGACGCGGGTATTCGCTTGTATGTTAGCTACGCCACGATACCTTTTTACTAAATAAAGTATGAATTTAAAAAATGTCATATGTTCAGAGCAACAGTATTATTATTCTTTTACAGTTACAGTCGGTCACTTGAAATAAAAAATAAAAATCCTTTATTGTCGCCAGTTAATACACTTATCTATATATCTTAAACTAACATATGCTTCGTATTAGTGTATAACACAAAAGTTACTGCTACTCCCAAGCTAAGCCTGAGCTTGTATTTTGGGAAACAGTGAAAAATTTTCACGCGATTTTTTATTATCTGAGGTTCAATATTAAGTTGTATTAGTAAGTACTACAGTTACGGAGAAGGAAGTTTATCATTTGCGTTAATTTTTGTATTTTTTCAAAAAGTTTGCTTTTATTTGGTAATAAATAAAAAGTTATATTTCTGAAGTTTGCTGTTGCTGATATTTCATTATTTAAAGAATTATATTTCTGAGCTTTGCTGTGTTGACTGTACAATTTAATTCAAAATATGCTTGGTAGTGTCGTTAATTGGCAACGACACTACTGGTAGTGCGGCTGGTAGTGTCGTTGCCAAGAAATGGTTTATGTCACACATTTAGCGAGATAGCATTTTGCGTATAGTTGTTCTTTCTCACGAAGGTGGATGAATCGTTGCAAAATGACTCTTATTTCGACGTCATAAAAGTCACGTAACCCGTTTTCGTGAGATACAACAACTAAAGTAGTTGCAATACAAGATGCATTGTGTGACTCTTATCAAAATGGCCTAAAGTTTAAATTAAAATGATTGAGTGTGAGTACCGGTTTCCTTTATCTACTTGCTAGAACTGACAAGTCATAACCTTATTTTTTATGATAGTGAGGCGATAAATAACTGTATTTATTTGACATTAAATATTGTTTATATTTGGCGGAGGAATCCCCGCTTCCATACAAACATCGCTGGAACTTAATTAGAGTTCAAGGTATTGGGGATCCGTAATACGAATAAAATTGACTCGTTTCCTCGGTGTTGAATATTATTTATTTATTATTTTAAGTGAATATTTTGTAATTTTTGTTACCTTTTATTTAGTTACGTAATAAACTAAAGTTCCAGCTATGTCAGATTGCCCAGCGTAAGAATTATTGTCTTCAAAATGGAGTTTGGCAGGCATCAAACGGGAATCTAAAACGTTCATCACCGAAAATTGGCTCAAACTTCGATCCGAAATAGATTTAAGAAGGCATTGACAAAGATCCAAAACAGATTTGACGATTACCGACGCAAAGGATATCATTCTGTGCTTATATCTGTGACTTTTTGTGTAAATAAATCTATGAAGGATGAAAGCGCTGGCTTCATTTATTTTCTTTGTAAATTAAATTCTTTCTTTGTTACCCCAGGCGCAGTTCACAAGTAGCTCGTGAACAGTAGATTTTCTATTGTGTCTGGCGCATACCGTTCAAAGGATGTTGGTATAAAAATAAAAGCTTGAATGAAGTGAAGGTTTTGTGCGTATATTTTCTTATTACTTTTCTAATCCTTGTGGTTATAACTACTTCCTCAACCTTTATCAATTAATTTGCTGGTTGCTTATTAATTAACTATATTATTATGAAGAAGGTAACACTTTTATTGTTTGCAATACAACGTTAATGAATGTATTAATCCAAATATAAATTAATTAAATAATAACATGCACGGAACCAATGTCATTTGAACAAAATCTTTGCTGCGCGTGAATCATTTACAGCCAAACAACAAGTTAAGACTATGCATCTCATTTACACATTATAGAATCAGAAAGGGATGGCTTGAGGATTCTTCTGTACTTAACAAAGTTCATTACTTAGGTCTCCCAGTGTCTTTAGTGTTTATCTGGTGCTTGGAGTGACAAGTTGCATTTAACAAAACAAAATGAAGATATTTTGTAGCATTTTTTCTTTATTTATTATTTTAGTAACTGTAAATGGAGGTAAGTATTTTTCTATTTCTTTATTTTGTGTAGAACCTATAGTATTTTTTTTTATTGTATTAAAAACCCAAACTATTCATTGAAAACTAACTTTGCTCGTAGCTTCGCCCACGTTTGTTGTCCCAAGGGAACTTTCTATCGGGATGAAATGCATCTTTAAATAACCCGTTCAGCAGTTTAGACGTAGAAACGTAACATTCAAACAGACAAATATACTTTCGCATTTATAATATTAGTATGGATGTCACTGTAAGTCAAATAGGATGCAGGGTCAATACCTTTAGAGATGTTGGCAAACAGTTGCAATTATGGGATTATTGCTTTTGTTATCTATATCTATACTTCTGTACTATATAATATTAAATAAAAAGAGGTAAAGTTTGTGAGGTTGTAGGGTGTAATCTCTGGATCTACTGAACCGATTTAATTTAGCATGGAGATAGTTTGAGACCCTTGGAAAAACATATTATAAGATATTTAGTTTGTATTCCCTTGGGATGATAAAACACTTTTTACGCGGGTGAAGCCGCGGACAGAAGCTAGTTTTTAATAATTTACAGTATTTATTTAAAAAAAGAATATATCCCCAAATAAAGGCTCCTATTTCTGGTTGAACGTTGCAGATAGGATACAAGACTTATCTTTCTAATTAAAATGTATTTTGTGATCTCCCTCTGTCACTCTAGAGTAGGGGTCACCACTGGTCAAGTCAAAGTTCCAGAGCATTGAGCATAGTCGCAGAGTTGCCAGCTTGTCGGTTTTTTATCGGTTACATTTTAGGGAGTGTGCGATGGAATTGCATGATCTAATTCCACCTAGCCCGTTTCATCATCGGACTACCAGACATACGGCGATGTGCCATCGATACATGGTGGAAATTCAAAACGTTTTGGGAACACTTTTATTATACGTACAGCTATGTGTAATTCCCTGCCGGAATCTGTGTTTCCCAACAGCTACAATCTAGGGATCTTTAAGTCAGGAGTGAATAGGTTATTTCTAGGCAAGCGTGTTTAGTGAGCTTTAAACTTTACGGACCGCGACAGCCATATTATTTTTAAGAAACGGACCCCAGATAAAAATTATTGGTGATCCCTGCTATAATCTTTGCTGTAAGAGAAGTGAACATTGAGTTAAGCTCGCCTTTGTTCATAATTATACATTGTATATCAGATATTGTTTTTGGTGTTTGTGAATGTGTGAATTATGAATTAAGAATATTCCATCTCTTTTCAGACTGCGGCGTCGTCACCAAGCGAGAATGGGATGGCCTGTCTCCACTCCAAGTGGATTATCTGGCGAGGCCTGTGGACCTGGTCATCATCCAGCATACTGTAACTCGCACCTGCAACACAGACAATGGGTGTGCGGAGATAGTCAGGAACATACAGACCAATCATATGGATAACAAGGGCTATGCAGATATTGGATCCTCGTAAGTTACTTCTTATTTTTGAGTTGATGGTTAACATTTATGTAGTATGCCCCGGTGGTCTCGCGGTCACAAGTATAACACCTGAGCTGAATCGAATCGATTCCCAGGGCCAAAGTAATATTACTTTTTTAATTATGAATTTCTCAGTAGCAATCCGGAGCCGTGCCTTTGAGAGCACGTAAACCACGGCACGGGGGTCCTGGTGCCTGATCTCGCCCCTCTCGTGACGTTGTCGTCCCATCGGAAAAAGGGAAGGGAGTTTATTAGAGTGTACCTGTGTGGGCGCACACATTTCTGTACTATAAATCTCCTGTGTTCTTGGCTAATCCCCGCCACTGTGGCTTAAATTCGGTTGGAAGAATTAGTTTGAGCCCAGTAACTGGCCAAGTTCATTCAGTGCAGGTTCGCCAAAGCAGAAAACTTTTGCGTGCGATCATTGTATTTTTAACACACACCCCTGCATTCCTATTGAAGCCGTTCACATCATCATCATCAACAGCCTTTTTACCCGACTGCCGAAGGAGGGTAATGTGTTTATCAGTCTATGTATGTATGTAAGTATGTATGTATGTATGTTTGTTCCTATGTGGCGTTCTAGAGACCAAACGCGTTGGCCGATTTTGATGATTTTTACGTCAATCGATTAGTCTTAATCCTGCGAGTGTCACTGGTTACATTAAAATTGGAAAAAACAAAAATGGCGGATTATGGGCGCCATTTTGTGGGGGAAAAAAAGGGTCCCGTTTTTACTTTTTGGGTACGGAACTCAAACCAATAAAGTGTTATCAATGTGAAAATCCTAATAAAAGTTATGTTCAAATTCACACCTGAATTCTTATTCACTCCGTTTTAGGTAGGGACTTACTGATAAATTTTCCACAACTGAATTTTCCTTTACTCTACTTTTATCTAAAAAAGTCTAGTGTAGAGATTAAACTCACCAAGCAAAATCCCTGCAAGCTACTTCGTGTTACAAAGTGTCACTTTAACGAGGCAGCGCACAAAATTCGTTTAAAAATAAACTTTTCCTCAAGCATCAGGTGGCCTAACCTTAATGGAGAAAATTGCGTACGGAAACTCGAGGTGAGAGTAAATGGCATCGACGGACCTACGTTCTGTTTTTAGAGTTTGTAGTTACAACTTTACAAACTTGTGCAAGCCGAGAAAAGCATATTATTTTATTTTATCCTACTATAGTAGTAGGGATACAATTATTTTCCACATAACCTTTGATAATTCAAAAGTTTTTTTATTTTCGCTGGGTGGATACCTTATGTGAATTCAACGCTATGTAGGTAATCTGGCATGTGTTATACAAGCAAGATGTAGGTCGTGGGTTTGAACCCAGGCAGGCGCTATACTTTGTGTAAATTATTTCATCACCACTGCTCTCAAAACGGAGAAGGAAAACATCTTGAGGAAACCGGCATGTCCTAGAACCAAAAATTCGAAGACATGTGACATCCACCAAACCGCACTGGGCCCGCGTGGTGGATTACGGCCCATTCCCTCTCACAGAGAGGAGGCCTGTGTCCCAGCAGTGGGAACATTAATAGGCTGATGATGATATCAAGTAAGTAGGAAAAAATTCCGCCCTCTGAACGCTATCTTCACGTGCGCTGCCTAAACCACGCGACAGCATATATCTACCTTTTATGTGGAAGCCACTATGACCAAAATAGTAAACCTTAAATACAATTAAATTGTATACTTTTTTACAATGCACATTTTAGAATATTTATCAAACTCTTATCAAAATTGACACATTTGTCGCATTGAATATTTAATGTAGATAAACTTTGTCTTTTACACTAAGTAATTTGAACGCATAGTTTAAAAGTTATCACGTTAAGATTGACATGAATGGAGCTCGAGCGACATATAAATACGCGCGGCGGGTAAAGCGGAGGAGCGGGGGGAGGGGCGATGTGATCCAAGCAATGACGCGTACATGTTTTCGCTAAACATAACAAATCAAGTAGCATAGTTTACAGGAGTATAATGCAGTAGGTAGGACTGCCAAAACTAAAATCACATTGATACATTACCTACCTTATATTATAAATTATTGTAATCCTTTCAGGTTTGCTCGCTGCTGCCGAACAAAGTAATTCATTTCAATAAATTCAATAACATTACATACTAATCCTTGACTGACACGAACAGTAAAAGAAAGTAACCTTGTTGGTCCCGTTTGTTAATCAGTGTCATTGTATGTTTCATGGCTGTGCTTATCTGTTTGTGATGAAATTTGATATGGATAATCTCAAGCCTGGGGAAAGACATAGCCTACTTTTTTATCAACACGCCACACAGGCGAAGTTTATAATAAAACTGTAACTTGATTGACTAACACACCCAGCGGTCGACGCACAACCGAAACCAATGAGCTTAAATGAGCACTAAGAAAGGAATTTCGATAGTTCCACCTCCAAGGGTTGCGCCCTTATTGGTGGGTTGGTGGGTTCAAAGATTGTATGGAATACATCAGTTTTGAAGTTAGAGATCTGAAATTTCGGATACGAGTACAACATACAGTAATAAAAAAAATGGTTTGTCACGAAACTTTATGTGGCAGACCTTATTCCACGCGAGCGAAGCCGCGGGAAAAAGCTATTAATATTATAAAGAGGAAAGATTTTTTTGTTTGTTTGTATCGAATAGGCTCCGTAACTAATGGACCGATTTAAAAAATTCTTTCACCAATAAAAAGCTACATTATTCCTGAGTAACATAGGCTATTTTTTTTATCCAGAAAACGGGTCCTGTTGGGTGGTCCACGGGAGCGAAGCCGCGGGGAACAGCTAGTATATTATAAAAGTCAAAGCCTGGATGTTTGAATGTTGGTTTACTAATCATGTCTAAACGACCTAAACTTGGCACTCTGGTACACATGGTTTAGGACGTAGCTCTTCCTCGTTAAATAATAATTTCTGACTGTTCTCTTACGAATATTATTGAGCATAACATACTTATTTGTCTAGCCTGATACAGTGTCCTTTGTATCCAATTTATATGCGTTAAATTAGTCAATGAATATTAGTTAGGCTATTCTGGACCATTGATTGTTAATTTAAACTCGTTGCCCTAATTCTGCTTGGCCTATTGTGACTCCTTCTTGGGTTAGGGCCAAGTGAGTTAAGTAAGTGGTTATTTACTTTATCATACCCTCTATAGGTTCCGGAATACTTAATGTATATTTTTTATTTTTCCAGGTTCGTGATAGGCGGTAACGGAAAGGTGTACGAAGGTGCTGGTTGGTTGCACGTCGGCGCACATACTTATGGCTACAACAGCAAATCTATTGGCATCACTTTCATTGGAAACTATAACAGTGAGTATTGTTCCCTTAGAATAATACATATGCTCGACTTGCTTAGGAGATGGTCGCGGGTATCCGCTTAATGTGTGAGGTTCTGGAACTTTATGGTTACAATGCTTGGGAGAAGCTGATGTCCAGCAATGCAACTTCATATTTGGGGCAGTTATCACAAATGTCACTTGACATAGTAGCTTTGCTGATGCGAATTTGATTTAATAGTCTCTAACGGTCATCTTTTGTAAATTTTTGCTAAATATTACGAACGATGCTATAATTTGATTTTACTCTTCCCAAGTTTAAAAAATACTCTTCACCGTTATAAATCTCCACTCAAAATGTTGTAACCGTTTCTTTGTTCCACTTCGTGCATTGTTCTAGATTTATTTTGTTAATAAACGGGCAAGCATTCCGCGATTTATAAATTTTAATGAAAACCATTAATTTTAATGCACTTGGTAACATGTTCTCTCGACGTAGAAATTTAAATTGCAACTACAATGAAAACAGAAAGTTCGCTATAGCCATTTTACAAAAGGCTAGTAAGTTTTATTCAAATGAACCTGAAACGTTGGCCTAACCGCTAGGCAATAATGATACGTTTAGTTTAAGTTAGCATTGCAAGTGTGCCTGGAAGGAAACGATTTACTTGGAATTTTTAATTTATTGTGATTTACATGACACATGCTAGGTGAACATATATTTTTTGATCTGTCGGTCTAAAGTCCTTAATTTATACTCCAATATTTCGAAAGTAATTTTTAAAGGTGCCACTCCACCAACTCAATCGACTTGGCCAGTCACTGAAAAAAATCGTGTTAAGGAAGCACTACGGCTGATTGCTCAGGCTAATCGAGGCAGATTGAACCTCATTGTCATAATTTTAGCCGAAAGACGTCCACTGCTGGACATATGCCTCCCCCAGGCGTCGCCACATTAACCGATCCCTGCAAAACATTGGCATCAGTCAGGCACAAATCCAGACACTGGAATCTAGCTTGATCTGTACCTGGGTGATGGATGATGGTGCCTGATCTTAAAATATTCTAACCAATGGAGGAATGGATGGTTTGGTGTATAGCCTATGTTCTACTGATTTTGAACTTATGTATTTTTACCCCCGACGCATAAGCGACGGGGTGTTATAAGGTTGATGTGTCTGTCTGTGGCACCGTAGCTACTGAACGAATGGACCGATTTTGATTTTGTTTCTTTTTGTTTGAAAGGTGACTTTTTCGAGAGTGTTCTTAGCTATGATTGATTGAAATCGGTTGATTTGTCAAAAGTTATCCGCATTTTACTCTTTCAATCTTGGTTTTTTCGCAAGATACTTACATTCATACATAAACTTACGCCTTTTTCATGTTTCGATAGATTGATGCGTGTCTAGTACTAGGTATATTATTTGTAGTTTAATAATATAAACTGCTGTTCCCCGACGCAAGTACGAGGCTTATTTTTTGCTTTTTAGAGGATTTTGTGTCGAAGGTTTTTTAAATTTTAAATTGAATTTTTAAGCACTACTTGAAAGATATGGTCTGAAGTTGTCTTATAAAAAATATCACTATTTCAGACGACACGCCAACCGAAGCCTCATTAAATGCATTGAAGGCGTTACTCAGCTGTGGCGTGGAACAAGGTCACTTGACGTCTAACTACCAAATTGTTGGACACAGACAGCTCATTGCCACCGAGAGCCCCGGCAGAAAGCTGTACAACGAGATCAGAAGATGGCCCCAGTTTGCTCGGGATGTTTCTTCTATCAAAAATCATTAGTTTTTCACTGTTTAAGATAATATCGTATATTATACTGAAGCTAATATGCCGAATATATTTTTAAGTTATCTAAAATCAATAACGAACAATCATCAGCTTTCAAAGACGTCAGAATTACAATAATTTTAGCCAAGCTATACTAAAATTATGTCTACAACAAGATAATAAAGCAAGCAACAAACAACAAACTTCCATCGTGTCGGGCGTTTGTTTCCTGTGGAACTACAATTAAATTGAAGATTTAAACAATGTTTTTAGATGTTGCTATAATTATGTTAATACAATTACTTATTTGAACTTATGGTGTGCTTCAGGGACCACAGGCAACTAAATCTCACCGTGTGAATCAGGCTTTTTACTGTCAAGATATATTTTTTCTTATTAGGCCTGACTGCATTTTTGCAACTACAGATGTTGTTTATATATTCTATTTTATAGTAAACCTTACGCCAACTTCTTTGTTTTATTTTCATTCCATTTGATTTTTGTTTTCTTCTTTTCGTGTGAGGATGTGTCCACCTCTGGTGTCAGAGTTAATTTAGCCACCTCTGGGAATCCCACAGGCCTCTATAACTTGGCTATTTCAGACTTACATTAACTATATAAGTCCAGGTTTCCTCACGATGGTTTCATTTACCGTTGCCTGTGATGTCCAAAATAAACATAAAAAGTACTTATATGAATATGAAAGAAATCACATTGGTACTTGCCCGGATTTGAACCCACAGCCTCAACTCAAGCACGAGAGGTGAGGACTTAGTCACTGGGCCACCACGACATAATTGATTATTTTAAAAAGATAGATGTCACGAGAACGTAATATCGGGTTGATCCTAATCCAGGTTTGTGGTCTACCCGTTTGTCAATTCAGTTCAACCGTTAAGGACAATGCCGGACTAATTACTACTCATTGCGTCTACCTATGTATATTCCCTGGAGTTGCCTGTTTGTTTGTTCGCTGAAGGTGTAAATGGCACATACATTTCGCTAGCAAATTATTTTATATCAATAGTAATTAACAAGCTATAACTAATCGTCGTGGTGGCCCAGACCTCATCTCTCGTGCTCGAGGTCGTCGGTTAAAATCCGGACAAGTACCAATATAACTTTTTCATATTCATATAAGTACTTTTTATGTTTATTTTGGACATCACAGGCAACGGTAAATGAAACCATCGTGAGGATAGGTAATTTATCTTAGACATTGCTGACAATGGTGAAGGAAAACATCGTGAGGAAACCTGGACTTAGGGTGAATATAAGTCTAAAACCACCAACCCGCATTGAGCAAGCGTGGTGATCAATCCTCATGTCTTCTCTGTATAAGGAAAGGACTTTGCCCTGCAGCGGGACAGTAACTGGCTGGTATTATATTGTGACAAGATAAGGCAACGCCATCTAGTGACGAATTAGTTGTAGCTAGTAGCGCCATCTAGTAGCAGAATTAATCTTCTCGAAAGCTCGTGTCAAATGGAACTTTCTCGTGGCTTCGGGATCAATGGGTTTGAAAGTCGATTGTTCTGGAAGGGCCTCGACGTATCTAGAACAGTATGGAACGTTCCAGAAACATCTTACGTGCTATATAAAGGACGGTAAGGTTCGTTGTGATACAGTTTCAATTGGGTACCGATACGAAACGATCAGAGCGAAAACATAGCAACAGCTTGTTATACAGAAATATTATAACAAGTAGCTTCAATAACCTTCCCTTGAGAACTCAAAACGTGGATTGTTGTTTATTCACCAGTGACATAGTTTTAATTAGTTTCATCAATTACAAAGTTCGGCAATTCTCTGAGAGCGGGTTATTTCAAAGCGATGGCATATGTAAATCAAATGTACTATGACGCTGTATGCTCGTAATATTGGTTCGAGATTTTCTAATAAATACCTTCTGGAATAGGCATCATAATCATGAAGCAATTACTTCTAAGTAAGACAAAGTAGTCAAATCTGATCGAATTTCAGCCATGTAGCAGTCAATCTCCGCGCAGATTAGTCATCGGAGCTAGAGATAAGTACATATTATAGTGCAAAAGTGTGTGCACAAATACAGATGCACTCTCTGTTCCCTCATAGTCTGATAGGACGACAATTCGACACGACCGTAGGGAGATCAGACGAATGATCAATGACTTAACGTGCTTTCCAAGACACGGAATTGTCACACCGCCGACTTCCAACCAAAATCAAAAAGTTTATCAATAAAAAAATCTTTGTTAACACGAACGAGACTCACTTAAAATTAAATTATGTTTTCTCAGCTTTGAAAACGGCTCCTTCACAGAAAATTTTACAAGAAAAAACATAAAATTAGCTGAAAATTCTTACCCAACGCCTTCTTATTAAAGCTTCTTAAAAGATAATTGGATGATCTTTGCCTTGCCTTTCTCAGAATTTGTATTTTAATGTTTCAACACATTTTACTCCTTGTTTGGATTTGTTGTGCAAATATTGAGCAAGAACATATAATATCTGGACAAAATATTTATTAATAATAATTAATATTTTGTATATAAGAATTATTCTATACCTCAATACTAGGAAATATAAAATTAGGTATCAAATATAGAGAAAATATACTAATATTTTGCACGTGCCTCATGTATTAGAGGTTTTTCTGTTAAGGGATAAAAATAAATAATTTTATTACCTTGGCGAAAATTTCGAGTTCCGCATTTCAGATACTGGGCAGCTCTTAAGCAGTATTACTTTACACGTATTTCTTATTTTCGTACAAGCTTACTAAATTCCTGGTACATGTTGTTTTCTTTTCTTCTTTTTTTGAAATATCTATCGTAATAATACGTTAAGAATTTGTCGAGTTTTCTGGTTTACACATTTTTTTTACTTTGATTTTTTATTACTAACTGTCCATTTATTTTATCAATTTGAAAGGCCTCGTTGAGCGAAAATTTTTAAATGATGCACAAAGGAACTCCACCAAATGGAAGTTTTCCTACAAAATCTGTTGTAGGAATAACCTTTTCTTAAAATCAGTTAGATTTTAAGAAAAAGGTTACTTGTGTCCGTCAACATTTTTGCCTTTGGACTACTCAAACAAAAGGTTCTGTTAGTGAATTTCGTTTCAAAGCCTGGTTAAAGGGTTTTTAAAATATATAAATTACTAGCTGACCCCCGCGGCTTCGCCCCCGTCAACTGGCTACCTACCTACTACCTACCAAGCCTACCCTACCTATCTACCCACTTACCTTACCTACCTGCCAGCCTACTCACCTACCCTACCTATCAACCTACATACCCTACCCTACATTCCCATTACCAACTACTTTGCTATTTATTTGAATAAGAATTATAATACTACAACAATACGAATGTAACAAATAATTTAGAAATTTAGGTTTTATATTACAACAATGTAGGAATTTTAAAAGTGTAGCAGTGGTTAAAATACTTTATAGTGCTTTGGTTCGTAGTCATCTCGAGACAAGTGCCATTATATGGAATCCGCATGAGGACAAATTTTAAAATAGTCTCATGGTCAAAGAAATTCAAAATAAATTCACTAGGTATTTATATTTGAAGCAATACGGGGTTTACCCATTCTACCCATTGATGTATCCGAGTCTGATTGTGTGTGTTTGTTTGTGCTAGAGTGCTGCGTGGGCTGGTGCATCACCCATATTATGTACAGGAGACTCTGCGGCTGCATGTACCGGACGGTATGTGGGTGCGCGTCGCCGCCTCACTTTGTTAGATGTGCCAAGGGCTAGGACAAATTTATTAAAGTTTGCCCCTTTGTCAAGGGCCGCGCGTATTATAAATATAAGGCTTATGTTTAACTTACCACCAGATATAGTAACATATAACAGACAAAAATAGTAAATGATCACCAAAATTAAACCCGCATCTTATTGTAAAATTATAACCAAAGTTTTAACATCTCGCTATCCTGTTTAGGCAAAATGACTCCAAATAAATCATTGTTAACCCAAAAGTAGTAAATGATCACCAAAAGTAGTAAATGATCACCAAAATTAAACCAATGACCAAAAAGATTATAAAATTTCTGGGAGCAACTTGGAAGTACCGCTCGCCGGCCGCTACCGCGGCACCGCTCGCTTTGCTCGCTCGGCTCGCGCGCGGTTGGTCACAGTTCTAACCTAACCTAACCTATTTTACAACATTAAATAGCGCAATAATTTGCTATTAAAATTTGGTGATCAATTTACTAAATTTGGTGATCATTTACTATTTTTGTCAGTATATTACTAGATTTGGTGGTTAGGGGTTATCGTCACAAAGTTTTTTTTGGTGGTCATTATATTTATTCCCTAAATATAATGCCATCGGAAGATGTATTCCATAGCCTGCCGAAATTTGTGTCAGGTGCATTGAAAAAGGCATACAAATTTGAATTGTTTCCTTTTTTAATTTTTATTGTTAAACATAAAAAATGTTTAAATATAGTGTATAACATTATTTATTCTATGGTAACACATCGTCTTGGAATATTGTAAGATGTTGTACTTATTTATGTAAAATAAATAAACTTTTGTTTTAACTAATTAAATTTTAGAATACAAAAGCTGCTATTGCTTGCTATTGTGACTTAACTATGACAGTTAGATATATTTTCTCGTAGATTTTTTTGTAGGTAATAATGAGTACTTTAATCATGTAGTACATAATTTTTTTATGTATCATCAGTAGTTCCCCAGCGCACGCCAAATAATGAATTTTATAGACAAAATTTTGCTACTTTGGGTTACATTATTGCAATTTTCGCAAGGATCTCTAAATAATTTGAAAATAATTTATAGCATATGTTACTTGAGAATAATGTAGCTTTCAACAGGTGAAAGAATTTTTAAAATCTTTCCAGTAGTTTCGGCGCCTATTTGGTACAAACAAACCAACAAAAAATCTTTCCTCTTTATAATATTGGTATAGATATAGACTAGCGTTAAATATGACAAATTTTGTAGCGACTGCGAATCAGACCTCCGTAACCCAATTCACAAATTAACGCATTATAAAAAATATGACTTTTTGGAGAATGACAATATTTATTAAAAAAAAAAACTATATCGCAAATATTAACTATTATAATAAAAAATTATTTACTCGTATTTATGATTCGTATTATGTTTCTTCTTCGGTCTCTTGTAACTGAAGTCGGACTTCGTATTGTGAACGGTACCAAATCCACCAACCCAGGGCATGGCGGGTCGCAGCGGATACTATCCAGCAGTAGTAGCATACCTGCACAAAGAAAAAGCTGTGATTGTTATCTAGAAAAAAATCTTATTTATAACAGGTTTTATAAAACATATTTTTACAAGCTTTTTATTAACTTGCAATTATGTATGTGTGTTCTGGTCAAATTTTGCAACTGAATTTTAAAGCAGTTATCCTGGACCGATTAAAAGTAAAACAATTTTTTATACGTTTTGGTTGGACGACAATATACGGTAAGCTAAAATGATTATTAATATAAAAAAAAGAATATTATTTTTAATAAGAAGGAATATTTTTTTTTTGTATTAAAAATTGCATTGCCACAAACGAGGGTGCAAATTTCCAGCTCAATCGGACACTGGGATGTGGGTCAACTTGCAACATTGTATTTGATGACAGACACCGGGACAGGTAAAACTAAATAAAAGCTTGTAGAAATCTCGATGATGTTTAGCAACTGATTGAAAGATTCTAAATTAAAATTTTGATTTAAAAAAGTTACTTAAACATCTAGGTCCAAATTAAATACCTGGATCTGATTTTACGGAACATACATAATATTAATCATGCATATGAATTGTAGTAAATTATACCTATACGTAGTATAGTAGTGTTAGTCTGGGTGCATGATACATTAATTAATATACGTGAGGACGTATATTAATTAATGTATATATGTAAATGTTGTAAAACACAATTTTCTAAGAGATGTGGCGTTTCTTGTCTGTTCTTCTCTATAACAAGCTACTTTTCCGAATGGACGGTAGATTCAATTATTATTAATTCTAAATTTTTGTCGTTCAAATGTGCCTTGCCGCTTAGGCCATTAATTGAAATAAAGAATTTTGACATTTGACATTTGAATGATTAGGTATTGAGACCAACACAGAAATATTAAAAAAACAATGATTTTGCAAAGCTGTAACTACAACTATTGGAAAACGTTTTTTGTTTGAACCATAATAATTACTTACAGAAAAAGATATTGGATATGGCATGTGCATCTGCTCGATGATACGCAGAATGAAATGAAATGTATTTTATGGCAAATAAATATTTTGAATATAATTTGAAAATGGCAAAATCCTATACTATTAAACGAGCAACATTTGTATATATACTAGCTGTTGAGTTGCCCAGGTACTATAACATCAGTCAGTATTCCCCGAAGATTTGGTGCAACTCTACGGTCCACATCAACATTTCACCAGTTACCAAAAATAGAACACAACACAAAACAAACTGACATGAGGCGCTTTATTTTGCCCCAGCAATGGAAAGGGTTAGGAGTGTCAACGGATTAGAGAAATATATATATTGTCCAGCCAGTTCTAACAAATATGGCCAAGAAGGTCAGACAAGAGATTATAATATCAACGCCTAAACCTTTTGCATTCGTTATACTAATGGCTTATATAGGTGTGACGCAAAAGAAGAGTAAAGTTATTGTGAAATGGGAAATTTACTTAAATACTCATCGCCATTTCTAGAAGCTCACGATTATCAAATATTTTTCATCTGCATAATCTTTACTCTTTTTTGTTTATATATTTAATAAAAAAAATAAAAGCAATACTTAAAACCATAAAACAAACCACAAAATACAAAAAAAAATACAACTGGCTGCCTGTGTGTTTGGGTTTCAATCTAACTGGATATAGGCGAATAACAATTTTAATAGGGAGCGTCTGCCTATCTGACCTGCATAACCTAGGAGTCTTTGGTCAGCTGGACCCACTCGCTACTGGACCCGCGAGTCCACTTGACCACATAATTTTTTTAATTTTTTTATTTGTTAACTGGATCCACATTTTGACCTAAATAAACAGCTATTATTTAAAGCTACCCGTGGATACAGTCGAGCTCAAAATTGGTCAAAATACAATAAAACGCAATTCAATTAGGTTTAAGCGTATATTCTCACTCAAATTTTTTTTTACACGATTTAACAATATCTGATATCTAAATAAATCAACAACGAGTAAAAAATATCCGCTTTTATATATCCATAAAATATTATGAAAAACAGTCAGTAGATAAGTCATTTGAAAATCTGTCCCGCTTGATTAAAATTAAAAAAATTCTAAACAGTTCCTACACTAATCTGGCCGCTGAGTAGTTCACCTACAGTGTAGTCGATCTTATTCTTTCTTTCCTTGTTTTCAAACAACCGCTTTGAAATTTTGATACCGTGAGGACATTTTATTATATGTATAGATTTGAAGTCATAAAATAAAACTAAAAGATTTGGTTTTACTCCGTGGCTGTACTAATAATGAAATTTGGCAGTGGTTCCAGTCGACCTATTCAAAATGTGATTGGGTTGTGTGATCCCGCGGGTCAATTTCGAGTGGGTCAAGTTGAACAAAGACTTCTAGTTACCGGTTAACATTGTATCCCTTAATATGACTGGTTGTCAGATTTTCGGGCTTCTGACTACTTTGCCAATGACAACAGCATACCTACTCAATATTATATCATCTCCATCTTTCGGCCCTCGTCTCATGTTTCTTGAGGTTAGTGCAATACGTTTCTTGAGGTTAGTGCAACACGTTTCTTGAGGTTAGTGCAACACGTTTCTTGGGGTTAGTGCAACACGTTTCTTGGAGTTAGTGCAACACATTTTCTCAGTTCCTGTCACACTATCATTCGCTCTCTTTTCTTACCTGTCATCCCATACACAATCTTTTCTTTGGCCTTCCTTGCCTCCTCCATTACCAAATATATCCAACAACATACTGCTTACTCTTTTATACTCGATATTATCAAGGTATCAATGAAAATAAATATCACCGAGCTCAAGCCTCTCCCCCGGTAGCCGCGGTGTCGCAGGCGAAATATCCACTCTCGGTAATAAAGAAAGACACAAGAACAAAAATTTAATCTCAGTAATTTATACACTTATAACGAAAATGGCGGCAAGAATAATAGAATAGAATACTCTTTATTATGTACACCATATAAGTTACAGAAAGTGTAAAAAAGAAAACATTACACTGGGTGACACAATGGGCGGCCTTATCGCTAAAAGCTATCTTTTCAAGACAACCTTTGGATGGATTTAAAAAATAAAAGGAAAGACAGTACTAACAAACAACACAATAACTTACTTAATAACTAACGAAAACGGCAGTAACTAGAAGGGCATCCCATTACCCCAGAAAAAACTAAAGGTGTTACTGGAGAAAAGTGATGCCCTTCTGTTTGCTGATCTGATTGTTTATTTACCTGCATACACAACTTAGCTAATTTCCACACAAACTCCCCCAAAACTGCTTTGAGAGCAGTGGTGATGAAATAAATAACATAGGAAGTATGCATGTTTGGGTTCAAACCCACGACTTACAACTCATAAATAAATCACAGCTGTTACAATAAAAACAACATACCTAGTATAATATATCACTTACTAGTGTCATACATGCAAGCACGAAGGTCGAGGCTAAAGGCCAAGGAGTTATCTGGTTCTCTTGTGTCATAAGACCGGCTAGCGTGCGTCCTGACAGCCATGCGGCCAGAACAGCCAGTGGCGACATCAGCATTATGCCAAGACTGTCCACCATCAACTGAAATATAGGAACATCGGACATCTTATTTTAAACCACGGAATTTCTAGACATATGGGCTTTGAATTTCTGATTATTGGGTTTCTGAATAGAGTATTCAAAAAAACGAGTCAAACAAACCCTATTTTAATGCCAAAGTTTGACAGTTTTTAAGACTAAAGTACAGTTTGACATTAATACTTAATTCAGAAATCGGGGGATAGACCAAAGTGAAACTTAACAGTGTATTATTATCATCATCATTTAAGCCACAAGACGTTCACTGCCGGATATAGGCTTCAAGCGTCACTATATCAGGTGGTAATTACTTCTTGCATTGTAAGCGCCCCTTATTGCATGTAGTAGCACAAGTGGCGGAAGGCCACCAGAGGGGAAGCATACGTTTTGATCATGATATGGGTCAAGTGCATACGTATTAAACATTTTGTGAACCGAAAATAAGTTCTTGGTGCAAAGAAAGCTTATTGTGACGTATTTTTTGTTTGAAAACTGATAGAAGATATAAATTCAATGGCTAAGCTGACTTACAACTATTAACCCAAAAACCATTATTAATATTGCAATAAAAACAAAATAAAGTGTGTATTATTGCAGAAGTAATTAAGGCCATAGCAAATGTTTAATGTACATGAAAAAAACAAACAATATTGCGTGGCTGATGACCATAATTATGAGGTCTATTGTAAGAGCCGTAAAACTGTAACTTTATCAAGATTACAAGGTTTACCTCAACCAGATTTTTTCCGAATCGTAAGGATCTGCGTAAAGTTAGATTAGATTAAGCTCTTAACAAACCATATGAGTAGACGAGTCTTTAAGTGGTGCCCGCGGTTTGGTAGGCGTAGCGTAGGACGCTTCCAGCTAGTAGTTCAATTTTATTAATTGTAAGTACTGAAAACAAACAGTACTTAAATAGTAAACATACCTGTTTAGCATTATGGCTCAACACCCACATAACAAGCGACCTCGGCACACCATACTTATGTACGCGTCTTGTCGCATATCGGGTCCCACACAATTCGCACTTCGACTTCCCTGATTCAGTCAGCCATCGCTCCAAACATTTCACATGGACCCTTTCAACGGTCCCTCGACAAGAACACGCTGATATTAAGCTACCAAGTTCTTGCGATAACGACGCCCCACCGTGGCAAATACGGCACATGTCATCATAAGAGTGAGTACTTATCTTCTCCTCATCCTCAGTCGACTCTATTAGGTCAGCGATATCGTCTACACTAAATAGTTCAATTTCCACGCCCCAGTCGATTGCAGAGGTGCCAATCGATCTGCTATTGCTCTCGACAGGTTTATTCGGTTGCTCCATAATCACCACACGGCGTTTAGGACTCCTCACTTTGATGCGATGTTGTCGCGGGATCTTGTCTCTTCTCGTGGGTGTTCTCGCTCTAGATTGACTGTGTTCTCGTTTTTCGTCTCTTTTCTCTACGGACATCGTTTTCTTCTGAATTTCGAACCTAGTTGCTGATGATTTTGATCGTCCAGCATAATATGGATATTCATAGGATATATTATTGAAAAGGTCTATGTTACTTGAGCTGGCTGCAACATCTTTATCCATAGTCTTGTTTGGACACTTCTTGACCGATGATACTGC
This sequence comes from Anorthoa munda, assembly GCA_945859665.1. Taxonomy (NCBI): domain Eukaryota; kingdom Metazoa; phylum Arthropoda; class Insecta; order Lepidoptera; family Noctuidae; genus Anorthoa; species Anorthoa munda. The sequence goes on from OX243897.1 coordinate 26,260,468, forward strand.
TGAAGAGCTTGCATTGTCAGAAACTAACTGCATGCTTGAATATTTAGAACTATTCGCGTACACTTTTTGTTTTGATTTCGAAGATTTTGTTGTGACTACATTGGGGGGCACCAGGTTTGAATCGGGATCGGGGTCGGAGTGGCTGAAAGATAAAAGGATGTAGTAGATGTACGAATGTAGATCATATTCGTCGATTTATATAAATAAGCCATCGTCACTGTAGTGTTACTAATCTTCATAACTGGCTTTCAAGTATTAGGAGTCCGTAATAATTTTGATATATTTAACAAGTCAGGAGGAGCGCAGCCAAATCATTGTTGAGGCAATAAATTCCACAACCTACGAATAGCTTGTATCTTTTGAAAATAAAAACAAAATTTTAGGAAAATTAATTCGTGTTAATCTTGCACCCGTAACAAATAAACCTGCTGCTCCATCACAAATGAGTGTAAACAGCATCTACAATACTAAGTAAATCTAGGTGGTGGTGGTGGTGGTGGTGTTGGTTTGTGCTAAAGAGATCCATTTTCATTTTACTCTTTTCGTTCAAAGAAATGAATAAATTTAGTAAAAGATAATGTTTTACACAAAAAATTTTCGCTTTGAACTCTTTGTTTTCTAAACCATATTCTGTCAAGATGTCTAAATAAATACTCCCAGAACATTTTTTCAATAATCATCTTCAAAAATAATCCTTGTCTTAGGTTGAGCTCTGTCACAATTTTGGTGTCATCATCATCATATCAGCCAAAATACGTCCACTGCTGGACATAGGCCTCCCCCAAGCGTCGCCACTTTGACCGGTCCCGTACGTCTCGCAACCAGCGGATCCCCGCAACCTTCACCAGGTCATCGGTCCACCTGGTGGGAAGCCTTCCAACACAACGTCTTCCGGTTCGCGGTCGCCACTCCAGAACCTTTCTGCCCCATCGGCCATCTGTTCTGCGAGTAATGTGCCCTGCCCACTGCCTCTTAAGTTGGGCAATTCTTTGGACTAAGTCGGTTACCTTGGTTTTCCTCTCCATTGCTCTTTGAGTGACTGTAAGCTTTCTTATGAGGCCCATTGTTAGCGACCACGTCTCAGAGCCATATGTCATCACTGGCAACACACACTGGTCATAGACTATCGTCTGAAACATTGTGGTAAGTTGGACGTTGGACGAGAAGATACCACGCAACTTCCCGAACGCTGCCCAGCCGAGTCGGATTCGACGATTGACCTCTTTCTCGAAGTTGGCCCTACCCAACTGGATCGTTTGTCCCAGGTAGACATAGTCCACAGCTTCGAGTGTAGAGTCTCCGATCTTGATAGGAGTGGATGTTACATGGTAATTTACCATGATATTGGTTTTTTCCATGTTCATTTTAAGACCCACTCTTTCGGAAGCTCTACTGAGGTCATCGAGCATTGTACTGAGGCTCTCCATGGTTGTCGGCAAACCGAAGGAGAGTGATGTTCTCGCCATTAACGTTGATGCCTAGGCCCCTCCAGTCCAGAACCTTGAATACATCCTCCAGCGCGGCAGTGAACAGTTTCGGAGAAATGACGTCTCCCTGTCTCACGCCACGCTGGAGAAGGATTGGCTTCGAAGTCTGATTCTGAAGACGGACTGACATGGTGGCGTTTTTGTACAAACACTTCAACACCTCAATGTACCGGTAGTCGATCTGGCACCGTTGGAGAGACTGCAGTACAGCCCAAGTCTCGATCGAATCGAAGCCTTTCTCGTAGTCCACACACGCTAAACAGAGAGGCAGGTTATATTTTTCGGTCTTCTGTATAACCTGCCGCAGCGTATGTATGTGGTCTACGGTGCTAAAGCCTTTTCAGAATCCGGCTTGTTCGGGAGGCTGGAAATCGTCAATAATGCGCGCGAGACGATTCGTGATGACTCTTGAAAACAACTTGTAGACATGGCTAAGAAGTGAGACAGGCCTATAGTTCTTCAGCCGGGCATTGTCACCCTTCTTGAAGAAGAGTACCACCACACCCCTGCACGATGCCTGTTGCGTTTTGCCCTTGAGTATGACGGAATCAAACAGCTTCTGAAGGGCCTTAAGGACCAACCGGTCGTGATTCCGTCGTCACCCGGCGCCTTGTTGTTTTTAAGCTGTTTCAGAGCCATCCTAATCTCGTACAGGCTGACGTCCGGGATATCTTCGGTATAGTGTCGGGTCAATCTAGCTCTTGGGTCGTTTGCTAGATTCGCAACGTGCTTGCTGACTGATTTTGGTGTACACGAATTATATGCTATACTGTTTCTACCTGTTCTGTATCAATTTGGGTATATGATGGTCATATGATTGTATCTTTTTATATTTTGTATTTGTGATTGCTCCGTACCTCGGAAAGGACGTTAAACCATTGTTCGGGGTGACATTTGTAAATCTTTGTCAGTCTTTACGGACAGTCAGAAGCTAGGATCTCTGACACCAGTCTTGCCAAATGTTACTATTTGGGCACATATTTGTGTAAAGGTTAGGTATATTGATCAATCTTTGTCGTTTTGAAACTATTCAATAAAGAGAACAATCATGTCAATATATTAGAGTAGCACTGCAGTTCTCTAATCACCGTTATTTGCCACGACCGTAAGAAAACCACTTGAAACTTTTGTTTGTCATATTCGCTCCCAATGACTCGGCTAGCGCGAGCGGGCTTTTTAATTGTTTCAGTGATTACGGCAGCGGACATGTTAATATTGCCAATTAGTACTTATGGATTTTGTCTCAAAGACTTTTGTGCATACCTATGTATAAAAAGCATTAGTGTCTCAGTAAAATCTGGGGTGTTTGGAATCTTGGATCATTACGAATCAACATGAAGCTAGTCAGTTCGGTCACCGGACATTATTTTTTTTTGCCTATGTTAATATTCATCATCAGCCTTTTTAATGTCCCCACTGCTGGGACACAGGCCTCCTCTCTGTGAGAGGGATTAGGCCGTAATCCCCCACGCGGGCCCCAAAGCGGGTTGGCGGATGTCACATCACATGTATTCGATTTTTTGTTTCTAGTGCATTCTGGTTTCCTCACGATGTTTTCCTTCACCGTTTTGAGAGCAGTAGTGGTGAAATAATTTACACAAAGTAAAGCGCCTGCGTGGGTTTGAACAGACGACCTAATACTTATAAAGTCAGCCGATACCTCTAAGCCACCACTGCTCTCCTAAAAAATTATATTATGCAAAGGTAAATTTGTTTATGTGTCTGTAGAAGGTGTACGGTTCACGTACAGGCAAATTGCTTACGCCGCGACCTACTTTTAGCTACTCGTTTTTATTTACTTTATTATTATATTTAGTTAGTTGACCAATAGCTGCCGTAGCGCTATAATCGCGGATTAGCATCCAACCTAACTTTCGTGTAACTTTTACGAATAAACTTTACTGTGGTGTAATCTGTGGTTTTCGTCAACTCACATCAAACAACTCAACTGTAAGTAACCGGCTACCTCTGAGCCGTACATAAACTGGTCCTTCGAGCCGGATGTAACAGGTGCGTATTCTCTCTGTTAACGTTAGCGAATCTGTCTAGCTGGAGTCCCAGAAGAGCGGATCGCGTTAGTGGGGCGCTAACGCACTTGATATCCAAAACTTGCGGAAACTTCGCAACTTTGGTGAACTAGTACCTGCGGTGATACAACTCTACTCCACCAACGGTCAAGCCAATAACTAATAACCATGGTTCAGAGCGTAACGGAACTGATAAGCCATCAAGAAACAACCTTCAGAGACTTGAAGCTTATTTGCACCAACTACAAGAAGGACAGTCCCACCAGGAAGAACTTGGCGTACCTGGAGGAGCGTCTTTCTCGGCTGAACAATAACTGGGAGAAGTTTGTTCACAACCATCATCTACTGGAAGAGTCTGGAGCAACAGACCTTCAATACTTCAACGACGACATTTTCAACTGTACGAAGAAGATGTATGAAGAAGTGCTGCAAGACATGTTGAAACATAAATCGGAATTGCCGTCTGCACCTGCTGGTAAGACGGAACAACCACCTGCTACGCCTAAGCAAGGTAAGGGACAATCGAAATTTACTTTCGACGATATCCAATTCCACGTACCTCCTCGGGAAGCAAGCGAGTCGGCGGAAAAGCAACAAGTTCTTTTGCGTCAACAATACTGCAACTTTAGAGCGTTTGAACGCACTGTGGAAAAGGTAAACATAGCATTGGCAGTACCGATGGAAAAATGGGAATTAGAAGACAACTTAAGCACCCTGAAAACTAAATGGGAGCAAATCGAAAAGGCAAATTGGGAACTAGAGTACCTACTACAAGATGAGGACTCAAGTTATCAACAGAAATACAATACAGCAGAAAACTTCTATGATGACCTGAAAAGAAAACTACAACACAACATCTGGAACAATGCACATTATGAGAAATCTACGCCAAAAATTCAAATACCCGATTTCCATGGCAACTATAACCAGTGGTTGACTTTTAGAGACCTCTACCTCGAAAGTGTACACAACAATCCGACACTTTCGAAGGCTCAAAAAATGCAACACTTGAAAACAAAACTGAAGGGTGAAGCAGAGAAACTGGTTCAGCATCTTGGCATCAGTGCTGAAAACTATGCATCTTGCTGGGACATGCTGACCCACCGCTACGATAACAAACGGCTGTTATTTACATCATACATGAATACACTCCTGAATCAACCTAGTATTCAGCAACCAACCGCAGCAAGCATACGGAAGCTTCATGACGTCATGATGGAGTGCTTGAACGGGCTCAAAAACATCGGGCTAGACATCACCAACTGGGATCCGATCGTGGTCCACCTATTGATTCAAAAACTAGATAGCGTTACGTATAACGAATATATAAAGGAGATCAAACATCCCAGGGAATTTCCCGAACTGGAAGAGTTCGCCGAGTTTTTAGAATCAAAGTTCATGTCACTGGAAGCTCTGCAGGGAAGTAGCCAAAAATTCTCGTCATCAAACAAACCATGGAAATCGGAAAAGCAGCCTCATAAGGGATCAGAAAACCGAAATTACAACTACAAGAATAAAACGCAGGGGTCATCGTACTTTAACAAGTCACAAAACTCACCAAAAACCTTCTTCACGACAGCAAAAACATGCCCAATATGCAAAACTAATCACGTATTGATGAATTGCGAACAATTCTTGGCTATGGACACAAACAAACGGAATGACGCAATTCGCAACTTGCATATTTGTAAAAACTGCCTATTCAACCACGGAGAAAAACAATGCAAATCACGAAAGACGTGTAAATTGTGTCATAAGGCACACCATACACTTATGCATGAAGATGTAACTGAACTATCTAGCAAAAAACAAGCAACAAGGGAGGAAAACCCATCGTCGACCCTTTCGACTTCCTATGGGGTCAACAACATAACGAACGAACAAAGGGAAGTGTTGTTGACAACTGTACTTCTGAAAGTCAAAACAATTGATGGAAACTTCATCAACTTGAGAGGCCTACTAGACCAAGGCTCTCAAGTGAGCCTAATAACGGAAAACGCGGCACAACGCCTCCGATTACAGCGACGTAAAGTGAGCGCTGTTGTATCGGGTGTCGGAACCCTTAGCGGCAACTGCAAAGGGGCAATGAACTTAGAATGCCAGTCAATACATTCAGACTACAGACTAAACTTTGAAGCATTAATTATGAAAAAACTCATAAGCAACTTACCTACCGCATCGTTCCCAATCAGCAACTGGGACTATTTAGAAAACTTAAAACTAGCGGATCCACAGTTCAATCTGTCGGGCCCGATCGATCTACTCTTGGGCGCGGACATCTACTCAGAACTTATCCTAAACGGCGTCATCAGGAGTGAGAGATACCCCGTAGCTCAACAAACGAAAGTAGGCTGGATTCTATGCGGGAATGTAAAGACATTCAACTGCTTGGTGACACTAAACGATTTCGAAAACATGGCAAGATTTTGGGAAACCGAGGAAATTCCAGACAAGTCATCATCAACTAGTGAGGAACAACACTGTGAAGATTATTACAACGCAACTACCACAAGATTGGCAAACGGACAATATGTGGTACAAATGCCTATGAAGCCTAACTACGAATCAAACTTAAACAATGCAAGGTCACAAGCATTAGCACAGTTCCTTCAACTGGAAAGGAAAATGCTAAAAAACAAAGAACTCAGTTACGAGTACACGCGTTTTATGAACGAATACATCGCTATGGGACACATGAAACCAGTCACAGAAGAAAGTAGGGGCCGAGTTTACCTACCTCACCACGGCGTGATGAGAGCTGAGTCCACTACAACAAAACTAAGAGTAGTGTTCAACGCCTCGTACAAGACAAAAGGAGACAGCAGCAGTCTCAATGATCACATGTACTGCGGTCCGAACTTACAAAAGGACATACTGACACTACTAATTAATTGGAGAACGTACAGATACGTCTTTACGGCGGATGTAGAAAAACTTTATCGGTTCATCTGGCTAAACGAAAATCAACAACATCTGCAAACTATAATCTGGAGATCTTCCCCTAAGGAACCTCTACAAGATTGGCAGTTGGGCACAGTAACTTACGGAACAAAAAGTGCACCTTATCTGGCAATGCGCACTCTACATAAACTCGCAGAAGATGAAAAAGATACCTATCCGGAAGCTGGAAACGTCCTGAAAAACTACTTCTACATGGACGATTTGGTTTACGGACAGGATACTGTCGACGCATCGAAAACACTGGTCACACAGCTAATTGAGTTGCTGAAAAAAGGAGGATTTAACTTGAGAAAATGGAATAAAATATCACATGAGTACTCGCCTTGCGAAACAATTGTCGGCCACCTACGTCATGAACTGAGTCACCTAGCCGACTACAACTCTATGCTGCTCACTCAACACTCAAGACCAAAACGAGGTTACTTTGATGGAGTTGGGAAATTAGCAAGAACTCTTTTCGGAGTGCTCGACGCAGACTTTGCCGAAAAGTACGAAAGAGACATACAGAATCTACAATCAAATGATGACTACCTACTACAACTTATGAAAAACCAAACATTAATTGTAGAGGCTGAAAACAACGTTATAAAAAAGAACACTGCCTTTATGGATGAACAATTCAAAACATTGCGCATCTACATGAACCAAACTTGCAGCGAAATCACAAAAATAGTGAACAAGGCGCAAATGCTATTCACAATGAATGACATAAATTCCGCTGCCGTGACGTCAACTCTGATTATAAGTGATCTAAACCGAATATTGGAAATGCTGATAAACACTCTCGCCAACATTTACAGAGGGCATTTAGATACCCATCTATTTCCTGCTAATCAACTGATCGAACAGCTAAACATAATATCCGGAAGGTTGCCACAGGGATTATCGTTACCTGTAAAGGGCACTCAAAGGGATTTGAAAAATATCTATGACCTGATCCATGTGAAGGCTCGAATAACAAACAACTACATGCTATTTGAAATACACATCCCCTTGCTGAGCGATGAAGACTACAAGATATATCGAGTCATACCAATACCGTTCCTTAGACAAGGACATTTAAAACTCGTACAACCAAGTTCAAGCTTCATCGCAATCAACTTTGTAAAAAACTCTTACATAACAATGGAAGACCAAGACATGCGCCAATGTACTTCATACGGAGAAGACGAATTCACTTGTGTCTCACGTAATCCAGTCTACAACATGCACGATAAAGACGCCCCATGTGAGGCCCAAGTCTTCAACCAACAAGAGTCTTTATCATGCGTCCTCAATGATGTAACATGCAAAGAAACCTGGACAAAGCTTCACAAATCGAATATGTGGCTATTTACATTGTGCGGGAAACAGCTGATGCGCGTCATATGTAACGATCAAGTTACGCCAGCGGTCATTGACGGGACTGGAGTGATTTCCTTGAAATCAAAGTGCTTACTACAGAAAAAGGACGCCACAATATTTACACACAATCAGCTGGGAAGTACTTTTAACATGGAACCAGAGATAGAAATACCAACTATTAATTCGACTATTAACCACATCTTTGACCTCGGCTGGCAGAATGCAAAACTAAATATAACTGAACAAGAAACGCCAACTGCAGTAGAAATAAGAAAAGTAGACCAGCAGTTGGAATTCCAGAAAAGCAGAGAAATATTACCGAAGGCGTCTCACATGTCAAGTCACGACATTTATCTCTACTCGGTTACTTCTTTGATGTTGGGAGGAATCGCTGCGCTTGCCCTCTATATTATTATTAAACGATGTTTGAAAACGAAAACAAAGGAAGACGTCAAAACACTCTCTGCCGAAAGAGGAGTGACACCTAGAGGAAGGGATAACTTTGGAAGGGACATCGAGCTACAAGAAATGCATTCGACAGCAGCGGAGCCCGTTTACAGCGAAGCAAGACAGCCGATGAAAGCATTTCACTTTGACTAAATTGAGTGTTATAACCTATACCTATATTTTTACATCTTTTACCAGGACACATTAACTATTGTTTACTATTTAACTTTAAATAACTACTTTTCACTTTAATTATATTATTTGCTTTGTAATGGATGCTCATCCCACTTTTCCCTCGGGAGCATGTACGGTTCACGTACAGGCAAATTGCTTACGCCGCGACCTACTTTTAGCTACTCGTTTTTATTTACTTTATTATTATATTTAGTTAGTTGACCAATAGCTGCCGTAGCGCTATAATCGCGGATTAGCATCCAACCTAACTTTCGTGTAACTTTTACGAATAAACTTTACTGTGGTGTAATCTGTGGTTTTCGTCAACTCACATCAAACAACTCAACTGTAAGTAACCGGCTACCTCTGAGCCGTACAGAAGGTAATTAATCAGAATATTACGAAAAAGCTGTCATTTTCAAAATGCACAGTTCCTGCGGGATATAGACGACGGAAGCAAAGCTGCGGACAGTGAATAGTCTTTGCAAAGTAAGTATTGGCCTGCCTTAGAGAACCCGTGCCCAGTTTATCGATGGTTTAATCTCAAGAAAGTACCTGGATTGCAAGGCATTTTGCAATTTAAGCTCTCTTCCAGTGACCTCACTATCTCGAACGGAGAACCTCCGACGCCTTGTATTGGGCATTTCACTTGCAATTTATTGTTTTATTAGTTCAAATTTTTTTTTGTCACTTAACTGGTTGACGCATGATTTTTGATAACTGTCAATTATTATTGAGGTTATAACGGATGACATACTTTTTTTTAAGAATAGGATGGCTGCCCATTTTGAATTTAACCTTCTAAAATGAAACTTTTTGAAGACAATGGTTGAATAATGGTTTGCAATGCACGGCATCAGTGTTTAGATTGACGACACAGCAATTTCGGGGTTTCAAATAATTTTTGGTGCAATGAGATAATTATTTTGTTCATTAATTTACTACAAAAATATTTTCCTTTATGTGTGTTGTTAATATAACGTGACCGAATTTATCTTTTCGTAACAAAATAATCAAATTGCAATTTCTAAATGCATATCTATTTCTATGTCGTCTTTTTATAAATCAAGGAGATAATCTTGATTTCGGTGGAACATTTCATTTTGAGCAGCAACACAGCTTTGAATTTACATTTTCTCTAAAATAATATCGCAATGCACATCCGATACCTACAGACGTATGGAATTGCGAATAAGCTCAGAATAACTAGTGTCTTTGAAAATTTTGAGTTGCTTGAGTTATCTTTAATTTTTCAAGAATGTACAAATTACCTATTTATAGCTATTTGCGCAGTTGAAAACAAACAGGAGTATAACACCAGATACCAACAAATCGGTGCACTGCTACCGACGCAACGGCTGACAAGCAGACACAGCTTCCTAAAACCGGTAGTTGCCTGTCAGGTGACCCGGCCGACGCTCGCAGCAAACTGTGGCAGAACACTCTCTCCCGACACATTACTTACTACCAAACGAGAATCTTACCACAGGGTCTATTCTTCTATGGTCTACGTGGAAGTCCCTGAACCGCCTCAGAACCCAAGTAGGAAGGTGGAACTCCAACTTCGCAAATGGGGCTACCCCGATGCGCCCCCCCGAACAGCAGCAGGGTGTGCATGTGGTGCCAACTCGCAAACCATGCTCCACCTCATATCCTATCCTCTGTGCCTCAAAACATGCAACCAGGATGATCTCTGCGCTGTCACACTGACGCGGACGCCGTGGAAGTGGCTAAGTGTGTTTGTGCCAAACAATTTGAACGACTGTCGTACTTGCCAGTGACACAAAGAAAAAGATTGCGTTTTAGCATGGCAATAGTAGTCTTTGTCCCCCTGAGTTTATTCTTCTTCTTCTTTACCTGGTCCTACTCAAATAATACGGTCGGTCGAGTCTACTAACTTGCCTACGCCAAGTTGTTTTTGTCTTGTTTTGTTTTTCAAGCAAACCCAATTGCCAAAACAGACTACTGTTTTGGCAATTGGGCTAGCTTGTGGTTTCTTTCTATATTGGATCACAGGTCAATGGGCAGGTGGCCTTTACCTCTCTTTTGTTAAGGAAGGCGCGGCACAATTTGTACCACATAGACCACTAACAATGGTTATTAAAATTCCTAATTTCAAAAACGGAAATAAATATATCAAGCCGTTTTGTATTGCTATCGTGGTGCTCAACATCTTTTTCTAATAAAAACCGGCCAAGTGCGAGTCTGAACGGTACAGAGAGGGTTCCGTATAAACAGCTACATTAGCTAAACTAAATAGGTAATATTACTAACGTTCATAAACAATGAAAGCACCGAACATTGTTCTTACGAAGGGACAGAATTAACTTTGCAGTTCGTCTGCTGTTGTCCCCATACTTCAATATTATTATTTTTTACTTTTCCAAGGTCATTTTATAAGTTGGTCGACTAGTACTCTTAAATTTGTAAAGGAAAAAACATACTTAGCTGTGATAGTTTTCCTTTTAATTTCGTTATATATACTACTGCTGTGAATTTTTCACAAATCCGAAAGCAACCATTTAACTGGCAGAGGATAATTTTTATTAGAGTCAAGTTTCCCCGCACTTGACTCTTACAAAAACTAGCCATTTAAAGCTTAATTTTACGCAAACGGATCCCTGAATCGAAAAATAGTTTTACAGACCCGTAATATTTTTGAATGGCCTATCCAACGATACCCCACACCATTAGATACACGAGAAAAAATATGTCACTTTACGTGTACAGGAGGTAACCGATTTTTTTTTAATACTTACTTTATTTTACCACTTTGTCGGCGTGATTAATACCAATTTTCAATATAATTTAAATGTGTAAATGTGGTAGTGAGACCTAGGTAAACAACCTTGTGTGAAATATTGCCAATAACTCAGCAGTGCATATTGCGAGGGCACATATATCGCCGGCCCCGGGCAATAAAGCGGTAATCGCCGGTTACGCCCTTTTTAATGTTATTTGATTTTTGGCTTCTCTGAGTATTAATCTATCACTCCAATTTTTTTCGGATTTTTTTATTAATATTCCTTTAAAATAAATGGCAATAACGACTTTATTGCATGGGAAATTCTCTTATGACTAAGTTATGTATTATTGCATTACTCTAAGAAACATAACACAAACAACCAGTAAACATCTTTACACTAAATTTGTAAACGATGAGAAACAGTAATATATTTAACCACGTTTTTGAAAATAAGCTTATTATATCAATAAACTGTAAACACTTAATACAAAGTATTCACGAGAGATTTTATTCTGTACAAGCTATTACGCCTTTCTTCCCGTAAATTTATTGTAGCCCCGGCGACGTATTGTCATGTTACGCTGAACGAAATACGCAGAAAGGTTGGGGTTGTAAAGATAAGATGTTGAAATTCTCTTTATGAAGCTGAAATTTGGCAGATGGGTAGTTTAATCATCTTCATCAACTTCCTGCCTCTGACCCATGTTACTTGGGATCGACGCAACAAGTTTTCTTCTTCCATACAGTCCTGTCCCCCGTCACGCCATCACTGACTTCCTTTTCTTTCATATCACTCCTCACACAATCCGTCTATCTTTTCTTTGGCCGTCTCCTCCCTCTCCATATTTATATTCATAACTCTTTTAGTAACATTCGTTTCATCCGTCCTCATCACACGCCATACGAGAACAAACGGTTTCCTGACGCCAGTTTCAAACTATCTCTAATATACTCATTTCTCACTTTATCCATTCTCGTCACTCCTCATATCCATCTCAACATTCTCATCTCTGCTACATGCAATCTCTTTTCATCCATCTTTTTCATAGCCCAGCATTCTGATCCATACAGTATGACAGGTCTAATCACACACTTGTAAATTTTCTCCTTTAACTTAAGGGGCATCCGTGGGTCGCAATTTGTTCTAGTGACCTGTCGCCATTTCATCCATCCCAAGTTGATTCGGTGCGTAACATCTCGGTCTATCTCACCATCCCCTTGTACAAGCTTTGACCAGAAGTTGGAGCACATCGGTGTGGGTGTTCCAACGCCAGCTATAGGCACGGAACTCGAGAGATCGCCAGAACCACAGAACAAGTATTCTGTTTTATTTCTGCTCAATTTCCAGCCCTGTGCCAGCCCTTCACTCTCTTGTCTGTACCACCAAACCTCCAATCTGGAACTCTAGGCCACTCTCGGCAACCAGCACAATGTCGTCGGCAAACACCAGGGAGCCTTTTCCTGTATGTCCGACGTCTGAGCGTCCATTATCATCAGAAAGAGGTAAGGACTGAGATCCGACCCTTGGTGTAAGTCGACTGCCACACTGAAGCTGTCAGTAGTGTCCATTGTAGATCGGACTGGGGTTCTGCATCGACTGTACATCCCTCGCCACGGGGCAACCGCCATACTAGCTATTCTCACTAACCCCTCATTCACAGGTTTATTTTCTAACATACCACTCCAGTTATTTTCCTCATTCATCAGTTTTTCAAAGTATTCCTTCCACCTATCCTTAATTTTTTCATCATCAGAAATAATCATTCCAGCCTCATCTTTTATACATCTTATCTGACAGACATCTCCCTTCTCCCTTTTCTCCCTAGCTCTAGCAAGCCGGTACAGGTCCTATTGGCCTGCTGGACTATCCAGCGCGTTTTAGCAAAGAAAAGATATTTGTACATTCAAATTTTAAGGGGGGAAATGGGTGCAGCTGAACTTTGTATGTGTTTTTTTATTGTGGCTTGCGATTTGGTTGAAACTTTGCAGGATTGTTTTTGACAATAAATGATTGAGGACTGCTTATTTTTTTCAATCTACTCCTAAAAAGGGTTGAAGTGGGGTACTTTAGTTTTATGGGGAAATTAAGAGTACCGGTTATGTTTATGTGAAATATTGATTATGAAATGAGACTTAATGTGTATTTTACACAATAAGGACAAAATAAATAATAGATGCCACTATATTAACAGGTATGAGAACAGGGAAAACGTGTTCATTCGTTGAATTCCAATAATCTCCATTTCAATTTAAAAGACTCAAGTTCCCAATCAATAGCAATAGCAAAACTAAGTAGTAATAATTATTAACCACAGCTCGCGGGTAGCGGGTAGCAGAGGTGCATTTGAAAAACCATGGTACACCCACGACCAGCTATACATAGCATATGCCCGTATGTCCAGGGCCCAGAATGTATTAGCGCCAAATGGAAGGACATAATACATAGTATAAAACATTGTACCCATGTGTAGCGTCCTAAAATGTTGTGCCCATGATTAATGGCATAATTAAGGAATGTCAATTACCTGCAGATACAAAGAGTGGTATCTTCAATTCGCGGGCAAGCAGAACCTATGATACTGTAGATTTTTTTTTCCCTTTTTTATAAGTATTTAACATCTACCTGTTATTTAATTCTATTATATTAATTTAATGATTAACTTATTTAATTCTTCTAGACGTTGGTCAGTACCAACATTTAAAATTAAATAAGTTAATCGTTAAATTATGTTAATGCTTGCTGTACCTGGATATACTGTATAGGCTGAGTTTTCCAAGTGGGCGTGGATGGTCAAATCAGACACTATGAAGAATAGCGAAAACACTCAAAGGGACACACGGGGCCGATTTTGATGAAAACTAAAACTGCAACATTGAATATTGCTCTCTCCCGTATATCGACAACCAGAATTGCTTATAAAAATTTAGTAGTTAATAAATAACAATAACAACCAAAATTTACTGAACTATTAGTTCTCCCACGCAAGCGGAGATGCGTGCAAAATCGGTATCTTAAAGACTGGAATCACAAATCATGAAATCACTCGACAGACTCGATGCAACAAAGTGACAGTGAAGACAACGAAGCTTTCTTTTAAATATTTTTTTCTAGAAAATGCTTTGTTACATAGTCTCGTACCATCTGTCTATGGTAGCCTTTAAAAGCAACTCAACTCATGAGATTGGTTAAAAGTCGATAATTCGTTAAACATTAACGTTACATTCATTTTGCGTTATATTTTTCCAGACAACTAGTCATTTGAGTTCCAAAGTAATTTTTACAAAATAATTAAAAAAAAAACTTTAAAATTAAACCAATTTAATTTTTATTAGCTTTATTATTCGTTGGCAGAAAAGAACTTAATTGGCAAAATTCGCAGTGGTCAAAGTTCGGCTCTCGACTTTTGACTTTGATATTCCATGGGAGGACACGATCAAATATTTTTTTTTTTTTTTTTTTCTTTCTGTGTGTCGTCTCGCAGTTCAGTCAAAGTGACCGGTAACTGCTTAACCGGGCTTTCCTACGGAGACTAAGCTAAATAGCCTCCAGCTAGGCAAAAATTTCTAAACCTAAGCGACAACGCTGAGGGCTACCCCAGTTGGGGTCGAACCTCGGCTCAGGGCGTCGCTGGGGGGACAACTAAGGCTGGATCTTAATGTGATTCTACCATCCGTTCGGAATAAGCCTACGTGGAGAAGAACGGACAAGAAACTCCAATTAACTAACTAGAATTTAACTATTGCACAGCGCGTTATGCGGGCTGGCTTGTCGATCTTTACTGGGACGTCGCGACGGGCCTCGGCGGCGAGGACGGAACGAAGGCGGTCTGTGTAAGCGAATTGTGCTGGTCTCTTTTTTGCTCTCTTGGAGCAGGGTAGTGGCGTCATCGGGGGTGGAGAGAGTGAGCCTTGGTCGGCGAACTTTAGAGATTTTTGAAACTTCATAGCGGGAGGCCGCTAGAATTAGGGGGTCGCTGTGATTGACAGCCGAGTCGAAGAAGCGCTTGGTAATGCGCTTCATGAATTGTTGGACAGTGGGGATTCTAAGATCGACATGGAGTTCCTGGTTACGAACGTACCAGGGGGCTCCCGTGATCTTTCTGAGAAATCGGTTTTGTATAACCTGAAGTTTATGAATGTGGGTGGGACATGCGTGTGCGAAGACTGCACAGGCATAGGTCATGATGGGACGAATAACCGCAGTGAAAGTGCGCAGTTTGCACCTAAGTGACAAACTGCTGCTTGCGTTTATCATCCCATGAAGTCTGCCCATAGCGAAGGCGGCCCGCGAACGTGCCGCCTTTATGTGCTTGGCGAAAGTGAGGTGATCGTCTAATGTGACGCCCAGGTACTTGGCTTGCCTTTCCCAGGGGATCGGCTTACCGTACATGGTGATGGGTTTGGGGGGACGGTGTTTTTTGAAAAGATGCTTATACCTCGTGAACAGGACAGCCTGACTCTTATCGGGATTGACTTCAATTCTCCAGAGGCTGAACCATTTCGCCAAAGCGTTGGCTGCTCTCTGGAGATTTAGGGCAATGGCATTGGGTACTAAGCCCGAGTAATAGAGAGCCGTATCGTCAGCGAAGAGTGCCAACTGGGTTCCTTTAGTTTTTGGGATATCGCTGGTGTACAGCGTGAAGGATAGAGGGGACAATACGCAGCCTTGAGGGACTCCGGCTCGTATGGGGTGAGGGGAGGAGAGTTCTCCCTCGACACGGTAGCGGAAAGTTCTGTTCGACAACCAGTCTCGTAAGATGAGTACGAGACGATCTGGCACACCAAGTTTGTATAGCTTATAAATTAAGCCATTGTGCCAGACTTTGTCGAAAGCTTTCGCTATGTCGAAGAACAAGGCACCCGTTGACAGACCACGCTGGAACCCAGCACTAGTGTGTTCAACGATACGGTGCACTTGTTGGATGCAAGAATGTTTGGCTCGAAAGCCGAATTGTTCTTGGGGGATGAGGTTCTTTCGCTCGGCAAAGTCTTTGAGCCGCTTATAAATAAGTCGCTCATAGACTTTTCCGAGAGAGTTAACCAGACTGATAGGGCGGTAACTGGTAGGCTCCGATTTCGGTTTACCCGGTTTAGGGATGCCTATCACAGCGGCCTGTTTCCAGGCTTGTGGGAAGATGTTTTTGCTCAATGCAGCGTTGAAAATGGCCGTCATTAGCAATATTAAATGGCAG
Organism: Anorthoa munda; assembly: GCA_945859665.1. Classification (NCBI taxonomy): domain Eukaryota; kingdom Metazoa; phylum Arthropoda; class Insecta; order Lepidoptera; family Noctuidae; genus Anorthoa; species Anorthoa munda. Next base: position 26,276,846 of record OX243897.1, read on the forward strand.
GGGAGGAGTTTCAACACCTTATTGGTGATGCCATCTAAGCCCGGGGCTTTGTGGGGGTGAAGATTTTTGATGACCTCCTCTACTTCGTCAGGGGTGACGGGAGGTAGCGGGTCATCAGGGTCTTCGACGGGGGGAAGGGAGGTCCTACGTTCGACTTCAGCGTCTACCATGTCTAGGTGAGCTTGGTCTACTGGTTGGGAGCTGGGTGAGCATTGAAGTTCGAGACTGTCAGCCAGGCATTCGGCTTTTTCAGTGTTTTCAAATGCTACACTCTTATCAGGGCCAATGAGCGGGGGAAAGGCATTCTCTTCAGTGGAGCGTAATTTCCTCTGAAGGTGCCAGAAGGCATGGTGGTTGGGCTCAAGTTCGCTCCGCAACTTATTCCATCCCGACGAACGGTGCTCATCAGTACGTTTCTTTACAGCAAGCTGTAATCTACGCATGTGAGCAACATTCGCGGGACAGGGAAAGTTCCTGCGGGCACGGACAGCTGCGTTCTTCTCGGTTATCAACTTCCGTATATCGTCCGGAAGTTTCCCTTGCTGGATGTCCAGCACTGGAACCTCCCTCGAACATTCGTTCAGGACCGATTGTACGTGAGTTGTAAGCGAGTCGATCGCCGCCGTCGCGTCTGCGACTGAGTCTATGAGATTGGGGATTGAGTCTAACTGGGGGGACTTGGTGGATTTCAGTTTCTCACTTACTTTCCTCCAGTCTGTGATCTTTTTAGTAGGGGGTGGCTGTCCTAGATCAGGGAGGCATAAGCGACTGCCTAGGTCCATGACCACTGGACGGTGATCTGAATGGAGCTCGTCTAGCGCATCTATCGAACGTAACCGAAGGTTAACATTCTTAAATAACGCTACATCGAGGATGTCTGGTCTATGGGCGGTGTTATTAGGGAAATGTGTGAAGCTCATTGGGGCAATAACATCGTAATGGAGGGAAGAGCCTAGGTCCAGCACCAACCTTCCCCTAGAGTTGGTAACGGTACTGTTCCAGGCTGGATGTTTAGCGTTGAGATCACCCGCTAGGATAACGGAGTCACTCAAGCTGAAGAGGGTAGTGAGGTCGTTTTTAAAAGCATCAGGGTTGGAATTCCCCGATGACGCCATGTGAGGAGGGCAATAGGCGGAGATGATGGTTATCGTTTGATGACCAGTCATTCCTAGCTGACAGGCTGAGTACTCAAGGTACGAAGTGGGGGCGGGTGGAGTGACTACGCTACAGTGGAGCTCATTTTTGTAGTAAATGAGAGTGCCACCGCCGTGGCAGCGCGTCCTATCATTCCGAACTATGCGGAAGTTGGGAATTTTGGGATCGCGTCTGTGAGGTTTTAGGAGGGTCTCTTGGATAAGGAAGATGTCCAGCTGATGATCGCGAAGGAACGTGGCAATCTCATCACGCTGTGTATTAATGCTATTGGCATTGAAAAAACCTAACCTAAGGGATCGTGGTTTGAGGCACTTAGCTTTTAATTGCGACACCATTTTCCGTTCCTATAAATGAGGCTGTCTAATTCCTTCGTGATAGAAGGATACCTCTCGAAAATTTCGAGGCAAGCTATGGGGTCAACGGAATTTGCTGGATCTGTTAATTCAGCATGGAGGGCACGGGCTTCTGGAGTCATCCAGATCGCATATGCGCCGAGAATAGTCTGGGCTACACTGCGATAGGAAGAAATTTGGGCGGGTTGAGTTATTGGGGGGGGGCGCGCGTCAACTCGGGTGGTGGAAGCCACCTTGTTGGTATGCGCTGGGCCCGTAGTGGCCGGGGGGGAGCTAGGCACTGGGATGCTAAGTTCCATCAGCGCCGGAATGGTTTGGGATTGAGAGGGCACCAGGGCCGGGAAGGCCTTTTGGTGATTGAGTTTACCCCATGGTGAGACTCTTTGAGGAGCGAGTCTCTGGGGGGGGCTTGCGAGGAGGGAATGCTCGCGTGAGGGTTTTCGCGCTGTTGGCGAGAAGTAAAATTCTTGGCCATTTTAGGCGCAAGCTTAGGGGCTTTTGGACAGCCTCGGTAGTTAGCCGGGTGCCCTACTTGGCCACAGAGCACGCAGCTGGGAGGCTCAAACATTCTGAGCGGTCTTTGGGACGGGGACAGTCCTTTGTGCTGTGGTCGCCTGTGCATTTTACGCACCTGGGGGTGGCGAAGCAGTTGGTCTGAGAGTGACCGTAAAGTTGGCAGTTGTGACACTGACCAACGAGATGGGGACGGTAGGGCTTTTCTATAGATATGCCCGACAGGGAGCATACTGTTTTGATGTTGAAGATTGGGTGGTAGCCCTCAGTAGGGCTACACACAACCAGGACAATATCATATAGTTGTCCGCCTCTTGCTTTATGCAAGCGGTGGACCTCTAAGACGGGGATATTTTGGCTGATTAGATCCTTTCGGATCTCATCAGTGGGGATCTCCTTGGGGATACGGCGGATCACCACTCGGGTGGACCGTTCCTCCGGGAGGGTGTACGTGTGGAACGAAATGTTCCTGCCTTTGAGGAGGCGAGTTAACTCTCGGAAATCACGAGAGGTGGGGACCAAGATTTTAATTCCCTGCTGGCAAGCAGTGGCTTTGGAATAACTGATTTTACGCTCAGTGCAAGCGTTTGAAACGTCACTCCACTTCGCTTTATCTTGGAGATAAATCGGTGGAGGGGGAGAGATCTTCTTAGCGGAAGCTGTTATCATGGGGCTGGGGGGGCGACTTGACCGCTGGGAAGCGGTAGTGGGGGCGGTTTGAGTGTCCGCCTGGGAAGACGGTACGGGATAGGGGCAGGGGGAGGCGACGGGTGACGCAAACGGGGTTGCGACAAAGGTCTTTTTGGCCTTAGAGGCCTGGGCAGGGGCTTTATTTTTCTTCCTCTTGCCTCCTACGACTTGAAAGTCGTCTTCCTCCGAGGAGGTGGAGGGAGAAGAGGAGTCATGGGATTCAGGGGCTTCCTCCATAGGGGAGTCTGGGCGGGAGTTGGGCTCATTTGCCTGAGTAGGGGCGGGCGAGCTAAGCTCTTGACTAGGCTGATGGACGGGGGAAGGCGACCTTGGTGAGTCGGTAAAAGCCATGAGAGGGGCTGGGGCGGGCGGGGTGAGGGTTGTAGCCGCTTTGAATGCGGCTGCATATCTTTTTTTGAGCTTGGGATCTGTCAGGAGGATCTCCTGCAGGAGGTCAACTACTGCCGCGAACGACATTGTTGACGAGAGGGGGGGACTATTGCCGGTGAGGCCGGTAAGGGGTGTCTTCCCCGGGTGGATTGGCCCGGGGATGTGTGCAATCCTACCCTCCCAGTCGGGTTAGACTGGGAGGTGTGTTCCTGGTGAGCCCTAAGCTTGTCAACCTGCCACCAGTCTTATTGGGTGACAGGGCCCTAAGGTACCGGTAAACCCACCGAAGGTGGGCCATCCACCAATGTGTGCCGAAGAAGTCTGGCACGTCGGGGTAGACACACCCGACCGTGCCAGGTGAATGCTGGGGGACGAAGCGGGGGTTGACTAGGCTATCTACCAAGGCCAACTGATCCCGCTCCCGACTCCAATGACTGCCGTGTCCGTAAGGGACTTGGCGGGTGCTTGGGGCACACCCCACTGGCTTGTTAACACCGCTAGGTTTCCCGCCAGGGACCACAAAGAGTGGATTTGCCCGGAAGGGCCAAAATAGCTGCCACTACTAGTAACCAAAGTTACTAGTAGCGACACCTTTGGAGCGGCGTGCGAAGACGCGACGACCGCAGTGACGTCACGCAGAGGGGCGCGACGAGACGGAGAGTGGGGGCGCCGGAGAGCGCGGTGGGGCGACGAGCAGCGAGACGTCCGCACGGAGCGACGGCTGGCGAGCTACAATTACGATCTAATGTTAAGTCGGTGCAGCTTTAATTAAGTATTTTGACAACTGTACAAAAAACATATCTTATTATTACGATAAATAAATGGTTCTAACTCTTCCAGTACAATGAATTTAAGCGTAAACTGGCAAAGAAAGGTCGTGACGTTGATGTCCACGTGATGCATTGTTGAGGTGAACCCAGTCTCTGGATTTGATACAGTAAGTATCTATATACTTGTATTTAAGTTGGGTTAATTGTAGGTGTTAAATTAAGCTTGAAAAATATTACGACATAAAATGCCGCCTTTTCAGGGTGAATTGTTTTCTGTGATTGACTCGTCCGCTCCGTCAAGAGCGAATCGAAGAGAAGATCAACATCAGCGGGGCACAAATCGCTTACTAAGACATTTCAAATGATAAAAACCCAGGGACACTTTACCTGACTTGTGAATTGAACCCTCATGCTCGGGAGCAGCCCTCTAGCCATACAATTTTAATGTACCTATAATATTGTTTGCCATCGCATAACTGTTATTTATACTCTACTGCTGTTTGTTTTGGCATAATTTGGATTTGCATAAATTTTTAAGGCGTAATATATTTTAATCTGAAATATAAAAAAATGGTGTAATGTACATAAATTATTTATTATAATTTGGGTATTACTCTATTTTAAGTTTAAATATCACTATGCGTTTAAAACATTATGCTTTATAAAGTTATGTTTCATTATTATTATGCAATACATTTATGCCTAATAATATTATGCGTAATGATCATTATGCTGAATTTCGTTATGCCAATGTAAATTGTATGCTGATCAATAGTAAACACATGCTCGGCAGTAGCACGTATCACTAACTAAACCAACGTGATAATAACATCATATGTCAATTAAATATATCTTAATTACAAGTACCAAGAGACCAAGACATATATTTTGGGTGAATGAGCAAATAAGTAATTACAGTGTACATAGCTACGTGATCACAATATTATCACTCGAAATTACTCCATTGCTTCGTTACCTACCTGTATGTACATGAGCCTGATGTTCCATACATACATAAAATGGGATGTATTGCCTTTTTGAAATAAACTTAATTGTAGTTTCTGCTTACCCCATAGGGATAAGCAGAGATTACAGAACGCCACCAACTTAATCCTTTTATACTCCTTTTGCTTCTTTAACATTTATACGTCTAGCTCACTCACTGGTTATGAGTACTGCGCCTAGATTTTTAGAAGAACAGTAGATAACATTTTTATAATCAATAGCTGTGAAACTGTTGGTTTTAGGGTTCCGTATCCAAAGGGTCCACATGGAACCGTATTGCTGTCACTCACGTGTGTCCGTCTGTCTGTCACAAAATTTTGTTCCAAAGAATTTTTTAACATCTCATTGACCTATTGAACTTGATATTTGGTGGTAATGTTTATTATTGTGTATATTTTACTAACAAATACTAATATTTAGTTCCGTACCAAATGTAAAAGACATTTGGTACCGAACTAAATGAGCAAAGTTCGACACGCACTTGGCCGGTTTTTATTCTTCATATAGAAGTTATTATATTGTCGAAAAATCGAAACTTAGTAACAAAGTTAAATTCATTATTTCACTTACAAAAAAAAAGTTAATTAAAAAATATCTAAAACCCGACTTTGAATATTACTTCTAAATGTTTTTCTTTAATTCTAATATTAATCAATTTGGTCCCCCACAATATGGCGTCCTAAAGCCGCCATGTTTCTATTTTCAAATTTCTATGTAGCCAGTAACACTCATAGAGTTAAGACGAATCTATTGACGTAAAAGTCATCAAAGTCAGCCATCGCGTTTGGTCTCTAGAACGCCACATAGGAACAAACATACATACATATTAAATACATAGACTGATAAACACATTACTCTCCTTCGGCAGTCGGGTAAAAAACGCATAGCCAAATATTGCAAGAGTTTCTACTCGTAAATAAATACAACGAAAGTCATAAAAAGAGAAATATTCATCTCCTGAAGTAGGTAAAATTAAAAGTTATGAAAGTTGAAAAAGTTTGCATGGAACTACGACATTTTTGCCGATGAGGAATTCCACCTGTTCCTACATGTTCATTTTGCCACTGTATTTATTGAAAACAACAACTTCCCGATTTGTGTTGTTGTTATTTGCCGAAAAAATACGAGTAAGAAAATAAAACAATAGAAGAACAAAGGATAATTATTGACTTACTGCTGTAATCTACGGCTAGATAGCTGTAATCTAGCCCTAGTAACACTGCTCATTGTTTTAATCATTGTTGTTTTACCTCTAGGCTTTATTGAATCGACTGATACTGCATTCTCAGTAGTTGTAGCGCGACGTCATGACGTCCTGGATCTGGCAAAGTGAAATTGGGTTTTCCCATCTGGCATTTCTAATTAGGATCCTAGTGTTTGGTTTTGTGCCCGGTTGAACTCAAATAACTAATTCTTAAAAGGGAATAAATAACAACAAACACACAATAATAACATGCACTTTTTTTTTGTGGTTTCTTGCCCTAAGGGTGTGGTGAAAGGACAAACACTTGCTTGGCGTTTTATAAGATTGTATTTACACAAAGATAACAAACGGTCGACGGTTAAAAGACTAGGTTGAAGGTGAAAGGTAGCGCGAGCACAGGACGGCGGTGATTGATACAGTGATCAGTATTAAGTGTATAGTCTATGAGCTGGACTGGCCGTGAGTGCGCGCTCGCAGGTTGAGCGCCCGGCATGTAGGGATGGCGGCGAGCGCTAGTGATGTCTTAACAATAAGTTTATTAGAACTTATAATTTAAAACCAAACCGTTCAAAGTGATCCTCTTCATGAAACGGAAATTACATAGGTAAAGACTCAATATAATGAACGAAATGTGAGTGTATTATAGTCACAACTTTGCCTATATTTCTGTATTCTTCGAAAGCTGTGGTGGAACCAAAATTAAATTTTCAGCGTTCTACTTTCAACAAAAACGTTAATTCAGTAACTGATTTTCATGGGTATCATTACAAGTAGGTCCGGAACATTTATAGGTATTAAGTACTGATTTGAAAATAACCGCATTTTAGTAAGCTTACCCTTTTCAAATATTTAACACGTAAGGCAAAAAATAAATAAAAAATTCAAAATCCATGCAGATTGTTCTTTTCTAGGGCATTCAGTCTAAGCACACGTTAAATGGTGGTGGCCTAATGGTTACGGCCCCGAGTTACGAGTCGTAGGTTGTCGGTTCGAAGCCAGGTAGGCGCATTACATTGCGTTATTTATTTCATCACCATTACTCTCGTTTGGACACCCTAGATTGGGCAGGAGCCGCTTGAGGGCAGCCCCGGCCCGCTCCACTCTGGAAGCCAAACGTCGGAAATGCTCCAAGAAATTCCACCAGCTGTCAAGGACGAGTCCCAGGTACTTCATTGTCGACCCGACGCCGATGGGAACCCCTCCTACTGGTTTTTGGGAACCCGACGGTGGCGCGTTCCGAGGACCATGAAAAGACATGGCCTCGGACTTGTGCAGGGCCACTTCGAGTCCCAATTTATGGAACCTCTCGACGATTGTCGCAATCCTGCGTATCGCTATTTCAGCCACCGCCTGGTGCGACCACCTCTGCGCTAGGATCAGCTGTCGTCAGCGCAGCAAACCTCGCTGACACCACTGGAGAGTTCGACGTGCAGCACCCAGTCGTACCCGATGTTCCACAGATACGGCCCCAGGACCGATCCCTATGGGACACCGCACGACATCTCTCGCCGGTTCCACTCTCCCTGGTGACCGGGGTATACTATGTCTTGGAACTAAAATTCGACGATGTGTGGCATCTACCAACCTGAACTGGGTCTGCGTGGTAGATTATGGGTCATTCCCTCTCACAGAGCACAGAGTCCTAGCTGCAAGCGGGCACATTATAGACAGATTATCTACTGACACGTTAAATATAAACTTTACTAACAATTACGTTTTTCTTGTTTCTATGAAGTTTTTTACTTTTTAATCATTTACTAAACCATCGGCTACACTCCGTTCAGCCTGTTATTTTACTTTTACAGCTCAAAAATTAATGATTTAGTGATGAACTACTGCGGTACGGATTCGATTTCTCACAATCGACTTTATTAATGCATATATTTTAATCGATTTAACATAATTATCGTATGATTTTATTCAAGTGTTGATTCCAGTTCATAATATGGAGAAGAAGCCAACGATTCATCATAATAAAATCGCAATTTGCTTCTTGTCTATATTTTGTTACGGCTTCATCATGCATGAATAAAACTAGGTAATTTGATCAACCTTCACATATATTTATATTACTATTTACAAGAACCAAATTAAGGGGTACCCAACCTTACAATCTAACTAGACTTAACCTAAACCTAATCTAATTTGGACGCCAGGAGAGTTATGATTTCCGGTGAACTCTGCCAATACCTTTGCCTGCTAGCTGTTACTCAGGATCCTTATTCTTACGAATAAGCTCTATCAATCACTATCCAACTTAAAGGGCGTTGCGTGAAGCTATAACAATGATAACAAAATACTGTAAAGTACCTAATTGTGATGATAAATACATATAAAAGCCCATTACCCATTATAACTAAAACTTACCCCTATTTGGATGACACTTATGCACAATCACTGTGACTTTATTTATTTATATTTTTCCACTATGTCGGTAGATAATGGCTTGCAATGACCTTATGGCTTATGAACACAGGTCCGTCTTCTACAAGAGAAATGTCGCAAATCGCCAACCTAACCCACATGAGAATAATTAATAATATTTTCGAAATCGAGAAAACACAAAGAGAACAAGCGCGACCCAGAATCGAATTCAAGATGCCTCGGTTGATACAACTGTGCTAACCATTCTGCTAAGGTGCTACTTGTAGGAACCGACGAAAATAAAGAGCAAATTATTCACGCAAGTTTGCCTATTACCGAACTTAAATTAAATGAACATGACAATTTATTTATCCAATATTACTTTTTTCAAAATGTATCTTTCATTGGAAGGGTAAACCTTAATTCCAAGTCTTATTTATAATTACATTATTATTATGTTACAAATATTCAATTTACAATGCGATATTTACTGCTACGTTTACGGTTTAACTGTGAATTTTAAATAATTGAATATCGGAATGAAATAGCACGTCGCTTCACTACTGTAAGCGTCGATGAAGTATTGCATTTTATTGTCTATGGTTGCCTGTTACTAATTATGAAATTTCATAGGCGTCCATATGTTAAAAGTAAAATAATAGGCTGAACGCAATATTGACTTTATCTGTCTTCCATCCTTCCGCAAACATAACTCTGTGTTTGAAATGTTGAATTCAAGACAGCGTTCATTTCACGTTCATTTTTAGACAGCCCTTTAACGGAGATTGGGCTTTGAACTACAAAAGAGGATCCGTTCAATGACTGTCACTGACTTTTTAGTGACTGTGATTTAGTTAGAGCCGAAAACATCAAACAACGGCCAAAGGGGAACCAGTTAGGAACGAATCGGGTTTCTGAGCATTTGATAAAGTTTCTGATAACATGAAATGACGTGTAAAAAGGTGGTAACTGCGGTGATTACAGCTAATCGTAATCGTACGTCGTTACTTTTATAAACGTGAAAGTTTGTGAGGATGTATGGATGGATTGATGTTTGTTACTTTTTCATGCAAAAACTAAATGGATTTTGATGAAACTTTACAGTCACATATTGGGAGAACTACTAATACAACGCTGGCAACGGAGCCGCTGGCGGCAGCTAGTAAACAAAATATGGAGGATTAGGATACGATAGATGGACCCCTTTGCCGCACTTAGATTCCCATTTGGTCCGTTGTGCGTGCAGCCCGGCGCACGGCCTACTGTGACATGGCCTAAGTCACACTTTTTATCACAGTTTGGGCGATAAAGACATTTTGTCTTAAATTTATTTTGTGTGTATGGTGATCAATGCTTATTAATTAATTGAAATTTTACAGGATTATTAATTCTATATTATAACTTTTTTTTATTGTATTTTTTTATTGTTATTCTTATTTTTAATTATTTGTCCTTATTTTTCCGCCAAGTTGCCAATTATATCGCACTGTGTTGTGCAACAATTGCTGCAATCTTGCAGTGTAGCCCGGTGATATTTTCGAGATATTTCATAGTAGTCGCATGCATTCAATGTCTAGCCGGCTAGATTGCAAATGATTTACCCCGCTTTGACTTTACTGCAATAGCGCCGTATATCGTCTTTGCTCTGATGTATGTGCTGTATCCGTTGTTGATTTAATTCTGTTCGTCATGGCCGAGAGGTCAAACGAAAATATTTTGTACTTTATCAACGAAATCCATGTATGTCCTGGATGTAGAAGCTAGTGCGTATAAAGATCGTAATCATAAGAAGGATTCTTGGGCCGTAATTGCTGCGAAGCTTCATGTAACGACCGAAGAGGCATACTTAAAAATAGTCATTGACTACTGAGATCTGAGAGCCGCAATTATTGATCCGCGTGTGCGAACAAAATTCCTCAACTGGGTTGCAGTTGCACTATGTTGTTTGACAACATAGTGCAATAATATAAGTAAAAAATTAATTGTGTTTCGTTGACAGTTACCGGCTTAAGCGATTGTTGCTTCTTCGTCTCGGTATCAGGTACAATACTATATACTTTACTTGATATTGGATTGTTTGCGCTCTAATATTTTGCCTACAATTAATTGGATCACATTTATTACGGTTACAAGTTGATGCCAGTGACCTATAAAACGTAAACATAACCTTAATTAGTCTGGTGACAGAACTTCTTTCTTTTCGATCTAAATTTCATTTTCCATTCAACTAATCATCTGTTACTTAATCCACTACTCTTTTCCAATCTCTTCTCTCTTCTCTTTAATCACGATTATGACTCGTAGCGCGCGAGCTCGCCTAGAAGAGACCAAACTCAGTCAGGCTTTGAGCGAACTAAAGGTGTCTCATGAGCTCTGTGACCAACTGATTAGGGAAAAGGATGAAAATGAAATAGAGTTCCTTGGTGTCCTTGACAGGAATAGTACATTAAAAACAGAAATGGCTCAGTATAAGGCGCGGCTAGGTGTCGTAATAAAACTATTTCAGTTCATGCCACGATTAACACTTTTAATACACACAACACTGTACATAAATGTCCTTACGCGCTAACAACAGCATATAACTAACTACTCGTACAATTAAACTTAAAGTTACGACAAAAGTTATGGCGGGAACGAGCTAGAACCGTAAAATACCCGATCTATCTAGCGTGCGCGACTGGACTCGAATGTCTACCAACTGGCAGGCCAGCAGGCCAGCGGGCCCGGGGCCGGCGTGGGCTCGTCGGCGGGGCTCATGCCGCACATCTGGCGGCCATCTGTTAGAGCGGTCTCTGTACCTGCGGCTCTCTGCTATGACCGTAGGCACTCACACAGACTGAGCGTTACAGTCTCCCCCTCTAACCCTAACGAAGTCCTCGCGTTTGGGTTAGCTTCTACGAAACCTTCCCCTCCTACGCTTTTCCTGTTTCGGAGCTTGGATGCGACCGACGAAGGGTGTCAACACAGAAGCGTGATACTTACGTAGCACCGTGCCATCGTTGAGGCGCTCTAGGATGTACGTAGTTGGACTGGCCACGGCCTGGACCTTGTATGGGCCATCGCGGCGAGGAATGAACTTCGGTGTCTGCCCTCTTCCGGTGTTGTTAGTTCTCAGCAGAACCAGGTCACCAACCTTATAATCAGGAGCAGGCCGACGATGTTCATCAGCATATCTTTTATGCGCTGCCTGGGCGTTCTCGTAGACGTCGCGGGCATCTAGGGGTACTGATGAAATCCTTGTGGCTGCTTTATATCGTTGGCGACTAACACATTTTTCACATTGGGTAACGTAGGAACGCATTCCCGGCCAGTAATACTTACCAGCCAAACGTTGCAGCGTACGTTCCGCGCCCATGTGACCGGCGGTGGGTGCATCATGGTACTCGGCCAATACTTCGGCACCTTCTTGTTTCGGGGTCACTAGACTGGCGGTGTCGTGTTCCCCATTCTCAGGACAGTAGCTGTACGGGACACCTTCGGCGGGCCCGTATCCTCTGTTTGTCCATACTCTCCCCCTAGAGGGATCGTCGGGCTCTTGAGCTTCAACAATCTTAGTTACCTCCGGGTCATTGTTCGGGTTCTCGCGCAGGTCGGCTGGGGTCAAGAGTCGGCTGGCGTCTGCGAATGGGAGTTCATCAGTCCCCTCCCCCTGGAGTAAATCTGCTCCGAGAGCATACCCACCGTTATCAGTACTGAGGACGAAAGGTAACGTCGCATCAGTCTCGCGCAGGATCGGTGACGATACCAGCAGTTCCTTCTCGAGAGCCTCTGTCTTATGCGGGGATAATCTAAAGGGAGGAGAAGCCAAAGGTTCTTGTGTGTCACTTACCTTAATTTTATGAACAGCGAAGTCCGTAGGAGGCCCGACCGAAGCGAACTGAGCGACTCTATGTTGTAGAAACTCGTTGAGTGCGGCCTTGTGCTCCGGCGATAAAATCTTACCTCTTTCTTGCCGCAATGACACCTTACCGACATATGTGTGCATCACGGCTGCGCTGTTTAATGTGTAGGAGTGCTTAAATGGGAACCGGTCTCCTGGACTATCTGCGAAATACCATGACTCCTGGCCGATGTCGATTACAATACCTGCGTTTGCGATGAAATCGCGACCTAAAAGTGTCCTGGTGTCGTCACCGGAGAATACCATAAACTCGGTATCGACTCTCCGACCACCTAGGGTGACAGGTACCGTAGCCATCTTTACCACCTTCCTATGACAGGAGCCATCGGCGAGTCCAATGTACCGTTCCGTTTCTTTGAACCGGACGTTGTTGTCCACTAACAACGCGTGTAGTGATGGGCTGGCAACACAATGCGTGGCCCCGGTGTCGACGGTCGCTACCCCTTCTTTACCTGCTACTCCTATTGTAACCAATGGGTGCGATGACGTCATCGTGCAACAATCGCCTTTTACGACATTGAAGTCGGACGGTTTGGCAGGTGCGGCTTTATTTAAACAAGTCTCACACTTTGACTTGACGACCCCTGGCTGGCCGCATCCGTAACAACGTAATGTATTTTTACCGTTGCTCGCACTTGCATTTACATTCGCGTTATCAGTGCTATCACTGCCGACTTTCGTAGCCTTCCGACATTCGTTAGTCGGGTGACCGAATGCTTTGCAGTACGAGCATCGAATGCGATTTCGTTTATCGTCAGAGTTAGAGGTGGGAATGGAACCTAAGGTTGCGCTCGGGCTAGAAGTACCACGGTCAACGACTCTGGGTAGGTTCGGATTATCCGCGGAAACGATCGCGTGTCTACTTAGCTCTAAGATCGAATCTTTCACGGTTCTCGCTCGCTCTAACAAAAGATCAATATTACTAACACTATCTCGCGACAAACGTTTTCGTATTCGACGGTGTAAAAGGCCGTACACTATATCTACTATCATAACACTAGGAACAACATATGGTAATTTAACTAATAAAGAGCGTACCTTAGATATAAAAACTTCAGCACGTTCACTTTCACATTGTTCGTGCGCGAATATCTCGCGCAGTACCCGGTATGCAGGCCTTTGTACGCCGTAGGCAGCGCGTAGGCGCGCGAGCGCGTCCGTCCACGTGGTGACGCCGGTCCGCGCGCCACGCCACCACACCGCCGCGTCGCCGCTCAGCAACATGGAGAGGCCGCGTAGCGCGTGCTCATCGGTCACGTCGGCACACTCCTTGTAGACCTCCACTGCATCTATGAATGCCTCCAGTACCTCGGTGTCGCGTGACTGCCCGTCGAATCTCGCGGTACATTTCGCGAAGTTACCGCCGCTGGAAGTCGCGGGCGCGTTCGCTGTGGGCGATGCCGCTGCCACGTGGTTGCCATGATGTAGGGATCTTAGGCTTTCCACTAATGTGCGGTTGGTCTCCGCCTGTATCCTGGCGAACGACTCCATCATGGTAGACAGGAGCCGCTCTGTGTTGAACGCTGCGGCAGGCGCGCCGATATGGGCCCCGTCGAGCGTGTAGTCTGCTGAGGCAGGAGCGCCGGTACGGGCCCCGCCAAGCATGTGGTCCGCTGCAGCAGGAGCTCCAATGCGGGCCCCGCCGAGCGCATGGTCGAGGGCGGCGCCCCCCTGGGCGCGCATCTCCTCGGTCGCGTATGCGTGGGTGGCAGCGGCGCCCGCATGGGCGCGCGACTCCACCATCGATTCGCGGTCCTCGTCGGAATAACTGTCGTTATTCTGTTCCATCGCCTTGCTGTTGATAGCTCTGGTTGCTCGCGTCGTTCGTGGCATGATAACCTTTAGGGTTGGTTCGTTCACACACTGTTACACTTAACTGCGTTTACAACACCACGTGGATATCACGCGGTTTTTGACAGCACGTGTTATTTGACAGTATGTGGCCGCAAGTTGGGCGTCACTATAATGGCGCAAGTTGGGATGTCGTAATAAAACGATTTCAGTTCATGCCACGATAAACACTTTTAATACACACAACACTGTACATAAATGTCCTTACGCGCTAACAACAGCATATAACTAACTACTCGTACAATTAAACTTAAAGTTACGACAAAAGTTATGGCGGGAACGAGCTAGAACCGTAAAATACCCGATCTATCTAGCGTGCGCGACTGGACTCGAATGTCTACCAACTGGCAGGCCAGCAGGCCAGCGGGCCCGGGGCCGGCGTGGGCTCGTCGGCGGGGCTCATGCCGCACATCTGGCGGCCATCTGTTAGAGCGGTCTCTGTACCTGCGGCTCTCTGCTATGACCGTAGGCACTCACACAGACTGAGCGTTACATCAGTTATATATTCAACACACTGATGCCATAGCGGCCCGGGACAGGCTCCAAGTTGTTGTGGATAGCAATGAGTATGAACAAGCTCTTAGTCAAAAATATTGACTACAACAGCAGCTAGATGAGGCTCAAAGTCAGATTGAACAACTTGAAACTACAAATCTTAACATAACTGCCTCGTTGAATCAAAGTCTATTCAATGAATTGGTGCCTGTTGCCCCTTTAATGGTTACAGCAATAAGCCCCTCTTACACATGTGATTTAACAGGTCACGATGATTCAAAATCAATTAAATCATTGAGGGTAGTTACCAGTAAAAAAAAAAAAATACATAGAAATTAACAAATACATAGCTAAAAATAAAAAAATGGTGAAAAAACAAAGGTTCTTCATCAAAAATGTAAAGCTTAATAGAGAAAGATTGCATTTACTTAAACAATTAGATATGGATTCATTTAAATTAGAAAAAAGCACTAGTAAATACCAAACTGACACAGAAGACTTGCAGTATGAACTTGACCAACTACAGGAGAAATTTACTTCTATGACCATCAAATATACAGCCTCTGAGAACCAAATGAGGGAATATGTATTGTCAATTAATGAGCTGATAAGGTCACAAACTAACAAATATGATCATTGTCAACCACCATCTGTTAAATCCACGCCGGACCATTCATTGACAATATGTGATGCCACCATACCACGGTCTAGTGCCAGTTTGCCATTAGAAATTACTAACTGTTTGTCTAAAAAGAGTGTAAATACATACATACATATACATTTTGTGATGAATTTGGAAAGGATCTAGGCCACTTGTTGTCAAATAAATATCCAGGACACTCAATAATGAACTACTGTATGCCTGGTTGTTCTTTATTTGACATAATGAAAAAAGTTATAAAATGTAATTTTAACCAGGATACTACATTATTAATTTTATTGGTAATAGGGGTAATGTGAACAAAGGTGAATTACTCCAACATTATAGATCATTGTGCGACCTTAGTTTAAAAAAAATTGTGTTGTTCACATTCCCATACAGCCAAAGTTTGCCACAGGAAGAACATAAAAATTAAAACATTACATAATTTAACATATAGTAGTAATTTATTCCATTTAATTGGCACTAACAATTATGTTGGTAATCACTTTTATTTGACAAAAGATAGTTTTTTCATGGATAGGTACTTTCTTTCAAAGTATTGTAAAAGACAGATAGCTGTGTCGCTATCATATTATTTTTCTATTACAGCCAAGAATTTGGCTAAACAACTTGCTTCTATTGAGCAATGCCAAGACATGTTATTTAATTCAGCCAATTATTTGGTACCAGAAATTGATATTGATATTAATTTAAATTAGAAATTAGGACAATAGGGACAAATCAAATAAAAATTTAAAATCAGTAAATAGTATTTACCTGGTGCATCAAAATATTCAAGGATTTATGAAAAAAGATTTAGAAGTAGAATTATTTATGAATTTTAACAGTATTGATATTCTTTGTATAACTGAACATTGGCTTAAAAGCCACCAGTTATTGTTCAATTTTAGTAATGAACAGGTTGGTAGTTCATTCAGCAGAGTTAATGCTATACATGGTGGCTCATTGATTTTAGTATGTAATCAGCTTAAATTTAAAGACCGTAAGGATATTGTGGAAGACGATATGTTGGAAGGCCTCCCACTAGGTGGACCGATGACCTGGTTAAGGTTGCGGGAAGGCGCTGGATGCGAGACGCACGGGATCGGTCAATGTGGCGACGCCTGGGGCAGGCCTATGTCCAGCAGTGGACGTCTTTCGGCTGAAATGATGATGATGATGATGATGAAGGATATTGTGAGCCTATCTGTTGAGCGGACAGTTGAAATAGCTTGTATAGAATTGGAACAGTTTATTGTATTGAGTGTATATAGAACCCCTTAAGGATTGTATGACTGCTTTGAAAAGGTAATGGATGAAATGTTACACAAGATTTGTAACTCGAATAAATCCATTTTCACTTGTGGTGATTTTAATGATAATTTATTAGAAAACTCAGGTTCTTGTAGTAAAATAATAAGTCTGTTTCAGTCCTACAATCTTGTAAACCTATTTTTGGAGCCCACAAGAATAACCCCTACTAGTCCCACATGCTTAGATAATATTTATACTAATGTTATACCAGTCCACAAAGAAATTATAAATTTACTAGATTCTGATCATTGCAGGCAGAGGATTACTATACCAAACCAAAACAACAAAGTGGCTAAAAGGGATATCACTGTTAACCCCAAAACTGCAAGTCGCTTAGCAGCTTTTAAAGTTAAACTTATTAATAAATTACCAAGTTTGTCATATATGATGATTTTTTTAATATATACTGTAAACAATTTAATGCCACTTTTATTCCCAAGACTCTCTCGGTTAATAGTAATGCTTCATTCAGTGATTTGGCTACCATTGGTATTCATAAAAGTAGAACACGGCTTTATGAGCTGTACAGTGAAAGGATTTATGTAAACACTGCTGAATTTAATTAATATGTTAGAAATTATTCAAAATTATTTAAAAAAAATTGTTGTTTGGCCAAGTCGCGTTATTTGAGTTCGAAGATTAAAAGCAGTAGTAATGTTATTAAAACGACTTGGAATATTATTAATAGTGAAACGGGAAGATCTGGTAACCGAAATATTGACTATAGCATGTATATTAATGACAACATCATAAAATCAGACTCACAAGTCGCAGTGGCTTTTGAAAATTTATTTTCTGATATTCCCATTTCAACTAATAAATCCTTAAACTCATCACCTTCTGTTGCTGAGTCTATACTAAAAGAAAATGTTAATGTTTGCGATTCGGAATTTCTTTTTGAACATATTACTTGTAGAGATATAATTAAAACCTTTCACACTTTAAATGTTAAAAAGACTGCAGATCTGTGGGGACATTCTGTAGAAGTTGCTAAGTCTATTATTGACATTGTCGCACCTAGTGTAGCTATTATCTTTAATAATTGTATCGACAGTGGGGAGTTTCCTGACCTAATGAAAAATAGTAAAATAATACCTTTGTTTAAATCAGGTAGTACTTCAGACCCTACAAATTATAGACCTATTTCAGTACTACCTACGTTTAGTAAAATATTTGAGAAATTAATTTTAGAGCAATTGCAAAGATTTTTTAATAAACATAAATTATTACATAGCAAACAGTTTGGTTTTACAAGGGGTCGTCCAACTACTCATGTGTTGAGCTTTTAGGACATATTTATAATGCATGGGAAGATGAGTGCGATGCCTTGGGAATATTTTGTGATTTGTCCAAGGCATTTGATTGTGTCCTTCATGAAACGCTAATCAGGAAACGCCGCCACTACGGGATCCGGAACAGCGCTCTGGCTCTTCTTACTTCATACTTGAGTAATGGGATTCAGAGCGTTGACGTTAATGGAAAAAGATCTCCGGGATCTATAGTAACAATGGGAGTCCCGCAGGGCTCAATTCTTGGCCCTTTCTTGTTTCTTATTTATATTAATGACTTGCCTTACCTCATAAAGGATAACCATGATATAGTGTTGTTTGCGGATGATACTTCACTTTTGTTTAAACTTAAACGTCAGCAGCTGGTTACTGAGGATCTCAAAAGTAGTTCACTGGTTCAATGTTAACAATTTACTTTTAAATGAAAAAAAAACCAAATGCATTAAGTTTTGCCTACCTCACGTCAGGCAGGTGAAAAATGATGTGATGATAAAGGGCGAAGAATTGATTCCTGAAAATAGCACAGTATTTTTAGGTCTAACTTTGGGTGCTAAGCTTCAGTGGGGCCCACATATAGATAAATTGTCAAAGAAGCTAAGCTCCGCAGCATATGCTGTTAGAAAAATTCGTAATTTAACTGACATAGAGACAGCAGCTATTTTCATAGAGTAATGTCGTATGGTATTCTGTTGTGGGGAAATGCCGTCGACATCCAGACTATCTTTGTTTTGCAGAAAAGAGCTGTTCGATCAATTTATAAATTAAGCCCGAGACACTCTCTCAGAGAGATATTTAAGGAGATTAATTTAATGACTGTGCCTTCTCAGTATATTTATGAAAATCTTTTATATGCCCATAAAAATATAAAATTGTTATACAAATACAGTGATATCCATAACATAAATATTAGGAACAAACACAAATTTGTAGTACTTACAACAAGGCTCAAGAAAATAGGTGGCTCGTTTAGATGTCAATGAGTGCGCTTTTATAATAAGCTTCCAAGTCACGTACAAGGTCTAAGTGTTAATATATTCAAATTATTCGTTAAACGTAAGTTGTGCCAGAAAGCGTTTTATAACATTAAAGATTACGTTATGGACAAAAAGGCTTGGGATTGAGATGCTCCAATTAATTTAGTTTTTTTTTATTTTTATTTTGCTCCGTGAATTTGGTTTTTTAGATTTTTTATTTTTCTTGCAATGACAAGAATATTTACTTTTTAAAGTATTATATTATTTTATTTTAATTATTGTGAATGTGAAGACTATGTGGATCATTCTTTTTTTTTTGTTTTGTTTTTTTATTTATCTTAATTCGTTTTTAATCATGGTCTGGCAGTTTGAGTATTTATGCGGATTACCCGAATGTCCTTTCTTTGGTATTGTTCGTCAATTCGTTGAGCTCCTTAAATTCTGAGTTGAGCTGCACGGTTATTGACAAATGCGTGCACTGACTGAACAGGTCCACTCAATCTGGCTGGTTCTTTCCTCAAAAGACCATTTCAGACATCAGTCTACATAGTCTTCACATGATGCGAAAGTTTGGTTGAATAGATGTTTGTTACTATTCTTTCAATATTTTTTATTTGTTCGACGATGTCTAGGTCGACGATGGAGTGAGCTTACGCAGAAGAAGCCTGTTCACTCTAACTTTGATGAGATTCGGTTTGTATGCGTTCGGAAACACAGACGCAGGCAGCGAGTTCCACTCTTTTGCTGTGAGCATTATGAAGGATGTTTGGAAGCGCTTGGTGCGAATTGGTGGAATGGCAACTAGGTGAGGATGGTAACTTGCAGTGCGTCTAGATGTCCGATGGTAGAAGGGGGCCGGTGGGATGAGGTCGTGAGCACACTCGCCAAAGTAAAGTCTGAAGAAGACCGACAAGCAGGCAACCTTACGGCGATGAGACGTGCTGTGAAGCTTGGCATCCACCAGTTTGACGTCTCTAATTAGTCTCTTAGCTATGCGTTCCACTGAGTCAAGCGCGGCAAGCTGATATTTAGCTGAGCCATCCCAGAGGTGGCTGCAATACTCCATGCAGGATCGGACTTGCGCCTTGTAAAGAGTTAATAGCTGTCCAGGCATAAAGTATCGCAGTTTGGTACTGTTTAATCACGCCCGAAGGGCTGAACGGATCTGAGTTTCTAGACAACTGACATTCTATTAACGAAAACGCGATTGCAGTTTGAACAACACATGGTAATGTCAAACGATATCGAAATGTCATGTAGCAAAAAATCCAATTTTACAGCCCCTTCGACCTTCTTGACTTTGACTTTTATTGCGTTGGTGATATGACAAATGGCAGTTGTATTTGACAGTTAGTTTTGGTAACCGTCCTACCACGTGCCACGTATTCTAGCATACTTGTATTAATCTTCTTTGGGGCCGGCGCAGGTTGATGATTTGGAGATTTGTTGGGAGAGTAGATGCAGTCTCTTTTCCTCTTGTCTCTTTTATCTTCTTTCGGGTTAATAATGTCAATTTTTTCTTTAACAAATAAAAATAACAAACAGTGTTTTGGTACCGAAGAAATAGAAAAAGAGGTAGACAGTTTCGAAGGTGGGAAGAGGAAATAAAGACCATAGCAGGGAAAACATGGACTAGGAAAGCACTAAGCAGAACCGAGTGGAAGGAAATGGAGGAAACCTTTGAAAATGTTGGGCAAACAGACCGGGTTGTCGGTGTAACCGAATCGCCAGAGGCGTATGATTAAGTTCAGTATAATTATGTAAAAATTCTGTGTCTGTATAAAGGCTTATATTATTTATTTATTTGGTAACAGGTTTATGATTTTTATGCTATCCTTATATTTACGGGATAGAACAAAAAATCGATTGAACGGAATGTAAATGAAACCGGCCAAGTGCATGTCGGGCCACGCGCAGTAATAGAGTTCCGTAGTTGGACAATAATGTGGACTAAGAAGAGGGCTTTTTGTTGTTACATGAACATTGAAATGGTTTCAGCGACTCACGTTTAAAATCGGGCCCACATAGGACGATGGTAACTGAAGGAGTTATAAAATCCAACTTTACAAGTGAAGTTAGAAAAATTATTATTTAAGTATTTGAGTACCACCGCGTGTAGAGGCAAGCGTGTAATAAAGATTAATAACCAGCGTCACGTAATAACTTGAATACTGCAGTATTGCCGTTACAGAGATAGTCTTCGTTAATATCTCCAAATATTTTAGGTATGCAAGGGCTTTTGGCGATAAAAAATTACGTACAAAACCTACTGCGACACTGTTAGGGTATTTGCATGATCTATTCAAGGCTACTCACTTTACATTGTTTACTTCGACAGATACTGCCTAATAATGTTCACCTCCAGCAGTGTCACTATAAGATCGTGGTTTGAGTCATGTAAAATGCGTCGCGGAATTTACGCTGCATTCTGTTTGTACCACACGGCGACGCAAAATGAGTTGTCTGTTGACTCACATTCAATATTTCAGCCGATTTACGCTCGAGGTGAGGGAGGCGAGCGAGGCAAGCGTCCGCGCCCCGTACAAACTTACGACGTAAAACGTACAAACGACCCATTTTACGCGACTCACAATTCACAAACTTACGTTCATTGCCCTCACCCTAAAACACTAGCTGCAGCTTCTCAATTCCAAATACTCAATTCAGAAACCGGCCCTTAGTCACATAAAAGCTTGTCCCGACAAGATTGGTTTATTGTCAACTAAAATAGCGCTATCATTGGCAATGGTTGAGATAAGATTAAATTGCAGCAGACAGCCCAAAGGGCGTACATTTGGGCTGTCTGCTGCACCTTAATCTTATTGTACCACCAAAGCAAGAGATTAAACTTTTGTCATGAAGGCTTTGCTATTACAATCGTACCTTTTTGAAGAAGTTCGTATTCGAAGTTTTTTTTTGGAAAATAAATGGTTTTATAAATTAATCCGGTCTAATCTCGGTTGTAAAAAGATCCTAAAGAACTTAGTTTCTTCTATTTTTATATCGGTTTAAGGTTAGGACAAGGGCATGCATTTCGAAATTTCATAGTTTCGAAATTTAGAACCATATTTGCATGTTTATTTTTTTGTGGATTTAATTTAAATATTATGTTATTTATTATACAATAATGAAATTTATTATTGAAACCAAATGAGTCTGAATACGAATCTAAAGCCAATTAGACCTTTGCGTTGCGCCACTTTGTGACCATGTGTGCTAACATTACAATCTTCTTCTTCTTTATCGTGTCGATGATTCCATTTTCAGATTTTAATTTAAATGTTGTGCTTCGACCAGAACTCGGCCACGTCGACAGCCCTAGCGTTGGCCTCGCACAGATCCTTCATGGTGCAGGGGTTTGTGCACAGATATGAATGCAGATTTTATATTTCCACGAAGTGATTTAAAATCTCCCTAATTAAAGCGCGATCTGACTATGTGAAAATAATGCGATAACCCTTTTTATAGAAATTGAAGGAGTACTTCGACGTCTAAGTGTACCTTTCTTTTGTATATAATATAAGTAGTCAGTTTAAGTATAATTTTGTATAGTTTCACATCACATCATCAGCCTATTAATGTTTCGACTGCTGGGACACAGGCCTCCTCTCTGTGAGAGGGGATGGGCCGTAATCCACCACGCGGGCCCAGTGCGGATTGGTGGATGTCACATGTCTTCGAATATTTTGGTTCTATGACATGCCGGTTTCCTCACGATGTTTTCCTTCACCATTTTGAGAGCAGCGGTGATGAAATAATTTACACAAAGTAAAAAGCGCCTGCCTGGGTTCGAACCCTACAACTTGTAAGTCGCGGCCGATACCACTGGGCCACCACTGCTCCACTGCACCACTGCTTAATTTTGTATAGTTTACTTTTGTTTATTGTTTAAATAAAATATATCACTTTTATAGAAATTGTTTTACGGATAACATAATATTCGTAGAAGGATTTCTGTAATAAAACAACAACGTTAGGTACAGATTGATTCAAACTGTGGCAATGGCGATTCATGTGACAGCGGGGATGCGGGCTGGTGTACTGCGAAGTGTTAAATTAATTTTAATATTTTTTTTTAATTTTCAGGCACCTTGAAGTTTTAATCGACTTGTACCTTCCTAAGCAGTTATATTTTTAACCGGCTTCGAGAAAAGAAGATGGTTCTCAATTAAGTTTTTTATTTTCATAAAAACCGATAAAGATGATGTCAGTATGATAAGGGACGCTTCTGCCTCTTGAATCACCACTAAAAAAGTCAAATTCAAGAAGACAGAAATTATCAATGGTAAAAAATTCATTTAAGTAGTTGGCGCCCAACTTGGGACTATCAAAAGCCAAACGAAAGCTGTTCGTCGGAATAAGGAGGGGTCAACTCTATGTCTAATCAACGACAAACTTTCAAGGGTTACCTGTTTCAAGTGTGGCTACAGAAAAAATAATAATTCGGGACCAGGGGCGTTTGTACTTCAAGTTCACTCGTGCGCAGAACCACGGTAAAGATATCTAACAGTATTCTATCTTCATACAAATGGTCGGAACGCGAGGCATGCCTACGTGACCCGAGCTTAGTACACACTCAGTACGCGAACGCACCGCAGTGACGAACGAACGGTGTGATGGTTTTATAAGCAGTATAATCTTTACCGTGCAGTAAGCGTGCGATTTGTGAATATTTGTTTAAAATAAGTACAAGTACTTAATTATTATGGCAAAGAGCAGTAAAGTACCAGCAAATATTGTGCTGTTTTTGGTTGCTTGAATTCTTCAATAACGCACCCAGAGATAACATTTTTTAGATTACCTGGAAACTCCGAAAGGGAAGACTATAAAATATTTTTATATACCTACTAGTATGTAATTTGTTTTTTTTTTAATATTTTGTATTTTCGTTTATTCCACCGAATAAAATACCTGGCTTAATAAATAATTAAGTGGATATGGTGAAAAAAGTATGTTATTAGATCGCGTTAAACAAACTAGTAGGTAATTTTCTAGGATAGGTTATCTACTTACTTATGTACTTAGCTACTTACATTTATTATAAAAATGTACTACATGATTAACATAGTCATTATTATTACCTACAAAATAGTCTGCGAGAGAATATATCTCACTATCATAGTTAGTCTCAAAAGCAGCTTTTATGTTCTAAAATTTAACTAGATCGCTGGTAGAAACAAAAATTGGTTACATTCGTTTTTCAAAACTATTTTTAATTAAACTTTTTGTCCGAATGCGGATTTTTTAAACAATTAAAATTAACAATAAAGCTCTCAATCTCAATAAACTCTCAGTCGAGGCGCAAATATTTTTCAGTCGCAAATTTATAAGGATTTTTTTTTATTAAATCAACTAATCAAAAAACACAACATGTATTTTTATTGAACACTTCCTATTATTTTTAAATTAAAAATTGAATATTGGCAATCACAAAACTAGAAAGAAACTCAAGTAGGTAGATGAAATTAAAATACTGTAGGCGAGCAGCCCTATCGGGTGTTTACGTACCGTGCGGCGTGGCGCAGCTGTAGGTAAGTAATTCAAGGTCAGGGCCGAGTCACAATAATGTTAGATATCTTTACCGTGGCAGAACTGCCAGATTTTAATAGGTTCAGAAAAAAAAATGTTGAATAATATCTCATTAACGATCTATGAACGAAATTATGACGAACCAATTTAAGCTCTTTGCTAAAGTATTAAGAAGCATATTGCTGTAAAAAATATTCCCCGTGCGGTAATGCAAGTTCTACGAGATACAAGCGAAAATGCCTGGCGCGTGAGACAGAGATAGTTCAATAGAAAATGTACGGCAAAATATATTTACCACAGTAATTACAATTAATTATCCTAGAAATGTCCATTCAAGCCGAGATTGGAACATGGAATGGTTACAACTACTAGCTACAACTAGATAACCTACAAATGTCCATTCCAAGCCGATGTTAGGACATGGAATGGTTACAATAATTAAATAGACTTAGTACAAGTAACTATGAATATCCATCCTACTTGAAGTAGGACCACTCTCTTGCGCCGCCCCAGTGAACCTAAGATTACCGAGAGCGCGCGAGGCTTTGAATCGAATACCAACATCCGGTGAGAAATGAGGCGGGCGCGGGGCTTGTTTAATTTTTTGAAAAAGTGCCCTGCTTGCAATTTTGCAGTTGATCGTTGCTTTTAGTTACTTCTATAATCTAATTTCTAATGTTTTTTTTTAAATATACTTACTGAGTTGTGAAACAGTGTGTGTGAGATTTCGAAACTAAAGTGAATTAAAACTTTTCTTAGAAACACCATGTCCCAGGACAGGTTAAATGTACTTTCTGTGCACACAAATGATTAAAAAAAAATCTGTCAATACCAGATTTTAAAAAAGGTGATCGAACATTGCTGCGAAATAAAAAACGGCGTAAGTATCGATTTCATTTATAAAATTTAATAAAATATAGTACAGTCTAGTTTAGACAAAATGTTGTTATTTATAATACAACTTGTTAATGTTAATGTTCAACAGTCGCTCATCAGGTCAACAACTTTTTTGTAACTAGATGACGACGTAACTAGATGGCGTTGGCGTCAAATTAGAAGTCGCTAGCGAGATGGTTTGCCGATTTACATAGGCTCCTGTGAATTTTAGTAAAATTAACAGGATTCGCCCAGTGGTCAACAACGTCGCACGTGTTTCGAGCAGCTGCGGAGTAAACAAGTGTGACGCATCCGCCCGAGCCGTTTTTATGTACCTACCTGTTGTGTTCTCGAAGGTTTTGTTTATTGCAAAGTAAATAAATACTTCTGGGAGCGCAACAGGAAGTTGCAGCCCCGCGCTGCCCGGTTTGGTAAACAAACCGTAGCGGCTGCGGAGGCCACTTTTAACCATGCCGCCCCCAATCCATGATGATGATGATGATGCTGATGGTCGAGGCCAAAGTGGCCAAGACACCACCTCCTCTTCCAGCCGAACTGTAACCAGCCAGATGGGTGACCGCTGTACTTCGCTGCCCAGCGTGAGAGGCGCGTCACCTGTTGCTACCTCGCCACTCAGTATGTACAAAACGCCGCCTACTAGCCGGACTGGCCCCGCATATACCGGATCGCCGCCGACGTTGGCGACTGCGCGTGTTTCGCCTGCGCCGCCGTCGAACCGGCAGCCTGCGGTACCAATCCGACCACCAGCTTTCCGACCTGTGCCTATACAGGCACCGGGAATGACCGGGCCACCGAGCCGTTCACAAGTGGTTCGCGCCGCCGCCGCCGCTGTGCGCCATGCTGCGCCGGGACAGCGCGCGACCGTGTCGCAGTCCGAGCGCCCCGTGGCGCCGACGGTGCGAAGTACAAATGTACAAGCGCGCCCCGCGGTGTTGCCCGCTCACTATGACAATGACAATGTAAATACCACCAAAATCATTAAGACTCCGCTCAATGTGCGCTCCGCTGCGCCAAACGAGCCAAAAAGTGACTCATATGCTCGGGTCGCGAAAACAGATGCGCCTACCACCTGTGCGCCCGCGCCAACTACATACAAAGTGCCGTCGCGTGTATCAATACCTGCTTCGGTTGCAATTCACTCTGCGCCGAAAAAGGGTAATACTAAGAAAGTTAGTTCCGATTTCTGCCGCGCTGCGTCACCACTGTCGCGCCGTCGATTGGCCAGTGCCAGCAGCGCCGCGGCGGATGAATACAGAAGTGCCGTAAAGACGTTGTTTACGTCGCCACCACCAAGAGGGTCCGCCCAGGACTCCCCTGCCATGATGTCTGCATGTTCATCCCGTCAAGGGTCGGACATGTCGACTGCCTCGGGGGGCTCCCGCGTCGATCGCCGTGACATATCGCCTGACATGTCCGGACGAGTCGTCGCAACGGGTGAGTACTACACTAATTCACCAAATGTAAATGCAAGTACTACTAGCGATGCGTTGGGTATCGATTATGAATTCTCAATCGATACCGCTACTAGACCCCAACGCAGACGCAGAAGCCCCGATGAAGAAGAAGAAGAGGAAGAAGCGAAACGCTATTGTGTCGACTCGCCACTACCTCAGCGTACTCAGTGCGGGGGGGGCGGTCCACTTTCGCCCGCCCACGCCACTGACCGACGAAATTCTGCACCCACCCCTAACTTGCACGCGGACGCCACTGACCTAGTTTCCGCTTCACCGACGACCGATGTAAACAATCGGTCGAACATGAATGCGACGCAACCGGCCAGTGCTGCGGCCCAGCAAAAGAAGATAAAGAGCCCACGCTACCCTCCTCTCATCGTGGAAAAGCTGCCCAACTGGGCATCACATTTCAGGGCCGTGAGAGATAAGTTGGGGCACCCTCCTAACGCACGCCCGTATCAGAGCGGGATCCGTTTTCTACCGGAGAGCGCGGAGGAGTACCGAGTTGTCCAGCGGTACCTCACGGACCTTGAGAAAGAGAGCGGCCTCAGTTGGTTCGCCTACTCTCTGCCCGCTGAGCGGAGCGTGAAGCTGGCAATAAGAGGACTACCAGCGGATACTGAAGTCCAGGAAATTGAGGAGGAGCTGCGGCTGCATGGGTATGAGCCGGAATACGTCCGCCATATCAAGGCGCGTGGCGAGCGACCCGGCTGCATATTCCATGCAGTTATAAAGAGGACGCCCGACTTTCGCAAGATATACGACACCACAACCTTCCTGTATATGCGAGGTGTCAAAATAGAGGCGTGGAGGGGCAAACAGGGGCCCGCCCAGTGTCACAGATGCCAAAAATTTCGGCATAGTTCGCATCTGTGCCACCGACCGCTCGCTTGCGTGAGGTGTGGAGAAAATCACGCCGCAAGGGATTGTCCGCGCCCAAGAACTGAGCCGGCAACCTGCGCCAACTGTGCGGGTGATCACCCAGCCAGTAATCCAAGATGCCCTATATTCATCAAAGAAGCAAAAAATAGGCGAGCGGGCACTGTCGCCATTACAAGACAACAGCGCCGGCAAACAGATGTCATAGAAAAGCAAGTTAATGCTGAGGAGATGGAGACTCCTGGTGAGTCACTAATGGCGGCAGCAAACGGGCCCACGAACAGACAGGAAGCCCCTTCCGGGAGACGGAGGAAAAATAAGCGGGGAGGAAAAAAAGGGAAGATACCCCAAACCTCTACCGATACCGAAACTAACAAAGATGGGGCGACCAACACCGCCACACACAAGGCGCAGACGGTGACAAAAATCGCTCCTGTCGCTGCTGATGCCAATAACCAAGAGCCAAGAGGCCAGAGGAGAGTGCGGCAAACTGAGAGGGCAAACACTGTGCAAATTACAGCGCCCACAACCAAACCTATAATAAATAAAGTTGACGCGCCTTATCAGCAGCGACAACGACAGAATTATAATACGGAAGCAACACCAAATCACACTTTTACAAAACCGAGACAAGAGTTCACCGCCTGCGCCATAAAACTCCTGATGGACCTGATTAAGGCCATCAGGCAGGGCCAGGATATCGAGCTAGTGATCCTCGACGGGCTGGCTGAACTCCTAGCTATGTACCATGGCTAGCTCGTTGAGGATCATGCACTGGAATGCTCGCGGCCTTCGGACTAAGGTCGCTCCCCTCCGCCTCCTCCTCAAGGAGCAGCTCATCGACGTGGCGCTCATAAGTGAGACACTCCTGGGGCCTACAGACAAGATTAGGTTCCCAGGATATCACTTATACAGGAAGGACGAGAGGTCGGCATCCGGATCTATATACCGCGGTCTGGTGGTATTAGTCAAGCGGAGAGTCGTCCACCAACCCCTTCCATTGCCGTCCGTCAGCACGTTTTACGCGCTGGGAGTGCAGGTTCATGTCGCAGGCGCGGACCTGAACATTTGCGCAGTCTACAGTCCGCCCCAAAACCGTTTTAACATGAGCGAGCTGAGGGCGCTAGTGAAAAACCCGCCGCATGCAGTAATCCTCGCAGGTGACATGAACTGCAAACATCCCGCGTGGAACTCTATGACGCGCAACACAGGAGGAAATCGACTCTTCGCTGACGCTGAGGCGCATGGATATGTGGTGTCTGGCCCTGAAGTGCCGACCCACTACCCGGAAAACCCACTTCACTCACCTGACGTGCTAGACATCACCATCCATTGCGGCCTAACCTGCCAGATCGCGCAACAGGTCATTGACGACGAGCTGCTGTCAGACCATCAGCCAGTGCTCGTCGTCCTATCTGAGATGCCGACCCGGCTCTCGCCTCCAGCGCCACGTCGAAAAACGGACTGGAACAAATTCCAGGAAGTGATTGAGACCACCACTCCTTCTTGGCCCGTTACCTCCGCTATCGACGTCGACAGACTGGCAGCGGAGATCACCGCTTGCATACAGCGCGCCTACACCGAGGCGACGACTGAAAGTACGCAGGAGCGGGGGTTAATTATGAAACCCCTGCCTAGCTACTTAAAACAGTTAGTCGCCCAAACTAGGCGCCTTCGCAAGCGATGGCAAGTCACCCGCTGCCCAGTCATGAAAAGAAAACTTAACCATCACTCTGAAAAGGTCCGGGCCAAGCTCCAGGCGTACAACGCCGAGAACTGGGAGCGACACATTGACAACTCAGAAGGAGACTGGCCGGCAATACACAGATTGTGCCGGCAGTTATCCAACGCCCCAGCTCCGGTGCGCCCCCTACTACACAGCGACGGGGCGCCTAGATATGCCGCGCCAGACCGCGCGGAGATTTTCGCTGACCACCTGGAGCGTCAATTCCAGCCGAACCCGACTGATAACCTCGAACATGTCGCGGCAGTCGAGCAACACCTTGTCGAGTACTTCGCAGCACCGATAGTTCTCGACGAAGATCCAATTTTCTTCTCGCCTTGCGCAGTCAGACGCGCCATTCTCCGTACCAAGCCGAGGAAGGCGCCTGGTGCCGACGGTATCACCAATACAGCGCTGCGCCACCTGCCCTACCGAATGGTAGCAGCGTTGGCGCGCCTGTTCACGGGGATACTGCGCACTGGGTCCTTTCCTTCAAGCTGGAAGGAGGGGCGCGTCATTATGCTGCCCAAGGCGCATAAAAACGTGCTGAAGCCCGAGAGCTATCGGCCCATCTCGCTTCTGTCAACAATCTCCAAGGTGTTCGAAGCACTCCTGCTGCGACATCTCACACCGCACCTTACACCTAGGCCGGAACAGTTTGGGTTCCGCTCGGAACACTCAACGACGCTCCAACTATCCAGGGTAC
Organism: Anorthoa munda; assembly: GCA_945859665.1. Classification (NCBI taxonomy): domain Eukaryota; kingdom Metazoa; phylum Arthropoda; class Insecta; order Lepidoptera; family Noctuidae; genus Anorthoa; species Anorthoa munda. Next base: position 26,306,945 of record OX243897.1, read on the forward strand.
TGCACCTACTTACAGCGGCGCTAAATAAAAAGGAGCACGCAGTCGCAGTATTCCTGGATATGGAAAAAGCCTTCGACCGCGTCTGGCACGAAGGCCTCATATATAAAATGTCAAAATCTACCGCGCCCCGCCGCGTAGTTAAAGTGGTCCAATCCTTCCTGGTAAATAGGAAATACAGGGTGGTGGTCGACGGTGCGCTATCAAGCGCCCGACCCATAGCCGCAGGAGTGCCACAGGGCGGATGTGTCTCGCCCTTGTGTTACTCATGTTACACCGACGACATCCCCTCGACGCAGGATACCACGCTCGCGCTGTATGCCGACGACGCCGCGTACATCTGCACGTCCATGAACGCGCGTCACGCGGCGTCCAAAATGCAGCGCGTGCTCGAGCTACTTCCCGAATGGCTGTCGAAATGGCGGTTGTCGGTGAACGTGGGTAAAACACAGGCACTTTTAGTCGGGTGCGCCCACCTCCCACCACCCCTCAGGTTGCAGGGGGTAGAGATAGAGTGGACCCCCCGGGCGAAATACCTGGGGGTAACCATTGATCGGCGGATCACCATGAGCGCCCATGTAAAACAGGTCGTCGCGAAGGCAAGAGTGGCGCGCGCAACGCTCAAACCGGTGCTCTCGTCCCGACTCCCGTTACGCACAAAACTGGGCATATATAAGACATATATACGCCCAGTACTAACTTACGCAGCTCCATCTTGGTTTGTCCTCACTAGCGAGACCAACAAGAAACGTATCCGTGCGCAGCAGAACCTTACGCTGCGCCGGATAACGGATGCCCCTCGCTACGTGAGGAATGACGTCATCACACGTGATCTGGGGATTGAGAGCCTGGATAGCTTCTGCGCCCGCCTATCGACAAATATGTTCGCGCGTGCCGACGCCTCTGCCCACCCGCACATCAAGCAGATAGCGCCATGGCACGCGCGGCCACCTGACGCCCGCCGCCTCCCGCGCGACCTGTGTAATACATAGGCCCCGCCCATGCGCCCCCAACACCTCCCCCCCCGCAGCCGCACTACCGGACTGACGCTTGAACGGATCGCACACCATTACACGCGCCCGTTCATACAATAATACTCCACTATACATACATTTATGCGGTGTACATGGTGTTCTAAGTTAATATAGGCATTATGTACATTGTAAAACATACATGCACGATTCCACAACATATAAATACACGTAACAAGTATAAGCCGCGCGCGGTGCGTGCTTCGTTACATACATGAACGGTGTTACACAATTCAATACCGTTCAAACATACGCAAACGGTCCCTTAGCCTGGGGCGCAACCGGCTAGATCTGGAAACGTGTCAGGCGGGGACTTTACATCCTCAGTTGGGCGCGCCAATATAGCCGGCATCTAGTCGCTGATTATTCCTTGTTCGGCCTCTGGAAGTTCGCTTTCAGTCTCACCGAGCAGGGATGTATCGCCTAGGTGCCGTGAAAATTCGACGCCGCGAGGCGGCGTCGCGGCGCTCCCGCTGAACACATAGCATTCACTCTCGGGCGGGTAGAGTAAGCTCGCCCGCCCACTACCTAGGCCTATAAGGCCGCTCAAAATGAGTACGTGCCCGTAGTTACGGGCACGCAATGAAACTGCGGGACAAAGGCTTAGCCTATAGCCCGCCCGCCGCACCCCATACGGGGTAGTAGCGATTATCTTAAGATAAAATTAACACAACTTCTCATTCGAATACTTGGTGAGCTGTTAAAGTGAACAACTACTACTATGATTCACCAGCCGCCACTGTTCGGGACCTTAACCGTTTTACGAGGTTTTAGGTCCCTAATCATACTACTATGTCAATGATGACGTTGACGTGTGTGCAATATGGTTCGTAATTTCGCCTCCACCTGAATAGCCTAATAATGACGCGGTGGCCTACTACGCCCAAGGTTGCGGGTTCGAGTCCCAGCTATGGATAGGTATTTCATATGTTTTTTTTATGTGAGTGCTACTAGATAGCGCGCAGCAAATCTGTACTCACTTTTTTTGTAAGAAATCGATATTCTTCTCCCTAGAGTAAATAGTATTCTGTTGTCGAAATGGACAATCAAATCCACCTAGGTTGGCTTACTGGGTGCAGCTGACTACTAGTATTTTACATGGAACATCAACCTATCTGTCCTCTACAACCCAGTAAATGGATAAAACGATACACCTTGGCAAGTCTGGTTATCAGCTTCGCAGGCTTCTGTATAATTCACGGCGGTCGACGATCAACAAATGACAATCGGAACTGACAGTGTAACGTGCATGCCGAGGTACAGTGCCCACGGTGAGGTATCACAGTCACTCATCTATAAACCAGTCGTAGTAAATGTAGCTTTCAATCGACACGTGCGGAACTTTAATTTAAAAAAGACAAAGCAAAAACAATCTCAACCTCAACTCACAACAACAATGAAAATGATAAAAAAAAAATATCAAAAATATCAAACCGAAGTTGGTTTGTTTTTTTTTTGTATATAAACAAAACACTACAAAGCAAAATATTACTTTCTTTTCCGAAGTCGGTGTCGAAAAATAGAAAACAACAGGCACAAAGACACCGACTTCGAAAAACCAACCAACCGACCGACTTTGAAAATATTTTATATATATTACGATGAAAATCATTTATAGCCAAAGTAAACCTCATGACGATTCCAATAAGCCCAAATACGACTTGGATACATATTGTTTCATTTCGGAGTTCCAGTGCCTTTATTTCGGCTTCATCATCAGATCAGTTCGGTGGTACCATTTTCATCAGTACTATTTATTTATAAGTATTTGCTCTATCATAGTCGGTTAACTATTCGATATATATTGCATTGTCGGTGAAAGTACAAAAATCACCATATTTGAGGAATTCCCTCGATTTCTCCAGGATTCCCATCATCAGATCCTGAGCTAATGACCATAGGATCAATGGATAAGTTTACCCTTTCAAACAACTGAAAAAAAAACAAATTGGTCCAGGCGTCTTTGAGTCGTCTTATCGGGGAAAATACATTTAAAAAAATAAGATTGCGACGAATTCAGAGTCACCTCCTTTTTTTGAAGTCAGTTAAAAAGACAGCCATAACAAAACGATTTGAAGGGAATAAAACTCTCGTTCAAGTAATTGCAACCAACGACTAAAAAACGTTGATCACTCACCGAGCTTAGGAATCAAATTCGTGCACCTACGCTTGAATTAGCCATTCAACTTTATTCTCGCCCATGACAGCCAATCTCAGCGAAAATTTACCACCGGCACAGGAGATATTAATAGTGTACTTGCACATTTATGTACACAGGTGCACTCTCTGTACCCTTACTAGCATTTTATCAGACCTGGGAATCGAACACAGAACCTCACGCCCAGCATTCAGGTTTGCGACCACTGAGGCAGTTATTCGGTATTCAGTGTAGTTGATTAATTTTGCATTAAAATAAATCTTATCTGTTCTTCAACCATTCGCATAGCAAAAATGAAAATCCTTCAGCAACAAATAATATTATAACGATTTTATTATTTTATCGAGTGTTTCTATTAAGGATTATTTTTGATGTAAAACAAAATGGTTGTTATAGTAATTGGGGCCATTAAAATAATAAGTTGAAACAAGTAATCAAAGGCCGTTGCAAGCAAAAGTAATTCTTCATATGAACTTAAAAATAAACTAAAAGAAAATCCATTGTTGTTTCTATAATATTTCCACTATTGTTTGGCTATGACTACACCCGCGTGTATAGTCCCATACTGGGCACCAATTACTCTAATGAACTGAACTTGTTTATCCAAATCTGTTCAGCCGTTGAGGACTAAATAAATATCCAAACATTGAATCATAGAGACTAAAATATTAAATTGATAAACCTTTCTATAATAGAGTCCAAACGCTAACTTATCCAATTCCGTTCAGACGTTAAGGCCCTATTAATTAAACAAGTATCCAAACATCAAAACATACACATTTTATAACTGAATGAGACGAAATTTAAAAGTTGTATAAAACGCACACTATGTACGCAAGCATATTATAAGTTGGGGGATTACATCGCTGATAAAAATGCTTGGCTCAATGCTGGTGCTGCTCCGCAGCCACTTGGGCGCAAAAACATGTGATGGGCAGAATTTTTTTGAAGTATTGTTAGACCTGCTGAGGACTGTATGAATATATTTGTATTGTATAAACTCAATTTATTTTAGTCTTCTTCTTTCGTGTCTATTAACTCAAACTATACAACCATTCAGATTTTGTCCGACCAGTATGTAGCTACTCAGACAGCTATTTCTTTTTTTTTAAATAAACTATTTGATTTTGATTTTTATACAGACTAGGGATGTTACGGAAGTGATTGTATCAGAAACGAAGTCGGAATCGGAGGTTTCAAATATGGTTTTCACACCACCTACTCGACAACGTCCAATTACATATCATGCAATCTCAACGTAAAGTAAAGAATTACCTCCCAAGGGAAACAAAGTTGTATGACACTCCCAAGGGAAAAAAGTGATTTGAATCATCAAATTCAATATTCGTGTTGTCAAAAAATGGCGAGTAATAGTGATTCTACTCCAGAGTTTATCAAAACAGGCGCTTTAGAGGTAAATCTAAATACCGGAAAAATACAAAATGTGAAAAAGCTTATGACTTATGAATACGTGGCGTCTCGCAACTCAGTCATAGTGACTGGTTAGCTGCTTAACCGGGCTTTCCTACGGAGACTAAACTATATAGCCTCCAGCTAGGCAAAAATTTACTAAACCTAAGCGACAACGCTGAGGGCTACCCCAGTTGGGGTCGAACCTCGGCTCAGGGCGTCGCTGGGGGGACAACTAAGGCTGGATCTAATAAAGTGATTCTACCATCCGTTCGGAATAAGCCTACGTGGAGAAGAACGGACAAGAAACTCCAATTAACTAATTAGAATTAACTATGGCACAGCTATTCGCGGGCTGGCTACATAAATAATGACTGGGACTTCGCGGCGGGGCCTCGGCGGCGAGAACGGACCAATCGGTGTGTATGCTACGTTTGAATAGGTGTTTGTACTATTTACGAACCCATTGACCGTCCTTGTAGACAAGGCTGTCAAGTTCCCTAGTAATGCACTCGTACCTCGAGAAGAGGGCACTGCATGAAGCGGGGGTGAGAGAGCCTGCATTCCGGATTTCTGCATCCAGAGCACGGGCCTGAGGGGTCATCCATATGGAATACGCGCTGATAATATTCTCAGCGACGCTCAAATATGGCTTGTGCCCGGAGAGGGCTACAGGGGGCGGGCACATGGCGGCGGTGGTGGTGGAAGCCACCTTCCGGTTTTGTGTGGGCATGGGGGCAGCTGGGGCCACTGGGTCGGGGACTGGATTTGGGGCTACAATGGGGTGGGCCATCAGCGCTGGGATAGGCTGGGAGTAAGTCTGAGGAGCCACACTTTGGTGGTTCAGCTTACCCCATGGTGAAGTCCTCTGAGGGGCTAGACGGGGGGGTGGTTGGGAAGAGGGAGCCATGCGCATTATGTGCGCATTGTATCGCTTGGCCATTTTAGGCGCAAGCTTGGGGGCTTTTGGGCAACCCCGGTAATTAGCCGGGTGCCCGACTTGGCCACAGAGCACGCAGCTGGGAGGCTCCGTGCACTGTGAGCGGTCTTTGGGACGGGGACAGTCCTTAGTGCCATGATCACCCATGCACTTAACGCACCTGGGTGTTGCATAGCAGTGGGCCTGAGAATGGCCATAAAGTTGACAGTTGTGACACTGTCCTACAAGATGGGGGCGGTAGGGTTTCTCGATCGAAATGCCCGACAGGGAGCACACGGTCTTTATATTGAAAATCGGGTTGTAACCCTCAGTAGGGCTACAAACAACTAATACAATATCGTACTGTTGTCCGCCTCTCGCTTTATGCAAGCGGTGGACTTCAGTGACGGGGACATTCTGGTCAAGAAGGTCCTTACGGATTTCCTCTGTAGGGATCTCTTTTGGGATTCGCCTAATGACTACACGGACGGGCTTTTCCTCAGGGAGAAAGTATGGAACGAGATGTTCCTATCTTTGAGGTACCGGGTTAGATTCCGGAAATCAGTGGGAGAGGGGGGTTGGATTCTGATGCCTTGTTGGCATGCAGTGGCTTTCGTGTAGTTGATTTTCCGCTCAACACAAGCGTTTGAAACATCGTTCCACTTGACTTTATCCTGAAGATAAACAGGTGGAGGGGGACGGAGCTTCTTGTTGGTAACTATTACCATGGGACTGGGGCTGCGGTTGGACCGCTGAGAAGAAGCAATGTCAGGGGTGGGGGTGATTTGCCTTACGGGCGAGGCCGGTGGCAGAACTGATTGAGGAGAGGTTTTTGATACCGCCTTTTTGGCCTTGGTAGCATTTAAGGGACTATTCCTCTTTTTCCTCTTTCCTCCAGAGCAAACTACGGAGTCACCATCGGAGGAGACGGTGTCATAGTCGTCTGACCTATCGGGGACATTTGAGTCTACTGGGTCGTCAGCGACTGAGTCAGCTTGGTCAGCCATAGCTTCCCATTCATCGTCAGTGCTGAGGGTTGCTCCCTCTTCCATGGGGGAGTCATCATCGTCCGCCCAGATGTTCTTGGACTTGGACTTGGGCTTAGATTTATGAAGGGCGGCTATGCGCTCCTTATAGCTTTTTTAACCTGAGAGGATATGGGAGAAGGAGGATCTCTCCATGATCGGGTTTTCTTAGGCTCGACGGCCGGTTGAGAAGAAGTTTTAGGAGAAGGAGGATCTCTCCATGAACGGACAGTAGCTTTAGGCTCGACGGCCGGTGCTGGGGGCTTAGGTAGGGATGGCTCAACAGTCCCAGAAGTGGGCCTGGCTGCCGGGGAGGGCGACCTGGGCGAGACCTGGGCTTCGCTCGGCACGGGTGCCTGGCTAGGTCCAGGGGCCCCGGTCGGGCCCGAAGCGGGCACATAAGTGGCTAAAGCCTGATTTACAGCATGGCTGTACTTTTTGGTGAGTTTCTCCTTCTCGAGAATCTCGTGAAGGAGTTCAATTACTGCCGCGAGCGACATAATTGAGAAATTATAAAACCGGTGAAGCCGGGAGAGGTATCTTCCCCGGGTGGAGGGGCCCGGGGATGTGTGCGACCTACCCTCCCAGTCGGGTTAGACTGGGAGGTGAGTATCTGGTAAGCCCTAAGCTTGTCTACCTGCCACCAATCTTATTGGGTGACAGGGCCCTAAGGTACCGGTAAACCCACCGAAGGTGGGCCACCCACCAATGTGTACGGAAGAAGTCTGGCACGTCGGGGTAGACACACCCGACCGTGCCAGGTGAATGCTGGGGGACGAAGCGGGGGTTGACTAGGCTATCTACCAAGGCCAACTGATCCCGCTCCCGACTCCAATGACTGCCGTGTCCTTAAGGGACTTGGCGGGTGCTTGGGGCACACCCCACTGGCTTGTTAACACCGCTAGGTTTCCCGCCAGGGACCACACAAGATGTGGATTTGAGCTGCCACTACTAGTAACCAAAGTTACTAGTAGCGACACCTTTGGAGCGGCGTGCGAAGACGCGACGACCGCAGTGACGTCACGCAGAGGGGCGCGACGAGACGGAGAGTGGGGGCGCCGGAGAGCGCGGTGGGGCGACGAGCAGCGAGACGTCCGCACGGAGCGACGGCTGGCGAGCTACATTCAAATCAATACATACAACTGCTTTTTATTGTATCGCAGAAGGTGTGAAAAGTAGATTACGCTCCTCTATATAAACAAGTTTGTACGCGTTGACTGCGGCCACGTGCCACCGGCCGCCGCCGCCGCCGCTGCGTATCGACCTTCGATAACCGCCGATTTAAAAGTTTCGGAACCCAAATTAAATTCTGAGGTTTAAAAACAATCGGAAGTTCCGAATTTTCGGAATCGGAATCGAACTTTACAGAAGTTCGATTCCGATTCCGAAAAACATCCCTAAAACAGACTTTCACAATTAAAACATTAAATTGAAAAGAATACCATAATAAAGATCAAAACCCAAAAAATTACATTTCATTAAGAATGTATATGGCGAACCGACGGACCATAAAATTGTTTCTTATAAAGCCTCCTTTTTTAAAAAGGGACAATGACCTATTACACTGCAGACGATATTAATGAGACAGCTATTATAAACGTTACAGTTGAATAATATTTTCAGTTTCATGTAATTTGTCAGCCCTGAGAAAATAGCTCGTAAAATATTTAATTGCTCAGTACTAGAATAATTCAAAAATTTAAGTATTCTAGCAACTATTCGGAATACCCCAGGTATTCCGAATAGTTGCTAGAATACTTGTATGTATAATGAATTATACGACTATTTAATTATTTGAATAGGAGAACTAATTAAATAATAATAGTCATTATAAAGGGCCCATTATCTAGTAAAACAAAAACAAACATATATATAGAATACGGTTCTATGAAAAACCGGCCAAATGCGTGTCGGGTCACGCGCAGTAATAGGGTTCCGTAGTTGCATAATAATGCAGACTAAGAAAAGGGTTTTTTGTTGTTTCAGTTATCTAAGTAATTTTTCAATGGCATTTGTACAAAATTTGTACAGTTTCAAGTACATTTTATAAGTTGGTCGACTATTACTCGTAAACTCGTAAAGCCTACTTAGCTGTGATAGTTTGCCTTTTAATTTCGTTATATATACTACTGCCATGAGTTTTTTCACATAACCAAAAGCAACGAGTTTGCTGGTAGGGGGGAGGAACACTTGACTCTAACAAAGATTTGCAATTTAAAGCTTAATTTTACGCAAACGGGTCTCTGAATCGAAAAAAGGTTTTAATAAACCTGTAATAATTTTGACTGGCCTATCCAACGATACCCCACACCATGGGATAGACGAGAAAAAAAACATCCGCACTTTACGTCTATAGAAGGAATCCGAGCAAAATAAAAAAAATATTTTATTTTACCACTTTGTCGGAATTATTAATATGTATATCCATGCCAAATAATAGCTTTCTAGTACTAAGAGTCTCCAAGCTAAGATGTGGACGGACAGAGCGAAACTATAAGAGTTCCTTGTATACTTCTGAAACCTAAAAATTAGGTTTGATGTGCAAAAAGTTCAAATAACCCTTTAGTTATATATTAGTATATTAAAAAGGTTCTGTAGCCTATTATAACAATATCTAACAATTTCACTTCTTTTTGTAGATAAAAGAAGAACTATCTACAAAAAGAAGTGAAATTGTTAGATACCTATTATTATTTTGTAAAATTAAATTTTAAACTACTAACAGTAAAAAAATTACAAACAAAACTATAAATATTGTGTATGTGTAATCCTCAACCTGTTTAAAAAATCCGTTTAACGCTTAACACCAAACTGCTTGATGCACTCCATGACGCCTGGGACAGACAACGATAAAAGTTGATCTGCCGTTGGGGGCATCACGTCTCTCAATAATGAGGAACACGACGTGAGGAAAAGGATGTAAATTCCAAAAATAACTATGTTATTACTTCGTCAAACCTATATTTTTTTACGTTCAATTTGATTCGAGAATACAAGTGCCTACCAATTTGTAAAAAAAAATAATCAATTTACGTTAGCAAAATTGAACAAGCTTTCCACGGCTCCGCTGTCAAATTCCAAATGAAAACAATATCAATTCGGCCATTGGCTTGTATGTTTTTTCAAATTAGGAACGGCAAAGGTTTGGCAGGAAAGGCTTCAGCGTTCAGGCAGTCGGCCGGCACTGTCGGCAGTCAGTTGAGTCAGTCTATGCAAAGGGCATGGGAGGTACGGACGTCTCGACGCGCTCCTTCGCCGGACCACTTGCGATAACTTTATTATTTTCGAACTGTATGTGATCTGTCCTGTAGAGAACTGTTGTGCTTTCAGGAAATATTCCTTAAATGATTTGTGATTTTAGTGAATTGAGAATAACTGAAAAATATTTAGTTGATTGATTTTTTTGAAGTTTTGTTTGAAAACAAAGTTTGGAATTTTTGGATTTGAAGTGAGTACAACTTTTTAATTATTTGTGTTTTTATCAGATTTATCTGTGACCTGACTTTTAGATATAACTATTTTTTTCAAAAGACAATAAATAATCCCAAATTGTCCACTTTAAATTGAAAAGTTGTAGGTATTATAAAATTAACTCTTAAAAGTACTATCGATTTATGAGGGTCATTAGATCCAGATTATATAAATAATAAAATTGACCCGGACATCACAATGACCGATGACCTGGTTAAGTTTGCGGGAACGCGCTGGATGCGAGACGCACGGGATCGGTCAATGTGGCGACGCTAGTGGGAGGCCTATCTCCAGCAGTGGACGTCTTTCGGCTGTGATGATGGACATCACAACCGCAAAAATCACAAAGTTGTGAAATGAAATAAAAGAATACCGTGATTAATAAAATAGTGCTAAGCTTGTCCAAAGGTCCATACTGAAATGCTTACCAATTAAATAGTAGAAATATAGCTAGAGGAACTGCAGAGTTACGATTTAGGTACCGTGTGGACTTAGCTCAGGGAGCTCAAATTATAAGAACTTGAATGGAAATTTAAACTTGTTTTTATTACGTCAAAGCTTCCTAGCCAGAGCACCTCTTAAAAAAAAGCTTTGTTTTTTTTATTGTTTTTCACATTACTGTAGTCAAGTTTTGTTGCATCATGTATTTTTAATTTTTCTCATGATAATAAATTTATTCAATTTACTATACATAGAAATTAAAAACTTAGGTATCTGCTTGGTGAGGAATTAAAATATAGGTCATCATCAGCCTATTAATGTTCCCACTGCTGGGATAGAGGCCTCCTCTCTGTGAGAGGGAATGGGCAGTTATCAACCACGCGGGCCCAGTGCGGGTTGGTGGATGTCACATGTCGTCGACATATAGGCGAAAACATCGCCAAAATGAGACTTCACCGTTTTGAGAGCAGTGGTGATGAAATAATTAACACACAGTAAAGCGCCTTTATCAGAAATCCAAGAGTCCTCGTCCTTGAGAGTTATGTAAATTGTTTCACTATTTCTGTGACCACAAACATAAGATTACCATCACTGTTACAATCGGTTCCTTCCTGGTTAATATAAAGCTGGCCATTTCCTTTCACACTAAAAAGTGCCTAGAGCCTTAAGGAAGAAAAATTGAGCCATAAGCGCAGGCTATCTGTCTTCTAGAGTGGTTGAAAGCCTTAATAGCTTTAGGCACGGATGTAAAGCTAAAATTATTTATTTCACTTTGATGTCTTAAATGTATTTCTTCACTCTTAAGAGCAGGAACTATGATAATAGTTCTGGTCTTGTTAATAAAATAAGCCCAGTTTCCAGAAAGAGTGGATGGAAGCCTAAAGGTCTATCCACACATATCAGGGCCGTGCCCGGGACGTGCACGGGACGTGGACAGACCGTGCCCCGGCTCTGTCACGTCACGGGCACGCCCCTGATATGTGTGGATAGAGCTTTAATAGCTTCAGGCACAGAAGTTAAGCTAAATTAATTTTTCACCTTGATGTTTTTATTCACTTTTAAGAGCAGGAACTATGAGAATAGTTTTGGCCGTGGTTAAAATAGGCTCAGTTTACAGAAAGAGTTGATGGAAGCCTTAAGATTAAGAGCTTTTGGCACGGAAGTTAAGCTAAATTAATTTTTCACCTTGATGTTTTTATTCACTCTTAAGAGCAGGAACTATGAGAATAGTTCTGGTCGTAGTAAAAAATAGGCCCAGTTTCCAGAAAGACTTGATGGAAGCCTTAAGAGCTTTAGGCACGGAAGTAAAGCTAAATTAATTTTTCACGTTTATGTTTTTATTCATTCTTAAGAGCAAGAACTATGAGAATAGTTCTGGTCGTGGTAAAAAATAGGCCCAGTTTTCAGAAAGAGTTGATGGAAGCCTTAAGAGCTTTTAGCGCGGCAGTTAAGCTAAATTATTTTTTCACTTTGATGTTTTTCTTCACTCTTAAGAGCAGGAACTATGAGAATAGTTCTGGTCTTGGTAAAACATAGGACCAGTTTCTAGAAAGAGTGGATGGAAGCCTTAATAGCTTTAGACACTAAAGTAAAGCTAAATTAATTTTTCACTTTGATGTTTTTATTCACACTTAAGAGCAGGAACTATGAGAATAGTTCTGGTCGTGGTAAAAAATAGGCCCAGATTCCAGAGTTGAGTTGAGTTGATTTGAGTGGATTTTCAGAAACCAATCGCATCCCTTTTAATTAATTTAGTATTATCCGTGTTTAAATTTCCCTTTCGTCAAGATCTTCAAAAATTTGCTTCTGCCATGGTATTAATATTAGTTAGTTACCAGATAACATAATATAGTGATAGCGGGTCACTTACCTAGATTGCCAGGTTTTTTGAATAACATGATTGCTAATAGCTTTTGTCTTGTTCTGTTTGTGTGTCAATGTGCGTGCAACATGCCAAAAGTTAAAAACAACCGACCCGTAAGAGATCACTCATTAATGTTTATTGTATTTATTATTTATCCATGGGCACAAAGTAAAATAGGTATTATTTAATTATGTTTCTGATGTTACTTTGCCTCTAAAAAAGGATTCGTCAGAAACACCACTCAAAAATATTAATAATAATGAAATTCCTGTTTCGACCAGATCGGCCGAAACTCAGCGGCCGAAACGCCTAAAGCCTAAACCACATCTGAATGTTTACAATGAAAAACCCGTTATTTTTTTTTAATTTTAGTTTTAATCCGATCTAGAATATTTGTTAAATTTTCCCGGAAAACGGATAATTTGAACAAAAAACAAAGTGCTGTATTTCTATTGGACTTTTAAAATATGAACTTGTTTCGACAGACAACGTGTAACGAGAATCAGATCTTTAAAAGGTTGGCTTGTAACAGTTTGTAAAAATTGGTCTAAGTAAGTCCTTACGATGGTACTTATTCAAATATCTATACCCAAAAGGATTTTGTATTATGAAGGCTTCAGTTTTATAACTTTAAAGGTAGCTAACTTGTTTATACTTTGAATATAGTCATTTCTATGCTTTTGATTCTATTCAAATTATAATAGGTATGATAGGTATTTCAAAAGTTGAACTATTAATAACTAGTCTTGAACAGTTTCTAGTTGAGTATTTTTTTTATAATTTCCACTTTTCACTATTCATGTTTCCAGCCTACAATTAAATACAAAATTAAGTTAAATATTTAACAATCAGATAACAGTATTATTTGGTTGTTGCGTATTTAACTATTTAGTTGTCACAAGCATCAATTGCCTATAGTGCCTACAAAATGACAGGTAATACAGTAAAGAAATTTTCAAATATCAAGCTGTTGTGATTATCCAAATGAAAAAAATACACCTTTATGTCAATGTTTTATATCTGACTTTGAATATGTACAATCTGCACATCATATCTTATGGGAGTGTATTCTTTGGCAGAATGAATGCAATCTTATGATGGATAATGTACAGGCTGCTGAATGTGAAGTTATTTACTATACGGACCTTGTGGAAACTAGAACTAATTTCCGTGCGTTCAAGCGTTATTGGAATCAAATATAACAGCTCACAATATTAGGACTTAATAATATTAATGATAATTTTATCCGTGCTAGGACGCTGGGCTTATCCCAGTTGTAAACAACCCTTTGTGCGTATTGGATTTGTTTGATCTGTCTCCTGCTTGATATGGAGGGCAGTGGAAATTCGTATTTTTCCTACTTTTCCGTTATTCTATTCAGATTAATTTCGTTGTGGGATCCAAGACAGTTAAATTCATTCTCCGGGACTTCGTCGAGTTCATTGCCTCGGCGCTTTTCTGGTGGTCGCCACTGTTTATTGTGGCTTTCAGGAGTTGCAGTGGTTTGGGAATAGTACGGCGGGATAGTAGAATTTTTTTTATTATTGATAGGCTCGCGCTTGACCAGTATTAATTGTTTAGACTCAAAAACAACGGGACTTTAATAAGAGCGTATTCACACCAAAATTATACGAAGACGCTGAGTGGTGCTAGGAATCGTTGCAAAACTGTAAACTGTATAGCTCTTTCCAATAAAGCCGTAAGAATAAGCTAAGTAATGCGTGGATGCGTACTGGTCTTTGTTGTGCAAGGAAGCAGTCTTGTTCATACAAAACAAGTCTTTCAAGGCCGCACATCCCTTCAAAACAATTCTCGAGCCAATTATTTTGTATTTATTAGAAGAGCGAAAGCGAAGAACGCTCTTCTATTCAAATTAAGTGATCCTATTGGTACCTATATATAGCACACAACACCTTCGCTACAAATCCTTGGAGATTTCTATTATAACGCACCATAGAATAATGTAATAATAATCGTCAACGTAACATAATAATATACCATATGATGCGATAAGAAGACGAAGTTAAGCTCCAATGTCAAAGTCGAGTAACTCAAGTTCTGTTGAATTATCTCAAGGAACTGATAACAATACCGTGTTAGAATAACGTTAATGTATAATGTTACGCTGCGTTATCGTCTTACGTCTTCTGTAGGTACATGATAATAATACGTGCTTAATCCGTATAGAAAACATTATGCAGATATAGATCTGGTAACAGGAGTTGTTTTATCTTGAGCTTATATTATTGCAGTGTGTGATATTTTGGTTCTCACAATTCGTGAGCATTTTGGTGTGGTTATAGCTAAATACAATGATTTAATGTATCGAAGAGCTAGTTTTTGTCAAATAGCTGCTTTTTATCAAAGAGTTAATTTTTGTCATAGACCTCGTTTTTGTTGTGGGTTTGAAAGCTGCCAGTGTGGCGGCAGTAACATTAGAGGTGTCAATGTAGTCTCAAACACTACATTGGCACATCTAGCCATCCAGCCATGTCATCTAGATGACAGCCTATTAACCTCTTGGGTAATTAATAACCCCTGTGCGGAGTTTGACCAATTTCCAAATTATGGGTTCTGAATCGAATTATTATTAAAATAATAATGTTATTGATAATATCGACATTGCTTACTCCCTATGCCTTGAACTTGGTCGTGAATCTGTCGGTACGTTTTGAAATATCAACTGTGGTTGTAGCTTTGTTCTTGAAATAATGTAATTAGAAAAAAACCCCGCGAACTCACACAAACAATGGAGTTTGACATTTTGGAGACCTTACGCTACACTAGCCTCCCAAGCAGTGAATTCATACGCGGTAGCCCCAATTGTCTCTATTTTTTTTAAGACTCCTTCTTTGTTCAGTTGTTAAGCAACCTAATAGACTGTGTAAGAATTACGCATCGGAGAACGTAACTTCTGCCTCACTTTGTAGTTGATAAAATGTTTTTTTGCGCTTACTATAACTAGATATTTAGCTTTCGCACTGCTAGGTAAAAGGGCATTCATCTTCAATAATAGGGAGTAATAACAGATATGGAGGGTTTTTTAATCATCATCATATGCCTTTATGTTCCCTCTGCTAGGACACAGACCTCATCTGTGTGATAGAGAACGGGCCACAATCCACCACGCGGGCCCAGTGCGAGTTGGTGAATGTCACATGACTTCGAATTTTTGGTTCTAAGACATGCCGGTTTCCTTCACAGTTTTGAAAGCAGTTGTGATTAAATATTTTACACAAAGTAAAGCGCCTGCCTGGGTTTTAATCCACGACGTACTATTTGTATGTCGCGGCCATTACCACTGGGCCACCACTGCTCTCTCTCTCTCTTTTTATAATCATGTTTCAAATAAATAAAACAAACGATGTCAGTTCATCTTTCTGTAATTATCAGGTCCCATTCAAGACTAGTGCTTTTGTTTGTAAAGGGTAATTAACAGTAATTAAGAGTCATGCTTTACATTATTAGATTACTCCTTCTGTAATAATACTCATACTAGGCACTTTCTAAATTGATTAATCTAGATAGTTTGTAAGCCGGGCTTGACTTTGTCTAGCTCAAGTTTGCTCTAAGCCGAAAAACACACTGACTACATTTAAAGATTATAGATTTATCTTAATTAATTCCCTTTTATGAGTAAGTACGGGTGTTAACCAGAATTTATATTGTAAATTCTCTTATAATTTACAGAGTAAACATATGAGCAGATCATGAAAATCTCGACTAAGTATTTTCTTAGAACCCATTGAATACGCATTAGCTAAATCTTTAAAAATTTTAGCTAAATAGATTAGAACCGCTAACTGTTTTGATAGTGTCCGAGTTAAAGACTAAGAATTAAGTTTGTTATAAACAATAACCCCTACATTGTTTATATTATCTTTCCATATTTTCATGACCTTCTCATATGTTTACTCTGTAAATTATAAGAGGATTTACAATATAAATTCTCGTTAACACCCGTACTTATGTAGTAGTCCAATTAAATTGGCAAGCCAGTAGATACTCGGCCATAGTGTAGCTTTTTGTCACTGAAAGAACAGCGACAGTCACAAAAATATATTCGACACGTATTCTTGTGCCACGTAAAAAAGAAATGATTACGATACATTTCGTTGAAATTTCGTGTGACGTCACAAGCCCCCACTCTAAACTTTGATGCGCTTTATCTTTGTCAAGTTTTAATTGATTTGATAATGCAATAAATAGGTACGTATCCATCCAATATCATTTGATAATCTCACTGACGGACCGAATACAATTATTCAGTCCGTCGTTTATTTTTCTACCCAGGAAACATCACCATTTTCGTAATCGTATCAGTATTCCAAAGATTACCTTTTACAAACAGGCAAACAATTTTACTTTTCTATAAAATAAGTTAGTACATTAAAGCAATACTTTTATCAATAGCAAAGATACAATGTTCCAGACATGTCCGATCTAGCAAGCAAATCATTAAAAGTGCCAAAGCTCCTTTGCAAAACATGGGAGGCAGAGACTCCTCTATTAAAACTTACGGAGCCACCGTTAAGACCATACGACCGGATTACATGTAACTTTAAAATGTGGCTGAATAGAGATGGCCTGATTAAAGATATAATACAATTATACTAAACACCCAGCCACACCAGTAGCAAGTTAACCAAGACGATATTTTTTTCTTAAACTCCTAAACAAGTCTCTGCACTGCCAGTGGCCGTTGACCCCGAATACAGCTTAAGTTACTTGAAATTATTAGATTTTTTTTGTTTTGTTTTGTCGTCATCTGTTATCAATACCCACCACGTCAAGAGAGTTTTGCTAGCTAATTTATTTGACCCGTTATTTATTTAGACTTCATGCACAAAAGGCAGATTATTATATCTGCCTGTACCTTTAATCAATCAATAATTTATTTTGTAAAATATAATTATGGTTACAGATAGTATATTGTTTAAATATGAGCACTATGTTTTGCCAATATCTGGCGTACAAAATTAACATAAACAAGCAATTACCATTAAGGTGGCATGTCAATAGCTTACATGACATAAAAATAGAAAAACATAGACATATTAGTAGGTACATTATACCAAATAAAAACATAGGAAACACAACTGAAATGTTATTAAGCAAAAATATTAAGCGCTATTCCTCTCTCCTAGACACTGACTGTATCTAGAATGTTGCTGTGCCCAACAGAGTCTATAATTGTTTCTGTAACCTATATTTAACACCTGTATGTACATTATGGATGCAATAAATTAAATTTGAATAAAAAAAACTGTTTAAAATAATATGTCAATTAGGTAAACAAGTCATTACAATTTTAGATAAATAAGCACATGCATACTTAATCAATTAATAAAATCGTAAGTGTTTAATTGGCAAGTCGCAATCGTTATATTTCTGTTTATCATTAGTAATCTCAGTGATGGAGGGATTTAAACGAAGACCTCTTAATCGATCCCAGACACTTTTAGAGCATTAAGTATAAATTAATGACCATTAAGGCATTGTCTACCAGTCAATCAAGGACTGTGAAGAGATAATTATGGCTTGTGCCTTTACATAACCAATGTATAAAATACAAACACTCACTCTATAATACCTATGTGCTACACTTCTACGGCTACGAACTACATACTTGGCTACGCGCTACGGAGCTACGCGCTACGATTTCTATGAATATTGACCAATACTTTCTTTGAAACTCTTACCGGAAAAACCTACCCTAAGCTAGCTTTTTATTTATTTTATTTATGAACGAGCTCACTCTTGACCTCGATTTGCCTGATGGAAAGCGATGGATGCGGCTTACGCTGGAAGTTGCGTGCCCGAATGTCTCTTCTCTCAAACATTTCAGTATATTACAAATGTGTGTTGATGTTTTCGAGCGTATGGCACTCGTGGGCTGCAGCTGAAAATCAGCGCCAGGTGGTATACCCTGTATTACTATTTGGCTTTATGCTGAGCTGAGGCCCTTTCGGCATTAATAATTTTAATTATTTATTTTGTTTAATTTTAAGTTGTTTTTGTTTTTAATGCCAATAAACATATTTTTCTCTTCATTTCTTTCTTTCTCAAATAAGTACAGGATTTTTAAATGCGATACATACGCTTATCCCAACAATTATTATATAACTTAGTAAACAATGCAATCTTTGTGAATTCATCCAGAGTACAGCCGAATAGATTATAGGTGGTGGGAATCCCAGAAAGATTTTTAAACTTTAATTTGGAAACGCATAATGAACGTGAAAACGGTTACATAAAAAAAAGCACATATTACGACGAAAAAGCTTTTATGCCTAAATGTGGGCTACAGCACTTCTTGTAAAAATATGACCACGATCTACTCGTAACAACAAACTAACTCAGTTCTATTTGCGCCAAAATTGGAGTATTCGCATATCCTCAGGCAAGAAATAAAAGGGACTGTTTTAAGCTTTAATTACTCGAAAGTTCTGTATTTTATGCAAACAATGATTCAACAAAATGTTGAGAGAACATTGAAACTGAAGAAGTTTGTGTAATTATGTGTAGGGAACACAATCCGGAACTTTTGAGTTAAGTCAGGATTTCGAAAGCAAATACTGTTGTTTTTAGTGAAAACAATACATTATAATGTGTTTGTTTAGCTTTAGAATCACCTGGAGTTTCAACGTATTCTAAATTGGGCATCCTTTTTAGCGGCACCTGAGGTATTCTACATACGGCACCTATTGATATTTTTCCCAGGTGCCATTAGTGGAATAATATATTATTTTAAATTTTATTCCATATTTGGCACCACGAAGTTAGTCTTTACCGATAATGATTGTAGCCCCGCAATTACTAAGACTTCTTCATGATTCTGGCATCCTAGTAGTTTGGGTATAAATGCTCCTAATGTTCAACATCTAACTAAAAAATCAAAAGAGTAAGTTATATTTTTATCATGTTATTAAACTCTCCACTGATTTAAATCAAATTTTTGATTTTGATGTCCTAAAAAAATAAACGTCCCAACACTAGCACCACTGATCCGTAGGTGCCAAAAGTTGAATAAAATTTTAAATAATAAATTATTCTACTAATGGCGCCAGCGAAAAATATCAATAGGTGCCGTATGTGGACTACCTCAGGTGCAATTAACTCAAGTGCCGTTAAAACGGGTGCCAAATGTGGAATACGTCGGCATTTCGATTGTTTTAACATTGATGATGAAATCTTATATCTATCGGTTGAATTGTTTGGGCACAAAAGCGTAAAAACAGTGGGTACCAAATAATCTAGACAAAAACAATCTAGAATAACTAAACATTGAGATTTTTATGTTTGATTAAATAAGTTTGTATAGGGTTATCTTTGGACTTCCAAAGATGCATGTACTTACAAATCTGATCGCTATTGTTTTTTCATAGGTACAAAGCTACGATATTACCAAGTACTATAAGCATAGGGAATGTTTCATGTCAAAACACGCGGCAGTAGTTGCCGGCAGTGTCTCAAAACAAAATAGAAAAAAATTGCGGTATACATCTTTATTTCTGTTCAAAACTGGGCAAAAGCTTCACCCAAGTCCTTCCGGAAATTCTATACTCACACCACTTTGTACCTAATGGTACGAAGCGGTGGTGTACAGGTTTACGACTTAACTTAAAAAATACAGGGAATTCAATAAAACGGAGATGTCTGCAAATAGTATATACCTCTATAATTATTATGTTAATGGCGAATTTTTGCAACAGCTGTTGAATCCAGGTGCTGGCATTTCATTGGTTCCTTATGGCTGGCTATACAAACTTATTTTGCTACAAGTGTAGGTGACAACCAATTTTCTCATCCTCGATATTGTGGGTGGATCTATTATTTTGATTGTTGACATTTTTTATCGCAAAAATGCCTTACTTTTTCATGAAAATAACCTTCCTTGCAATAAATCTTCGCCTAAATAAACCAATTATGTAAAAAAGTACAAATAAATTCGCTTAGATAACTGCCATAGGCCCGCTTTTAGAATTAAATATTTGGAGTTAAGAATGTGTCAAACGCTACCTTAATACTCGACTTTCAATTCTTAATTCAAAATGGGGGGTTAGTTATCTCGCTTGATTAAATATTCTGTACTCATATTATATGCTAAATAAATAGCTTTGTGTAACCTTTTGTATCAAATTGACACCCTACATCGATTGGCCATAATTAGCCATAACATACAAAATTGGTAGCTTTGTTTGGTTTAAAATTGGTTGGTCGTATTGCTAAACTGTTTTGCTTTGCCTTTTGAACCACAAATGTTTGTAGTTCAAATGTCGAAGCTAACCGTATCCTCGAAAAAGGCATTAAAAGTATCAAAGAGTGATTGCAAGTTCAGGATCGTTTTTTGATTGATTTACGTAGAGTAAAGCGAAGGGCAACTTCATTAACAACCTTCACCTGGCTTTTGGCAGTTTAATTGGGTGAGAATTTATGACCTTACGTCACTGTAGCGTAAATATTTCGAACGCAGATTCGTGAAAATGTATTTTATAGTGTTTGATGCTGAATAGCAGTAGTGAGCAGTAGTGGCCCATGGTGGTGGTAACGGCTGCGACTTACAAGTTGTAGTTCGTGGCTTCAAACCTAGGCAGGCGCTTTACTTTGCGTAAATTATTTCATCACCACTGCTCTCAAAAACGTTGAACAAAAACATCGTGAGGAAATCGGCATGTTCTAGAACCAAAATTTCGAACACATTAATTGACATCCACCAACTCACACTGAGCCCGCGTGTTGGATTACGGCTCATGCCCTCTCACAGAGAGTATACCTGTGTCCCAGCAGTGAGAATATTTAAAGGCTGATGATAATGAGTAGTATGATAAGTCACTTGAAACCTAGACATGAAACTACAATTCAAATTAAATACTTAGTACTATAAGGGCAATACAAACCTGTATTATACTGCTGTAATCGGTCAATCGGGGTGCAATTGATCAAATCGTAGTAATATTGTGAATGTGATATTGTGTCACCTATAGTGAATGGACATAAGAGTTATTTTATCTCGCTTGTATGTTTCTACGAAGACAAAAGCTCTGGCAAAAGGTAGTTAGAAATAAATAAAGAAAGAAAAGTATTTATTTGTGAACTGCACAAGAGACATGAGACAAGAAAACAAAAAAAAAAAACTATAATACAAAATTAAAACCCCATGCGAGACCAAAAAGGCTCGTCCTATAGTCCTATCTCAGCATGTGCATATCTAAAAGAAAATAACGCTACGCTGGTATTCTGATAAGGCCCACTGTTGATGCCACAGACACACTCACGGAAACGGAACGTACAATAAAGTATTTAAATAATAAGTCCAAAGTGAAGTATCAGTTTCTTACAAAACACGAAGTCAATTAATTATTTCCGTGATTACAACCAGTGGTCATAAATAATAGTCCAAAATAAAATATTAAAATGATAAGTCTTTTGTTTGTTCAGTTTAGGTTTTGTTAGGGCATTGAGCCCTCAACTTTGAAAGGCCTCCGTGGTTAACTTTCTACAGATATAATCTTTAGAAATTCTTCAAGATTTCTTTTGTCTTGCGCGTGATGAATCTATCTTAGTTAGTTTGTTTATTAAGTCATTCTTTGAAGCCTTTTTGGTAATTAATCTTATCAATGTCACGGCCAGCTTGGAAAAGCCCCAAACGGTAAACTGAAGATCGTTGCAGGTTGTGTTCTGTAGTTTCTGCGTACCCTATGGAAAAATGCGTTAAGTAAGTAATTACGTATGTATGTAAAATAAACGACGTAAATGTCGTGACGTCACACATAATCCTGTATAGTGCAAACAGAGTTTTCTGCACGATTTGAACACATACAACAGTCCGACAACAACCGTCTCGGGCAGTTTTCCGGAACAGACCTCCCTACCCATCCCTCGGAAGGTCTTCTCTTTCCAATGGCGGTTGCGGCACTGTACTCCCTGTTCTGCATACTTCCAATACGTTTTTCAGATGATTTGAAGATGTTAGTTTTAAGTCCAAGCAAACATGCAAGAAATTCAGTATATTATCAAAAACTAATGGCTTGTAATATTTTCTATCCGATGGCCTTCGAAGCAGAGTATTGCTTTTTAGGGTTCCGTACCCAAAGGGTAAAAACGGGACCCTATAACTAAGACTCTGCGATCCGTCTGTCTGTCTGTCTGGCCGTCTGTCACTAGGCTGTATCCCATGAACCGTGATAGCTAGACAGTTGAAATTTTCACAGATGATGTATTTCTGTTGCCGCTATAACAACAAATACTAAAAACAGAATAAAATAAATATTTAAGTGGGGCTCCCATACAACAAACGTGATTGTTTGCGATAATGGTACGGAAACCTTCGTGCGCGAGTCCGCCTCGCACTTGGCCGGTTTTTTAAGTATTTCTTATTTCCACCATGTCATATTCATTTTAAAAGCATAACCCTGCTTCTGATTGAATCAAATATCTGTGCTGTATTTGTTTATAAATAAAAATATTAGGCTGCCTGGATAATTTATAATTCACCGTGATTAAGTGTTCAAAACTACCTACTATCTTCTACTTCTACTCTTACCTAGGTGATGTGAGTATAACCTACTCAACCAGTTTAATGATGTAATAGTTTTACTACCATCACCGAGTTGAAAGTTTAGGAGTATCATAAAATCGTTTTATTAGTATTACCAGAACAAATTGAACCATGCATGTAACATAATATTGCCGTAGTTAAAACTACATATACAACGTGCAAAATAAATCTTTTGCATGATTATTTCGTGCTATCGTTTGCCGGATGCTTTGCACCAGGGTAAGTCGAAAATTGTCCCTCAAAGCGAACGTTACAACGAAACGCAGGGTTTATCTGAATCCTGTCAGCCGTTGAGGTGTGGTTAAAAAAATGCAGGCCTTAATCATATTAGGAATGAAAGAAAAAAAATAAAATATTCTTTTACTAATCTTATCAGGAAGAACATTTTTAATTGGTATGCACTATGCTATGTTTTGATTATTTTCGAAAGTATGTTCTGAAATTCAAGGACAAAATTGTTGTTATCAGGCTTTTTAAACGCATTTTCAAGGGTTACCCGAATTATGCTTTTAGTTAGCATCTACCATTTGGCCTTGTTGATCAAATTTGCACTTGAAATTGCTTTAGGTACATAATGACGTTGATCGAACACTATTCTTCCCTGAAGAATTGAAGGACGCTATTGAAATTTATCCAATACATTTTGCAGTTAAAATTCTCATTTAAAAGCTACTTTTTAACTATCTCAATTTCCCAATACAGCAGACGTGAAGGAAATCTTTGGTATCTGCACTCAAGCGTTTTATTAAAAGTTTTCTCTGCAAAATCTTTTCTATGCGTCGAACGATATTAGATAATTCTATCATATCGTTGCTCGTCGTCGTCGTCGTCGTTGTCGTCGTCGTGCGTCGTTGATTGTCTGTAAGATGATAGGTCTTAAAAGGACTAGACTGTTGAGATGATGAGTTATAGGAAAGAGTGCAATAAGATGATGATGAAGGAAGAAAAACATATTTTCGTACACTGGGAAGTGGATCAAATTTAAATTGCAAGATTTGATTACAGACTCCAGGACAGGTAAAACTAAGCTTGTAAAGATATGATACCTAACCCCACATAAATAAAAATAAGGGTTTCTACCCTTATTTTTATTTATGTGGGATTATAACTAATGTAAAAAATATCAAAAAACTAAAATACCAAAAAGATGTACCTAAACAAGGAGAAAATCATGCTGTGCAATCGACGAACACATAATAATATGGTTTTGGTCAGTCAGCTTGCGATTATGTAACCTCCGACTGCACAGCATGATTTTCTTCTAGTTAAAGTGTTTTAGTTCGCTTCTTAAGCAGTCGGGTTTCTTGATATTTTTTACATTAACTTTTTTTATTTACAAATTCTTATTACTTTTTTTTTATCATGTATGTGTTAATTATATATTTTTGTAATCACCTCTTAAAAGCCTTCATTTTGATAGCCCACACGACGATCGCTATATATGGGACCTTCACAATATGACGTCCAAAATCCACCATATTTTTTTTTTCTTGGTGAATGAATGAAATGAATGAAGCGAATGACGTAAGATTCATCAAAATCAGCCTACGCGTTTGGTCTCTAGAACGCCACATTTGACCAAACATACTTACATAGATTGATAAGCACATTACCCTCCTTTACGTCGCACAGTCGGTTAAAAAGGTGCAATACCATTTGAGTATATTTTGATAAATTAATTGTTGGAGCGGATTGACGACATTGTTACTCTTAACTTCTGACTGCATTTTTTCTTAATTCAATTATCATTAAATTAACTGCACCACAAAACAAATAACACACTTCCTGCTAGTTTAAAAAATAACAATAACAAAGAACCCTAAGATGTCAGCTTGTACACTCGACTTACTTTGTAAAGTTTTAACAGCAGGAACAAGACTGCATTGGACATAACGACTGCCACTTGCAAGCAATTCAATAAAGTGTTAGTATGAAATGCAAACTAAGCCAGAACGACATCTAGTTTTGTATCTTAGTATAAAGGCTTTCATTTCACGGTTGAGTAAAAATTGCAATTCAGTCCTTGTCTTGTGAACTGATAGTTATTCCAAAATAGGTATTGTAGTTATATAAATATTATTTTACAGATGATATATGCTACCTGTAAAATAAGGCTGTCGCATTGTCCCTTCGTGCCTAACTGCTGAACTCATTGTCGGTCGTTTGAAGAACGTCCCATATGGTCCAGCTTTCAGCGGATTTCTGTAAACATAGTTACACCCTGATAAACTACGGATAGGTTACTTATATCATCCAAGTAGGTTCACAGTAAAATTAATTTATAATACTAGACTGTTACTATCCTACTGCACGGCAAAAGCCTCTTCTTTTCAATTAGGCCATTAAACGGCGCTTTTGAACGTCAAAAATTATAATTTACAAGATTCAATTGATTCTACCGTCCATTCGGAAAAGTAGCTTGTTATGGAGAAGAACGGATAAGAAACTGCACACTTAGGTATTATTTTAAAAGAAAAAAGTGTTTTACAATATTTACATACTTACATTAATTGTAATGTATCGAGGCTGCACAATTCTCTAAGCTTTTAAATGCCTCATTAAGTCCGGAAAGCCCACCACAGATAACTAGCCAATTAAAAATATCACAAAACAAACTTCCGTGCCTAAATATTATTCTAAAGCCTATTCAGGTTACACAATACTGAATTCACCCTGAAACTTAACTAGCGACCCTTTAAAACAATAATGAGACCCTTGTTAGTTTGGACCTATATTCACTAAACAGTGGCTTTTAAAGGCCTGAGGGTTCCACAATCTAGGATTAAAGCGGAGCTTGAGCTACTCAAAAGTGAGATTACGACCTATTATTACGGTCTAACTAAGGTCTAGACAAAAGGTAAATGCAACCGGTTTTTAGAAGATAAGTAGAATGCCTGAAGAAGATAGGCATCAAGTAGATAAATACAAAAGGATGAGGAGGTACTATGTTCGGCTGTATGTTTGTGTATGTTCAAAGATTACTTTGTCAGTTATATACCGATTTCGAAAATTATTTTTTAAAGTGATAAGTCGGGATCCCATAGAAATTGAGGGAACTCCTCAAATTTTATAGGCATACATAATACCGATTTTGCTATTTTCATCAACATGGTAAGTATTTGCATTCAAAAGATATCATTTGGTGAAGTGGTACTGATGAAGAAGACCACAAATGGCCACTGGAACTTCTTAATATTAAGTATGTTTTGTGTATGATATCTCGAATAGTTAAAGGACTGTGCTGACGCAAATTTAAATAAATGGTTGTAATGAAAATGATACCATAGAACTAATCTGGTGATGAAGCCGAAGGTAGGCACCGGCTTTGGCTTCCACCGAAATCGGAATCCACTGGGGATCTTCTAGCGTATGCACTTCACATCTGGAGTAAGGCCATCGAAAGGCATGGGGAAGCGCTTGCCATCTCCCTCGACATCTCGAAGGATTTTTTTTTTTTTTTTTTTTTTTTTTGCTTTTGGTAGGGTCTAGCACAAAAGCCTTATTGGTAAGCTTACTTCATTCGGTCTGCCCGGTGGTCTGTGTGATTGGATTGCAGACTTCCTGAGGGGTCGGTCCATTCGAGTAGTTATCGATGGCTGCTCTTCGGACCTATTGGATATTAATGCCGGAGTCCCTCAGAGGTCGGTACTCTCAGCGATATTGTTCTTGCTGCACATAAATGAACTGGTAAAACCCGGCACGTTTGGGTATGCAGATGACAGCACTGTTGCTGAGAGATACTTGTCCAAAGCATGGGCTACTGGGCCCCAGGTCCGAACTCTCCGTGAGGCCATGGTGGAGCGCTAGAGCTTGTCCTTGGAGGCTTTTTCCGAATGGGGCGATGCCAATCTAGTCAAGTTCAATGCCGCAAAAACACAGGCGTGTCTCTTCTCCGCGGAAAAGAGCCAATTTCACCCGGCTCCATCTTTCTGAGGTGTAACCGTACCGATAACGGACCATCTTGAGCTTCTTGGGGTAACGTTGACACCCACACTCAATTTTGGCCCATACATTGAGGCAAAGGCTCAACTGGCTGCCAAAAAGTTAGGAATCCTTGCGAAGGTGCGACGATACTTCACGCCAGAACAGATGCTTAAGTTTTATCAAGCGCAAGTTCGATCTTGCATAGAGTACTGTTCTCATGTCTGGGACGGATCTGCCAAATACCAGCTTGATGCACAAGATTCGATCGAAAAACGGGCCAAGAGGCTCATCGGCAATGAGGCACTGGTCGAGTTAAAGCTCCAGAGCCTTGAACATCGTCGTCGAATTGCCAGCTTGTTGGTTTTTTATCGGTTGCATGTCGGAGAGTGTGCGATTGAATCGCATGATCTAATTCCGCCTAGCCCGTTTCATCATCGGACTACAAGACGTACGGCGATGTGACATCGGTACACAGTGAACATCCCACCCATACGCACTAAACGCTTTGTAAATACTTTTATTATGCGTACAGCTAAGGAGTGGAATTCCCTGTCGGAGTCGGAGAGTCTGTGTTTCCAGATAGCTACAACCTCGGGGTCATTAAGTCAAGAGTGAATAGGTTACTTCTAGGCAAGCGTGTTACACCGTCGACTACATCATCGCTTACCATCAGGTGAGACAGTGGTCAAGCGCGAGCCTAAATATAATTATCAAAAAAGAAAAAAATACGGCAATCCGTAATAAACTGCATATTGATAAGCTTGTTGGATTTGTAATGAGGGCGTCTCAACAATACTAATCTGTTTATAAATGATTTTCATGGTAATATAAGATACCAAAACTAAAAAGAAAATACTTTTTAACTAAAAATTAAACCGACTTCCAAAACAAAGCACTACAAAGCGAAAAATAACTTTCTTTTCGGAAGTCAGTGCCAAAAACGAAAGAAAAATAAATACCGAAGACACCAACTGCCGAAAATAAAGTAATTTTTCGCTTTGTAGTGCTTTGTTTTGGAATTCGGTTATTTTTTTTTTGTTAAAATGTTTTATAATCTGCACAAAATAAATTCAGCCGGTTTTCAGAACATTACAAACATAGGTAGAATACTACAGATGGACTCACAAATAAATGAATACGAAATTGCGTTGTCCATCCTTTAATGACCCAAATTTAAAATCGTCGAGATTTTTCTTGAAATGATATGAACAAAATAGAATACAAAGGTTGAGTATTAATTAATTGGCAATCAGGGCTGAAAGTGAGATAATGGTCAAGCGCGAACCTATACCAAATAAAAAAAAAAGACACATTATATCTAACCAAATTATGTGTTTAGTTCAGTGTTTAGTAAGTTCAATAATTTATGTTCGCATAACTCGACAAAATGTAGAGAATTATCGATTTTCAAAATTTCATACGGTACCGTAGTGAATCTCCTTTCGTTCAGTCCATCCGAATAATGTCTTTAGGAGATTGCCCTTTGCGATAAGCCCTATTGTATACTTGTTTTTATAAGGGTTCGTCTTGTACTTATTAAACAAACGTTGGTAATAATTATGTATTCATGAGTCATTTTATCCCTTGTACCTAACATTGGCAATTAATTAAAAGTCAACCTATATACTTATATAGTATTTTGTTATTACATAGAATTCTTAGCACGACAATTCCTAACTAAGTAATTGACAAAGTCCCAAGTGTAATACTTATAACATGAACTTGTTAAAACATTTTTATTACTGTTCTCATAAACTTTTTATAATTGATATTACGTAATTAGTCCAGTAGCCAGAAGAATATGCCCTTTGATAATTCAAAAGTTTTTTATTTTCGCTGGGTGGATACCTTATGTGAATTCAACGCTATGTACAAAAATGCTAACAGTTTAGAGTTATGCAATAGGCATAAAGTAGGTATTTCCTATTATTTCGTGTTATAACAATAATATAAAATTTAAATTTAAATAATTTACTGTTTCTTTATTACTACTAAACTAACTATTAGTACTATCTAAACTTTATATTAGTTAAAATGTTAACAGATACGTACTGTGAAAAAATGAAAATGGCTCGTAACTCTTTCAATAAAAGATTTAAGTTTTCAAATAATTTCCTATATGCATAGAGGGATTAGTTATACGTTACAACAAAAGTTCTAGTAACTAAGTATAATGCTGCACAGGTTATTGTATTTTTAGATTGTGATTTGCGAAATATTGAATTTATGTTTATAAATTTGCGCCTACTTATTCGAAATAATAAACTCTGCCACCATACAAAAGTTTAAACACTTATGTGCTATGCTAGTTTAATAAATCAAATACAATTTGGGTATTGCGGGGCGTGGTGTAGGTATGTACGATCAGTATAAATTCTTCGAATCATACAGACCACAGAGGCACACATCATAAACGGACTCTTCTAATGATTTTTAGAAAAACATTACCGCGCAAATTCTTATTTCAAACTGGCGTCTAGTATCTGACAGATCGTTCACTGTTATTTTGCTTATGAATGCAACCTTATTGCTACGATAATAAAGATCACTAAAATAGGTAATCTGGCATGTGTTATACAAGCTTTCCCTGTGCGAATCGAATAAATATTAAAATTATGTCTGGTACTGTACGACTGCCCCATATAAGAACGCAGTAGGTGACATATTTTTATAATGGTTTTATACCCTGATAATCTTATTTATATTATTTTAATGAGTTTTAATATGCTGCGACGGACTGTGTAATTTTAACCAGGAAATTTATAATTTGAATTGAGATTTGGTGCTTTAATTAATAAATTTCATCATTATTTACAACAGGAAAGTCAGTCAGTCAAGTTGTAAAAACACCTTAAATTAGCAAATGTCCGGTACTTAATAGGTATTGAATTATCTTGTTTAGAGATATGTAAAATATTTAACAGATTTAGGACACCATTAATATCATTTGTGTTATTACGTACAGTTCACCCGTAAGCCTTGTTTAGTACTCGCTTATTTTATTTTTTTTCGTTTAGTTACCTAACACAAGATGAAATTCAATAGGCTAGTTCAAATAATATTTTTGCGCTATCCTGGAATATAATATTTTATGGCATTTACTAGGTTTTGATGTACAGCAATCGTGTCGTAAGGTCACGTGGTGCCGATTTTCCGTTATAATAGAGTTTAAAAACTAATAGATAGGGCGCAATAAACACGATTATGTAAAATTTATCTACCTTTAAAATAAAAAAATGTTCTAAATCTTGGTAAGCGTATCACAAAATTGACACCTAAACTTGCCGGACTCACTAGGGTTGCTACTATATTGATTCTGAATAAAAAAAATGAATAGGTAATATTTTACAAACATAAATACATCGATTTGTATAAGCATACATCATATGCTTACAGAGTCATTCACTAAGGCTTAGTGGGTAACAATGCCTTTATTGTATTAAGTCTTAGGACCAGCGATGTAGTCAATTAAGTTATATGACAGTTGAACCAGTTATAAGATGTTTGATATTTCTACAGTCACATCTGTTTGGAAAAGGCATTTGCTTGGGCTTTTCCCTAATATGTTGGGGTTGACTTCCACTGTTTTCAGTCGAACCAGACGCATCTGAATACCAGTGTTTTACCCTGCCAACCCAGATTAGACGGTAATCCTACTGGATAATACGGTACCCTTTTGTTAGGGTGGCCGCAGACTTTCGGGTTTCTGACGACCCGTAACGACTGTCAAAGATTCACGATACGGAGAATTTTATTATTCTGTCATCTCGATATACTCTCAGCACGGCAGGTACGACTATTCCGTGTTCCGTGTAAAAATAATACATTCCAGATTGTACAATTTCCTAGAAAATAAAAATGTGCTGGCCAATGAACAAAAGGGTTTTAGAAGAAACCAGTCAATCAATATTGCTATATATGATTTTCTTAAAGAAATTATGTCAAGTGTAGATAGCAAAACACCCATTTGTGCTCTGTATTTGGACATGACAAAGGCCTTCGATTATGTTGATCACACAATACTTATCGACAAATTAGAAAAATATGGAATACGTGGCAAAGGTAATAGATCTTATTACATCATACTTAAGCAATCGGCACCAATACACTGAAATTACAAATATTAATATTCAAACCAAGCGTGAAATCAAATATCGGTCAAATTTTAGAATGGTAAAGTACGGTGTACCTCAAGGGAGCGTTTTAGGGCCCCCACTATTTCTGGTGTATATAAATGACCTGCCAAAAAACATCAACCATCCAACAGTATTATTTGCGGATGATACCACGATAATGATAAAAAAAGATAAATCCTATAATTATGAAATAGAAATTAGTGCCACATTAGAGCAATTAATAGATTGGTTAGTGGCGAATAACTTGAAAATTAATCTAGATAAAACCAATATAATGCACTTTAAGCAGCGACAACTACAGAACCTGCCGGATATTAGTCACAATGGAAAGCCAGTGACAAAAACTGATAGTACAAAATTTCTGGGACTAGTGATAGATAGTAAACTCACATGGAAGCTACATGTTGAAGAGATTTGTAAAAAGTTAAACAGTTTTGCTTTTGCTCTTCATAAATTAACTAAATTTGTAAATCGTGAAACCGTACTAATTGCTTATCATAGCTACGTAGAGTCAGCTCTAAGATACGGAGTAATTTTTTGGGGAAACTCAACAGACAAAAACTATATTTTCATCGCACAAAAAAAGTGCATACGAGCAATATGTAAATTAAAATTAAGGGACAGCTGCAAGTCATACTTTGAAACTTTAAAGCTTCTAACATTTCCATCCTTATATATCTACGAGGTAGCATTGTTCGTTAAAACAAATTCACATTTATTTGAAAAGCGAGCTCCAGCTGATCCACGGTTAAGGAAAAGGGAATCAAATCTGCTCTGTGTTGATCACAGCAAAACAGCTCTTCTATGTAAAAGCATCTATGGAATGGCTCCGGTTATATACAATAAAATTCCACGAGAAATAAAGAATCATAATGTCACAATGTTTAAAAAGAAACTTAAGCAATTTTTAATAACTAAATGTTACTACTCCACAAATGACTTTATGGAAGACAAAAACTGACATAACTTTTTGTTAATTTTACTTTAGTATTAAACATATATGTTATTGACTAATTACAATCTAATTAATGATTTATTTAATTTTTCTTTGACATATACTGTTGAATTTTTGTTATTATTTTATAGTATTAAGCATGTTTTATTATTATATTTTAAATTTATTTCAATTTATTATTACATAATCACGGTTTTTTAATGTTTTTTTAATGCATATTAATTTCAATTTTTATTCTTTTTAATTTTCATTGATTTGTGTAATGTTTGGAATGCCATTAACGGCTGGTTGTAGCGAACTTAAAATTGTACCATGTAACATCCACTGTACCTATGACTCACAAATAAAGATTTCTGATTCTGATTCTGACTAAATGTTAGAAACTAATTTCTGATTATTATCATCTCACCCTAAGTTAAATAATTTATTTGTTTTGAAAATGCAATCTTTCGAAGCACCTACTCATTCGATTACAATATTTTTTTCATTAAAAAGAATGTATTGCTGTGTATTTAAACATACACGGATCCTATTGGATCTTTAAAAAACGTTTTTCACAAAAAATAAACGGACTCCCAAAACAAAAAACTACAAAGCGAAAAATAACTTTCTTTTCGGCAGTACTGTCTATGATACCAATTTTTTTTTCGTTTTTGACACTGACTTCCGAAAACAAAGTTATTTTTCGCTTTGTAGTGTTTTGTTTTGGAAGTCGGATCAATTTTTTATTTAAATGTTTTTATTTAAAGTTTGGGTACCTCATATTACAATGAAAATACGCGTTATTGAGGATAACATTAAAACTACTCGTCAGATCTTGATTAAATTTAACCACATGAGAACCTCCAGCTTTCAAATAAGAAAAGAATCGGTTCATAATAAGCGGAGTAATCGCAACAAACTTACAAAAACATACAGCCAAATTGAGAACCTCCTCCTTCTAAAGTCGGTTGAAAAAGCCAGGCGTGCAGAACTGATAACTGGCGTAAGTGTATGTAACTATGTATTAAACTAAACAAATATTCAAGGATCGTAAAATGTGGCGTACTGTAGTTTCTACTTAATCCCATGATAAAAAAACGTGAATTTCAATAATATAATATGTATGATGTTTTACAATAAAGGTTTGATATGCTAGAATAAGATAGTTTGTCGTATT
Organism: Anorthoa munda; assembly: GCA_945859665.1. Lineage (NCBI taxonomy): Eukaryota > Metazoa > Arthropoda > Insecta > Lepidoptera > Noctuidae > Anorthoa > Anorthoa munda. Next base: position 26,339,996 of record OX243897.1, read on the forward strand.
TATAAGTCGACTAGCTGATCCCGTCAACTGGTTATTTACCTTCCTACCCACCTAGCTATCCACCTACCTTACCTACCTACCAATCTACTCACCTGCCCTACCGATCAAACTACCTACCCTATCCTACATACCTACCTACCCTACCCTACAAACCTACCCTATTCTACATACCCTACTTACTCTTCCAATTTGTTAAACTATTTATTTGAATAATAATTAATACTGTAATACGAATTTAAACAACTTTTGTTTCCGATTTAATTAAGTTAAAGAACACAAAAGCTGCTATTGTGACTTAACTATGGTAGTGTTAAATATACTGCAGACTTTTTTGTAGGTAATAATGAGTATTTTAATCCTGTAGTACAAAAATGTTTATGTATCATCAATAATTTTCTCAGCGCACGCCAAGTAATGAATTTTATAGGCAACATTTTGCTGCTTTGTAACCCATTATTGATGAAAGATTTTTTATTAATTGACATTATGTTGTGATCATCCTGAAGGTTCCATGATTTTATTTATTTTAAACCTTTACGACCCAGTGTGTTGTTTTCCCGTCTTATAATAGTTATTCCTCTTTTGTTGTGCGCCCCAACTGTTTGTTTACATGTTTCGGTTTACTATATCACTGTACGTTTAATTATTTAAATATGACACCTTCGTCACCGTTTTGTAAACAAATTGTATTTCTATTATCTATCGTCTGTCAAATTGACGTACGAAATTGTATAGACTAGATTTATAAGTCAGTGTTATAGACATTGGACATTAATGTTAACGTTCAGAAACTCTTCTACTGAGTGCATGGAATTAGTAATTGTCGAGTATAGGAGTTCAGCAAATTCTCAGTGTAGCGCTTTGTTTCACTGGGTGCTTCAGTTGGGTGTGCCACTGTTTTGTTTTTTTTTGTGATGTAATTCTCTTTTTCTATTCTTTTTTATTCTTTTTTTATTACCGACTTTAATTTAATATGAATAGTTTTTGTATGTGCTGAGTATCTTGTTTGTATTTATTATTTAAGTGTTGGTGTTGGCTGGCGGGTGGTGCAGAGTAGCATTATTTGCACCAGTTCAGCAATAGTATACTTCCGATTTAATTTATATAATTATATTTTTACTTATTGACTTCATCTGTTTATGTCTGACAATGAGTCATATTTTTCTGCTAACGTATCTGCTGCCTCTTCAAGCGAACTAAGCTTTTGTTCTCTTGGTGACACCCTTAGTGACTTTATTCAACATCATTTCAACGGTGAGTCTAGTCGGTTGGTGAATGTGTATCACATTAACGCTCAGAGTGTTGCCAGTCACTACAGCGAGCTATATGATGTTTTCAATAACAGCAACTTTCACGCTATCCTGATCTCCGAAACTTGGCTCAAACCGCATCTTCTGTCCACCACTTATCCTCTTACTGGTTTTGTTCTCATACGGAACGATCGGATTGGCAAGGGAGGGGGTGGTGTGGCCATATACCTTCGCAGTGATTTTCCTTACAAAATACTTGCTACTTCCTCTTCAAATTATTCTGCCTCTGCTGAGTTCATCTTCCTTGAAGTTTGCATCAAAGGAGCCAAAACCATTATTGGTGTTGTCTACTGTCCCCCCAATGTCGATTACTTCACTGAATTCGAATCAGTTCTTGAATCTTTGGGTTCAGAGTATGCGCACCACATCATTATGGGTGATTTCAATACTAACCTCCTTTCTCAAAACTCCCCTCGATCCCGTAAGCTTCTCCATCTTATCGAGTCAGCTAGTCTGCACGTGTTGCCGCTCCAGGCTACCCATTATAACAAATCTGGTGATGACACCTGGCTCGATCTTATCCTCACCTCGAATCCCTCCCTTGTCTCATCCCATGGTCAACATGACGCTTCTGGCTTCTCTCATCACGACATGATTTTCCTTTCCTATATCCTCAAACCTTCTAAACCTAAACCCAGGGTTCTGTACAGGCGTTGTTTTGCCAGGATGGACGTTGAGAAACTCAAGAAGGATGCATCTGTTATTGATTGGGAGGTTGTGAAGAAGGCCTCCTCGGTTGACGATAAGGTGGCAATCTTTAACGATGTTGTAGTCAACCTTTATAATATCCACGCTCCCATCAGAAAAGTGAAACTGAGACGTCCTCCTGCACCTTGGATGACAAGTGGCATACAAATGGCCATGCGACGCAGGGACCGCGCTTTCCGAAAATTTAAAAGGGATCGAACTGACGAAAACTGGGTGCTATTCAAGGCTGCAAGGAATAGATGTAACCAGATGATACGCAATGCTAAACGCCGCCACATTCTGCAAAATATTTCTTCTTCTTCTTCTGCCGATATTTGGAAGTTCCTAGGAACACTTGGTATCGGCAAACCGCGACATTTAGACCTTCCTAATTCTATTGACTTAGATGATCTCAACCGTCATTTCTCCACTGTGCCTACCATGGATCGTCTAACTAAGGAACAAACTCTGTCTCTTATTTCTGGTCTAACGCGTCCTCACATTAATCCTTTTCATTTCGTTTCAGTTGAACCAGGTGAGATCAAAAAGATAATCCTCGCCATCAAATCCAAAGCGGTGGGATATGATAATATCACTCGTGATATGGTAATGACTGTCTTGGATCAACTTCTATATCCCATCACCCATATAGTAAATTATTCCTTGTATTCCGGAGTATTCCCCTCTTTGTGGCGTAAAGCCACAAAGAGGGCCGGGACGAACATATCGTCCACTGCCCAAAGTTTCCAATGCAACTCTTCCAACCCACTTCCGCCGCATTTCTATCCTTCCCTTCCTATCCAAAGTGCTTGAGGCTTGTGTCCACAAACAATTTTCAAACTTTGTGCAGAGTAATTTACTCATTAGCCCTCTACAATCTGGGTTCAGGCCCGGGCACAGCACTGTGTCGGCCCTCCTTAAAGTGACTGGTGATATAAGGGCGGGACTGGAAGATACCAAAGTCACTGTTCTGGTGTTGGTTGATTTCTCGAACGCCTTCAATACCGTCAGTCACGAAATTTTGTTAGCCATTCTGTCCTATTTGATGGTCTCCCCCAAAGCACTGGAATGGTTCATCTCTTACCTTCAGGGGCGTCAGCAGTCGGTTCACGTTGGAGATTCTTCCTCTCGTTGGTGTGATTTGAAAACTGGCGTTCCTCAAGGCGGGATTCTATCTCCTCTTCTGTTTTCTATTTTTATTAACCTTTTTCAGTGTGCTTATCATCTGTATGCAGATGACCTTCAGTTGTATTGTCAAGGGAGTGTCGACGAAATACCGCACGTTATCGGCAAGTTAAATGCGGACCTAATGGCGATAAAAGCGTGGTCTGATAGGTTTGGCGTTGCTGTAAACCCCAATAAGTGCCAGGCGATCATCATTGGGAGTCCTCGCAGCATCGCTAAGGTAGATGGTGCATTTAGTATATATATATATATATATATATTTAATATATATTTTACGTATTTTATAGTATGTATGTATATCTTTGTATTTGATTAAATCCACCTTGTCGTGATTTGCTTACAATATTGCACCTACCACTATTTGTCTCTGCATCACCCAAAGATTGACTGGTAGAAAATGCCTAAGGCATTAAGTCCGCCGCTGTACGATTGTGTGCATGAAGTATTAAATAAATAAATAAATATTGCAATTTTCATAAGGATCTTTATTGTTTTTGAAAATAAATTATAGCCCGTAAACAATGTAGCTTTCCATAAGTGTAAGAGTTTTTATAATCGGTTCAGTACTTTCAGAGCCTATTCGGTACAAACAAAAAATCATTCCTCTTTTTAATATTGGTATTGGTATAGATGAATAAATAACTAAGCTAAACTTAATTAAGGTTAGGCTACATTTTGTTAAAAACAAGATCCCTGCGGAATAATATCAGAATTGGGCTAACAGAGTAATGAAGGAAAAGTTTTCAAGTTTTAATTGGTGTTGATTAGACTAACTAATCCAACTATGTAATAGGGATGCTTCCTGCGTAGAAAAATTATAATTCTATTTTTCAATACAGTTGTTAAACATGGCGTACTTTCAGAGGCTATAATTATGATTCGAAAATTAAATCTTATGCATAGGCATCTTTCTGTTACGCGGTCGTGACTTTTGTTTACGAGCTCGATAAGCTCGAGCTCGAGCTCGAGCTCGTTAGTTTTGCAGTTTAGTTTTAAATTTATAAGTCAATTTAAAAAGTTTAGTAGCAAAGAGTTTTCATACATAGAATAAAATGGGATAGATTTTATACGAGGAAAAATGAATGATTCCGTATGTTTTAGCATTGAACTCTCGAAAAGTCTTTTTAATAGTTGTTTAATACATTGAATTGCCAGTTTTAATTTAATTATTTTCACATCAACATTTGTCTAAAATCGAATAGGCTGTATAGACTGTTTTCGTTGTAAAAAATGTCCAGTTGCAAAAACGCGCCTTTAGTTATAAGTCAATTTAAAAAAGTTTAGTAGCAAGGAGTTTATATACATAGAATAAAATGGAATAGATTTTATACGAGGAAAAATGAATGATTCCGTATGTTTTAGTATTTAATTCTCAAAAGTCTTTTAAATGGTTGTTTAATATATTTAATTACCAGTTTCAATTTAATTATTTTCACATCAACATTTGTCAAAAATCGAATAGGCTGTGTAGGCTGTTTTCGTTGTAAAAAAATATGTCCAGTTGCAAAAACGCGGGAAAATTTTATTTTTTTGTGAATTAACAAATCTAATTCTTTGATTTGTTTTTACTATTTCCTACAACTGTATTGAAAAATATCGTGTGATACACGGGCGTGTAGGTTATTGCAAACGAGCTGTCATTAAAAACCCTCGCCTTCGGCTCGGGCTTGTTAATGACAGCTCGTTTGCAATAACCTACTTTCCACCACAATGTACTATAGTCCGTCAGTGAGATTATCAAATAATATTGGAGCGGTATTTTTCTAAAATTTATAAAAATTTACAAAGATAAAGCGCATTCAAGTTCAGGTGTGGAGGCTTGTGACGTCACTTTGTCAGTATAATGTGTAGCACGCCTTGACGTTACACGATATTTCAACGCACTGTATCGTCTTATATTTTTGTTTTATGTGGCAAAAGAAAAATACGCATCCAATATTTTTAGGTTATCTAACTGACGGACTAAATAAATAAATATTTTTGTGTCAACCCTAATATTGGAATTAGGATAACGATCTTGGCGTGTCTGAATTGTTCTTTATTCGAGATTATCGTGTCAAACGGTAATCCTATCCTTCGCAGTATAGTTTCCTTAATATAATTAGTTTTTTTAATATTCCGTGATCTTTTGGACTTCCCCTCGTATAATATATGTGAATGTATAGTATCTTTAGATGTCTTGATGTTGGTTAATCTATCACGCCTCAACGACTGACCGATATTGAATAGATTTGCAACACCGCGGTAGCTTATAACCCGGATAAGTACATAGACTACCTACTTTCTTATCTTGGTACTAAGTACCCGTAAGAGAATTTTCGACCTTTGGGTACTTTAAAAATTCCTTCTTGATCAATTAAGTAATTCTACAAAATATAAAATATACTCTACAGGATACATATCCATAATTTGTCTGTTAGTACGTCGGTTCCACTACCGCAGTTCAAATCATTTCTGAAAAGTGTAAAGTTAGCCTTTAATGTCATGCTGCAAAGAACTTGGCATATTTATCAAACTCGTAACAATATGCGGAGACAAAAAAAAAGGCGATTCTATAAAACGAGTGTTGTTTATTCAGATACGAAAATTATCATAAAAAGTATATTTTATTAGGCCCCTAACTTGCGTGTTTCACCGTACTTACCCACTAAACTGATATAAAGCAGGCTCAAAATTTACAGTCGGTTCCATTTTAGAAGAGGATTTACGGGGTCTGCTAGTCAAGGACACCCCTTTATATCCTCTATCGCGACAGTTAAGGCGCAAGGCTTACTTAATTGAGATTTTCTTAACCGTTGCAGTACCGAATACAAAATGGTAAGAAATGCTGAAAGTCAGAACATAACCTATGCCGTGGTTTACTTCGAATATTCGTCTAAAAATAATATAAGTTAACGTTGATTAAAAATGTTGCATACGTTTCTCTTTAAAAATAAGTATTGAAAATACATGTAGTTTTTAATGGAATGGTGAAAACGATGTGCTTTTCTTAGATTTTTCAAAAGAGAAATAATCATAAAAATTATTTTTATTTCAATTCATGGGCTAAACCCCGAAAAATACGCCCAAAATGTGGAATCTGTCCTCCAAGTGTGGGTCACGTTAACAGGCGCCTTAAAGGGATAGTTGTAATTACGTGGGTCATTAATTCCGTTATGAATAAAGAAGTGCAAACAATGAGCAACTAATTTATTCGTTAAGTTTATCTATTCTCGTAGGTAATAAAACTACTCATCTATACCAATATTATAAAGAGGAAGGATTTTTTTGTTCGAATAGGCTCTGAAGCTACGGACCGATTTTAAAAAGTCTTTCACCAATAGAAAGGTACATTATTCCTGAGTGACATATGCTATTTTTTAATCCTGAAAACGGGTCCTGCGGGGTGGTCCACAGGGGCGAAGCCGCGGGGAACAGCTACTTCTTTATATAAAGAACAAAGGAAACGTGTTTGAAATCTTAACGTTGACGGTCCTTTTAAAGAAAAGGCGGAAACAGACCAGTTTCACAATATAATACTGGTCTGGTTTCGCCTTTTCATTTCGCATTCCTGTTATTTGGTGTCTAAATCTCTATTTCTCTGAAACGGGTGTTACGTATTACCTTCATTGTATAGTTAATTAAGTTGTGGATTTTTACTTAATGGGGATGTGAACTGCCATTTTATCACGATAGGTGGTGCATCGTCGTTATGGCTATTGAAAGCTGTCAAATCCATACATTTTGTAACCTATAATTCAGTAAATTTAAATTTTCTCGAAACATGTCTCTGAGTGCTGTACCAGGATGTACCAACCTCGATGTTCATTTGTTGCCCAAAGATACAACGCTAAAAAAACTGTGAAAAGGCTATACATATTTATAGGTTATGTTATGTACACAAAGCAAATCAGATAGGTTTGCAGGGCACACCAACATAGATTTTAATGAGCGTTATATCAACGGGTGTATTACTACTATTTATTAGTGTTTGCTTCACAATAATCCGTTGTCCACGCACACACTTGCAATTTCTTGTCACTATAATGTTGTGGGGAATATGAAGCATAAATTTAGCTATAGTAACAATCGTCTCCGTGGCACATTAATCGAGCGTGCGGTATATAATATCTTACGCTTTGGCGCCGTAAGATCGAATCCGACTGCCAACGGTTCAATGTTAATGTTTTTGTATGTTTTAATAAAATATTTTACATTTGTTTGACCAATTCATTGCTATTAGCAAGTCTTCGTTATATTTGGGTTTGAATATATTAATTGTCTACCCTCTAAAAACTGACAAAGCATATACAAGTAAGTAGTTGTTCATCGCCATAATGCTATTGATTATCGGGCTTTCATTACGTTACATATACTCAAGTTTTGAGAAGTGCTTTTAATTGTGAATCCCTTTACTAAACTTATGTCTTTTAAGAGCTGAGATAATTATTTTGCAAGAGCAAAACGTTTCAATTAGTGAAATTGCGAGGCGTTTAGTTTAATGATATCACCATTGGTGAGTAACAAAATGTTTTTATTATGTTTAGAAATTTAATATGTTTAAATAATCCACATATTATTTTAAGGTTCATATTTGGTTTACGCAAATATGACCATGTTTCCGAATTTCGTGTAAAGCTCAAGTGGTTGCCAATTCGCCTTCGCCGGAATGCTCATATTCTTTCTCTTTTGTTTAAAGTGCTCTTTACTCCTTACACCCCTCTTTACCTCAAGGATCGTTTTCAGTTTATCTGCGATTCTCACACGAAATCTCTAAGGTCATCAGATAACTTGCGACTTAAAATGCCAATGCATTCCACAACTTTCATGGATAAATCTTTTACTGTCCAGGCTGCTCGTCTGTGGAATGCATTGCCTGACTCAATAAAACGTGCTCAGTCGTTGCCTGTATTTAAAAAACTCATCAAAGAACATTACCTATCGCTGTGATTGTGCTCTTGGTTTTTGACATAATGTGCTGATTGTCGTACATCATTGATTTTCATTGCTTATATATTAAGTATGTATGTATTTATGTATCTATTATTTAGCATATGTATGTATTTTTGTTTCTAGTGAGTATCTATTTTATGTTTATTGTTGCTATTGTCGCACCACTGACAACCCCATGTCATGTCCAGGTAATTTCTGTCCATTCCAGGTTGCCTGGAAGAGATCGCGGAATGCGATAAGGCCGCCCATTGTATATTATAGTATTAAGTTTCTTTTTTCTTGTTTATTAAGGTGTACAATAAAGTGTATATAAATAAATAAATAAATAAATATTATTGATTGTAGTTTTTTGTAATAATATTTATAATTGTTCACAGAGAAAAACTGTATAATTGTGGTTCCATCGTTATGCAGATTCGGGAAGCATTGATCCTCGCCGGGACCAAAGGCTGGATTTGCATAAACAGATGCCAAAGCGCGGCACCGTGATATAGTTGCTTAGCATATGGCTGAGCCCTTTCTTACTAGTTCACTACTCGTACTACGGCGACTAAAATGACGTGACATTACAAACTGTACGGAACTAGCTGGTGTGAAATGTAGTAGGCCAGCCAAGAAAACCAGATTTTTTTACTGTCAGATATTCACAGGCAAAACCGGGTACGCTTTGCAATAGAATATTAACAATTAACAATTAGGAACAATATTTGGGCCCCCACAATGCAAGGTAAAGACGAATCGATTGTCGTAAGAATGATCAAAATCGGCCAACGCGTTAGGTCTCTAGAACACCACATAGTTACAAATATACATACACATACATACTGATAAACACATTACCCTTCTTCGGCAGTCAGGTAAAAAGGGTGTAAGATGCTTAAGGCGACAGTAGGTTACTGTCATTTAAGATTAGCAGTCCATTCTTGTTGCTAGTGTAAAAATATCAAATTAATTTTTGCCAACAGTAAAATCACTTAGTGTGTAAGTTAAATATAAGGATCGCTAACACTCCTCTATTAGTTGTCATCTCAATAATAAAAAAACCGGCCAAGTGCGTCTCGGGCCACGCGCAGTAATAGGGTTCCGAAGTTGTATAATAATGCGGACTAAGAAGAGGGTTTTGTTGTTGTTACATGAACATTAAAACGGTTTCAGCGGCACACAACGTCTATAAACGGGCCCACATAGGATGATGCTTTTTAGGGTTCCGAAGTCAACAAGGAACCCTTATAGTTTCGCTCTGTCCGTCTGTCCGTCCGCAGCGTAGCTCAGAGAATCTAAGTACTAGAAAGCTGTAATTTGGCATGTATATACATATTAATAATTCCGACAAAGTGGTAACATAAAATTATGAAAAATATTTTTTTTTCGGGTACCTCCCATAGACGTAAAGTGGGGATGTATTTTTTTTTTCTCATCTATCTCATGGTGTGGGGTATCGTTGGATAGGCCATTCAAAAATATTATGGGTTTGTAAAAACCATTTTTCGATTCAGAGATTCGTTTGCGTAAAATTAAGCTTTATGTTGCAAATTTATGTTAGAGTCAAGTGTCCCCCCCCCCCTGCCAGCGAAATGGTTGCTCTTGGCTATGTGAAAAAATTCACGGCAGTAGTAAATATAACGAAATTAAAAGGAAAATTATCACGGATAACAAGGCTTTACAAGTTTACGAGTAATAGTCGACCAACTTTTTTCGACGACCGATTCGATATATGATATTCGCTGTCAATCAGTGTGTGTATATTACGTCCGTGTTTTTTATTCCGTTCACCGGTAAAAATGTCCAAGTTTAACGTGGAAACGGCTTTCAACGATTTATTGAAGAAAGTGGCAGCGTTGACGGCAAAAATCACGACTCAAACAGCTGTGATTGAGTCTCAAAGCAAGAAGTTAGACGATCAACAGCAAAAGATCGAAAAATTTTTCGGCATCATAACCGAACAGACGAGGGTACTTGCAGCTTTGTCCATCAATATTGAGAAGCTCGAAGTTCAAAATGCATCGAAGAGTGAGATAGATAAACTCGACGGAATGCCAATTGCGCAGCGGGTGAGCGAGGCAGGTATTGCAAGTGATGCCAAAGAACCACAAAGAAAGGAGACGGAACGTGCGCGCCGTGCGACTGAGCGAACTAAAAATAAGGCTGCGTCCATACCACAGAAAACCGGCGAGTGTTTAATGAAAACTCCTGAGATTGCTTTGGGACAAGACATTTCATCTGAAGAATGGAACGTAGTCAGTAGCAAAAGGCATGCAAAGAACGTTGTTGCTAAGGCCATAAAAAAAGGCGGTAACGCAAAAATTGCTACAATTCAAGCTATTCAGAGGAAAAAGTTTTTACATGTATGGTCACTACATCCGGATACATCTGAAAAGGCAATAAGTGAGCATGTGGCCAGCTTTTGTGGTACCGACGATATTAAAGTCGAGAAGTTAATCCCGAAAAGCAAAAGAGACTACGCGTCATTTATGATTGGAGTCCCAGAATCAGTTTTTGATAAGGTGAACGACGTAGATTGTTGGCCACTTAACGCCCAATTCAACCAATGGGTGTGGTTTCGGAACTCCAGGAAACCAACACAAGGCAACCAAAGCCAGCAATAAATGCATTCGAGTGTATTACCAGAACGTTCGAGGTTTGCGAACAAAAACAAAGACTTTCTTCACAAATATGTTGGCATCCTCTTACGACCTTTTTGCCATCACAGAATCGGGCCTTAATGATTCAATCCATGATGGCGAACTTATTCCACCGGATTATAAAATACTACGGTGTGATCGAGCAGATGGGCGCAAGCAAGGAGGAGTGTTCTTAGCAACATCGCCGCGTTTTGATTTAAAGGGTGTTTCAATCGCTAATGTGAACTCAGCCTTATTCGAGATTGTTTGTGCTACCGTGCACCTGGGCAATAATTGTTTGTTTTTATGTTGTGTAGTTTATATTCCTCCGAAATGTGACAGTAATGAATATATGCGATTGTTTAATATTTTAGAAACTGTATGTATAAATTATAAGAATGTATTAGTGATGGGTGATTTTAATATGCCATCTACATCAGTGGAAATACAAAGTTACTTCGAGTATATAAACGCTTTCTGTGGATTTCAGCAGGTAAATAATGTTAGTAATATAAATAATCGTACTTTGGACTTAGTACTGACTACGTTTTTGGCGAGTGAGATGGGGGTAGAACTGTCGGGTGAACCGTTGGTGGATATTGACGTTCAGCATCCTCCACTGATAGCGACAGCGAAGTTTGGCGGTCAATCCAAGGAGCTATTGACGGTACACAAACAGAATTCTGATTGTGAAGAGGAATCTGTATTAAATATTGAACCGAAATGGAATTTTACCAAATGTAACTTTTCCAGACTTTATAGTATTTTACAATCAGTAGATTGGGAGGCAATGTATGAGATTTCGGATCCTGATAAGGCATTAACGTGTTTTTATAGCGTAGTTAATGAAGCGATTAGTGAATGCACACCAACAAAAAGAAAAAAATGTAGTGGGAATAAAAGTAATTATGTGTATCCAATCTGGTACACATCTGATTTAATACGCGACATCAAAACAAAGTGGAGATATCATAAATTATTTAAAATTACTGGTTCCAAAAGCGATTATGAATGGTTTTCTTACTATCGAGCCCAAGTTAAACATAAATTAGCGTCAACGTATGAAAATTACCAGCGTAGGTTACAGATAAATATTAAAAACGATCCCAAATCTTTTTGGAATTTTGTTAGAGGCAAGCGTGCTAGACGAAACAAAATTCGAGTCACAAAAGATGGAAAGGAGTTGAGTGACGAAGAATGTCCGGAATGTTTGGCTTCCTTCTTTCATTCGGTGTATAACGGGGTGCGACCGGCGCTGGACCCCGAGGAGGCGGAGCGCGCGGCGGGTGCGAGCGCGGGCGCGGCGCGCGTGCACGTTGGCCAGATTGACCTGCGCGAGCTGCGCGCCGCGCTCCGCCGCCTCAAGCCCAAGTTTTCGGCGGGACCGGACGGGATACCTCCTTATATAGTAAAAGATTGTAGTGCGGTGTTTGAAAGGCCATTACTGCATATTTTAAATTTGTTTTTAATGTTCGGTCAATATCCCAACCACTGGAAAATCACTAGAGTGATCCCAGTCCCGAAGGGAGGTTCGGGAACTGATGTTAGTGGCTACCGACCGGTGGCGGTGCTGTCGGCGTTTGCTAAGGTGTTTGAATCGGTGTTGCACAAGTGTATTTCAGATCAAGTTGCTTCTCGACTGAACGACGCTCAACACGGTTTCCGGACTGGTCGGGGTACGGGGAGTAACTTGTTGTCTTTTATGACATACCTGGCGCCTGTTGTTGACGCTGGGGGGCAGGTGGACGCCGCGTACTTCGACTTTCGGAAGGCGTTCGACACCGTCGACAACGATGTGCTGTTGGCTAAGTTTGCGGCATTTGGTTTTACGCCGCACCTACTGAAATTTTTCGCGAGTTACCTTGGTGATCGCCGGCAGTACGTTGAATACGGTGGATACATCTCCAAGCCATATTTCACGTTTTCGGGGGTGAGTCAGGGTAGCAATTTCGGTCCATTAGACTTCATTCTGATGGTCAATGATCTCCCGGAAGTCGTAAGGGAGGCAAAGTGTTTGCTATTCGCGGACGACCTTAAGTTGTTCCTATCGGTAACAAATACTTCGGACTGTGAACGGCTTCAACAGGATATTGATAGGGTGGTGCAGTGGAGTGTAGATAATAAGTTAGGTTTTAACTTTTCCAAATGCGGTATAATGAGCTACACTCGCGCGCGGGAACCTCTGCTGCATCAGTATGAGATGGAAGCCGATGTTATGTCAAGAGTTACGCATGTGCGGGACCTGGGGGTGGAGATGGTGCCGGAATTAACGTTTCGTGAGCACATCTTAGACATATGCGGCAAGTCCTTCCGAAATCTGGGATTTATACTCAGACAGTGCAAGGACTTTCAGAATACGACAGTGGTTAGAATTATGTACAATGCGCTGGTAAGGAGCCGTCTTGAAACGAGTGCTATCGTTTGGAACCCCCATGAGGCTAAATACAGTATCATGGTGGAAAGAATCCAAAACAAATTCACTCGTTTTTTGTTTAGGAAGATGTACGGTGTCTATCCCTTCTTCCCACTCATGTACCCGAGTCTCTTTGTAATAGGGATGGTAGGGTACAGCAGGCTCGCGGTGCGGAGGGATATCGCTCTGTGTAGCTATGTGTTTCGGGTGCTGCGCGGCTGGCTTCACCACCCCGATTTGTTAGCGGAGTTGGGGCTGTGTGTGCCGCCCGGCTGCGGGGGCGCGCGTCGCCCCACGCCAACGCTACTGGAGCCATCCTATAGAACTAACCTGAACAAGTTTGCCCCCTTGTCACGCACCATAAGATTATTAAATAATATTTCGAATGAGATAGATATATTTCACTGTAGCCTGATGAAGTTCACAAGAGTAGCACTGAAGTGCATTGAAAATGGTGAAAAATAATTTTAATTGAATTTTTTATTGGATTGTAATGGTATTTTAATTGTATTTTATTGTGTTTATTTGAATTATAATTGGATTTTAATTCTATTTATATTATTATGATTGATTATATTTTGATTGTTATTTTAATTGTAATATTTTAATTGTAATTTTAATTGTATTTAATGGTATTTTAAATTATATTTCTATTGTATCTTTGGGGTAGTAGCATCGCATTGGCGTTGTAGCTGTTAAGGTGTTACTTACATAATTTTGAATAAATAAATAAATAAATAAATAAATAAAACTTATAAAATGTACTTGGAACAGTAAATTTTTTTTACAAATGCCTTAGGAATTTTACTAAAATAAAGTTGATAGCTGTGTAAAACAGAGAAAATGTAATGCTTACGAACCATGTAAAAATACACAAAAATGAAATCATAACAGGCTTTACAAGTTTATGAGTAATGGTCGACCAACTTATAAAATATATTTGGCACAGTAAAATTTTTGTACAAATGCCATTAAAAAATTTACTTAAATAACGTTGTTAGCTGTGTAAAACAGATAATAAATATATGCTTATGAACCATGTAAAAATATACAAAAATAAAATCATAACATCCTAAATAATAATGATTTCTAAATTAATAATGTTTAAGCTCGAATAACGCATTGGAGTGGCCGGAGTTCTTTTGTCGATATCCTTCTATAAAGTCAATATTCGACCCGATTTCATCACTAATTGAGTAGCGTATAACTTTCCAGAATGAAATAGTGAATACCGCAGATTAGAGGATTCACCTCTAATCTGCGGTATTAGAGGAGATTAGAGGTGAATACATACGATTTTTTTCAAATTCCGTAAGATAAATAAACAAGGAGCATGCACGCAAGGATCCAGGAACAAACTATACCATTCCCCGTGGCTCTAACGCGCGCTCGTATGGTCTCCTTTCGCAATTTGCACCCGCGGTGGTACTCAAATAGATAATATTTTTCTAACTTCAGTTGCGAAGTTGGATTTTATAACTCCTTCTTCAGTTACCAGTTAGTCCTTATTTAGTTTAAGTCAAGAGTGAATAGATTATATCTAGGCAAGCGTGCTTCACCGTAGTCCACATCATCGCTTAGCATCAGGCGAGATAGTGGTCAAATGCGAGAATATAGATTAAAAAATCCTATGTGGGCCCGTTTTTAGACTTTGTGAGCCGCTGAAACCGTTCTAATGTTCATGTAACAACAACAAAACCCTCTTTTTAGTCCGCATTATTATGCAACTTCGGAACCCTATTACTGCGCGTGTCCCGACACGCACTTGGCCGGTTTTTTTTTAATCTATATGCTCGCGTTTGACTACTATCTCGCCTGATAGTAAGCGATGATTTGGTCTACGGTGAAGCACGCTTGCCTAGGAGTAACCTATTCACTCTTGACTTAAAGTAAATAAGGACTAACTGGTAACTGAAGAAGGAGTTATAAAATCCAACTTCGCAACTGAAGTTAGAAAAATATCATCATCATCATCATCATCATATCAGCCGAAAGACGTCCACTGCTGGACATAGGCCTCCCCCAAGCGTCGCCACATTGACCGGTCCCGTGCGTCCCGCAACCAGCGGGTTCCCGCAACCTTCACCAGGTCATCGGTCCACCTGGTAGGAGGCCTTCCAACGCAACGTCTTCCGGTTCGCGGTCGCCACTCCAGAACCTTTCTGCCCCATCGGCCATCCGTTCTGCGAGCAATGTGCCCTGCCCACTGCCACTTAAGTTTGGCAATTCTTCGGGCTATGTCGGTAACCTTGGTTCTCTTGCGGATCTCTACATTTCTGATTCGATCACGCAAGGAAATTCCGAGCATAGCCCTCTCCATTGCCATTTGAGTGACTGTAAGTTTTCTGATGAGGCCCATTGTAAGCGACCACGTCTCAGAGCCATATGTCATCACTGGCAACACACACTGGTCATAGACTTTCGTCTTGAGACACTGTGGTAAGTTGGACGAGAAGATACCGCGCAACTTCCCGAACGCTGCCCAGCCGAGTCGGATTCGACGGTTGACCTCTTTCACGAAGTTGGCCCTACCCAACTGGATCGTTTGTCCCAGGTAGACATAGTCGCCCACAACTTCGAGTGTAGAGTCTCCTACCTTGATAGGAGTGGGTGTAACATGGGCATTCAACATTACCTTGGTTTTGTCCATGTTCATTCTAAGACCCACTCTTCCGGAAGCTCTACTGAGGTCATCGAGCATTGTACTGAGGTCCTCCATGGTCTCAGCCATAACCACTATATCGTCAGCAAACCGAAGGTGAGTGATGTACTCGCCATTGACGTTGATGCCTAGACCTCTCCAGTCCAGAACCTTGAAGACATCCTCCAGTGCAGCGGTAAACAGCTTCGGAGATATGACGTCTCCCTGTCTCACACCTCGCTGCAAAAGGACTGGTTCCGAGGTCTGATCCTGAAGTCGAACTGACATGGTGGCGTTTTTGTATAAACACTTCAACACTTCGATGTACCGGTAGTCAATTTGGCACCGTTGGAGAGACTGCAGTACAGCCCAAGTCTCGATCGAATCGAAGGCTTTCTCGTAGTCCACAAACGCTAAACAGAGAGGCAGGTTGTACTCTTCGGTCTTCTGTATAGCCTGCCGCAGCGTATGTATGTGGTCTACGGTGCTGAAGCCTTTACGGAATCCGGCTTGTTCGGGAGGCTGGAAATCGTCAAACCTGCGCGCGAGACGATTCGTGATGACTCTTGAAAACAGCTTGTAGACAAATATTATCTATTTGAATTTGTACCACTGCAGGTCGAATTGCAAAAGGAGCCAATACGAGCAGGCGTTAGAGCCACGGGGAATGGTATGGTTCGTTCCTGGAACCTTGCGCACACGCTCCTTGTTTATTTCTCTTACGGAATTTGAAAAATTTCGTATGTATTCACCTCTATTCTTCGGCATTCACTATTTCATTCTGGAAAGTTTTACGCTACTCATTAGTGATGTAGTCGGGTCGAATATTGAATTTTTTAGATGGATATCACAAAAGAAAATAAGTAAATTGCTTGGAAATAGAATCTTATTTGACTTTACTTTTACGTTTTGATTACAAAACGTCGAAAATACTTCTGCACTAACACAAAATAGACTACCCCGCGCGCATGCGCCGTATTATGGACTACGGACCGGTAATGACAACGACTCCAGCCACTCCAATGCGTTATTCGAGTTTAAACATTATTAATTTAGAAATCATTTTTATTAAGGATGTTATGATTTTATGTTTGTATATTTTTACATGGTTCATAAGCATATATTTACTGTCTGTTTTACACAGCTAACAACGTTATTTAAGTAATTATTCAATTTTATGTTTGTATATTTTTACATCCGCTGGTTGCGGGACGCACGGGACCGGTCAATGTGGCGACGCTTGGGGGAGGCCTATGTCCAGCAGTGGACGTCTTTCGGCTGATATGATGATGATGATGATATTTTTACATGGTTCATAAGCATATATTTACTGTCTGTTTTACACAGCTAACAACGTTACTTAAGTAATTATTCAATGGCATTTGTACAAAAATTTTACTGTGCCAAGTACATTTTATAAGTTGGTCGACTATTACTCGTAAACTTGTAAAGCCTACTTATCTGTGATAGTTTTCCTTTTAATTTCGTTATATTTACTAATGCCGTAAATTTTTCCTTTTTCACATAACTAAGAGCTAACCGTTTCGCTGGCAGGGAGGGGGGGGGAAATTTGACTCTAACATAAATTTGCAATTTAAAGCTTAATTTTACCCAAACGGATATCTGAATCGAAAAATGGTGCTAACAAACCCATAATATTTTTGAATGGCCTATCCAACGATATCCCACACCATGGGATAGGTGAGAAAAAAATACATTCCCACTTTATGTCTATGGGAGGTCCACGAAAAAAATATTTTTTCTTTGTTTTATGTTACCACTTTGTTGGAATTATTAATATGTATATCCATGTCAAATTATAGCTTAGTTTCTCTGAGCTAAGCTGCGGACGGACAGACGGACAGAGTGAAACTATAAGGGTTCCTTGTTGACTTCGGAACCCTAAAAAGCAGGTACAAAACCGGTAAGAACTAAATAAAACTCCCACTTTAGCTTTCTTAGATAAATTTGGGTCGAATAAATGATTGCGCCGAAGATAGGTTTTCTTTTTGGACTCATCGGCGGAAAAGTTTTTCGATTTCTTTAACTTAGCCCAATTAAGCTTAGGTACCTTTTGTTTTTAGGTATTTTCAGATCATTTATTTTCCTAGTTCGATAATGATTGTGATAAAGTCTAAGGTAGATTCTATTTAAATATATATGCCGAAACTGTACTACCGTTACACTATATGTAAGAACTATGGGGAAGATAAATTTAAATAAAAACAGCAGATAAATTTGAAAGAGACTTAACGTGGCCCTGGCACAAGTAACTGAAGGTACAGGGATAGGTTTTTGTCTGACACGCCCTCCCGCTTCACTCAGAGCAGGAAAAGTCATTGGATGATATCGCATAAAAACGGTGTAGTTGTGAAGTACACAATCAATTGCAATACTTGAATTTTGACAACATTATTTGCGTAATATACGTTAATGAGGAGATCAATTTTTAAAACTTTGAAATTTCAGTATCAGCTTTGGACAAAAAATATTTTTATATTAGTTTTAGTTTTTCTTGTAAATGTGTGTAATATTATAGAATAGATTATACTTTATTATACTAAAGTATAATCTATTCTATTCTATTAGATAACTGTATTAAATAAATCTAATCTAATCTTACCTAAACTAATGTCCAAAAACTTGCATAGTTTTTCCTTGGAGACCTTTTATCCTAATGATAATCTGGATTACATAGACGAAAAGTTTTTGTCCAATTGATTTTTATTTTCTTAGATACTAAAACGGTGTTTTCGGTCTTAGATATTTTTTATAGAGATATTTCTGTTTGTATGTGTACCTACGGTAAACTCTAGAAGTACTGGTCCTATTTAAAAACGTTTGAGTGATAGAAAGCTACGTTATTGCCGACTGCGAAAATACGTGGACGAAGTCGCCTCAAGAACCTAGTAATTTTATATTTTTTTCTGTATATTTTTTATTTTTATTCCTGAAAATACTGCTTTTGATAAAATCGATTGAACGTTGCCATATCGAAATCTAGAAGATGTTTAGCAATTGAATAGCAGATATTTAAGAAAATTTTAATTTAGAAGCTTTAATTCAATGAGGGCTACCGCGTTTGAATTTTCCGCTAGGGGCGCTGGTGTGGCGAGGTTCTCAAAACATCTAATTTCTAAGTTTATCGCGAGTTATATATATATATTTTTTATTGTTGTGAATATTTACCAAATATGGCAGAGAGAATATAGGTACCGGATTTACCAACCACTGCTTTACTAGAGTTCTATGCGCAAAACTGCGGCATCCTCGATTTTATATTTAATCGCACTTCTACGGCATTACAAATTATTTTAATTCAAACTTTGCTTCCGTGCGCGTAATAACAACGTTTAACAGCTATATATTTTAAGGACCTTACTCAACAGTGTCACCAACTGTGAGTGGTGAGCAATAAAACGTTAGTCCCCATTGCTAAACACTGTTGAGATTTTTATAAATAAAGACCATTATTTTTTGCCTGTATAATTCTATTACAAACTTTACCTCCCCATTTTCATTGAACATTTGCCTGTGACAATACAGGCCAGTCGTTAGAGGTCAAGTTCTTCCCTTTGACCTTTCTCAGGTCTCACCAAGTGATTATTTTCAGTCACCAGCTGTTGTCGCGTGACGTCAGAGGTGTGTATTTTAAGTTTAGAAGGATATTTTGGTAACGTACCTCTCTCCATATTCGTGGTTGAAAATTATAGTATTTTTTATGGAATGTTGTTTTTTGGTCCTAGCTTTCGTATAGCATAAATGTAAACAAATAAATGTACCAAAATAAAATTGGTTTCGTCTTGTAAACAAGAAATTGACAACAATGTTATGTACAAGAAATTGACCACGATGTTATGTTAAATGCCAAACATTGGACTGTTGTTGGCACTTTAATTTTTTGGTTTGTTAGCTGTTTGTAAATCTTTAGTCTTTCTGAATTGATGTTGTCTTTTTGAAGTAAATACTTCTTTAGCCGCGTCTGGCGATTTTTGGTAGGGGCAAAACGTATGGGTTCGCGACACCGACATGCTATGATATTTGTTGCTCCGTAGAGTTTCTGTCGGCTTTTCCCCATGACTGCCTATCTTTTTTCAACTTAAAGCAACTTGAATTTGAAATAGGATGAGATGAGGTTCCTTGTATTACAACAGCTTCTCAGACACGCTTTACTAACTAAACTTACATAAACTCCAAACCTGTTACCTATAAAAACTAAGTACACCTAAACAATATGCAAATGAATTTCCGCACGAATAATTATGCAAACCCCAAATTAGAGGCGACCAGTGCTCCGCAGCCATTATGAACGCAACGCATGCCGAGAACACAGCTAGCCAGGCTTGCAATATCCTATTACACGCAGCCTGAAGCTAAATATGTTTAAAGGTGTTTTGTCCAGGTGTTTAAGGTTAAATAGTTACACAAGGTAACCTTTGCCTTTAATCATGGGTGCAACATTTCAGGACGCTGCTGTATATCAGCGTCAGCAGATTTTTACGCGTGTCCACGTAGTATATGTATATATACTACGTGGACACGCGTAAAAATCTTGGCGTATCCAGATGATGAAATAATAAGTGATACTAATTTTGAGTTCATCAACTGGACACACGTGTGTCCAGTCTCTCGTGTCGAGTTGGTGAATAACCCGAATTTCCTAACAAAAAGTCTTAATTCGAGGTTTGGCTCTCGCCTATATCCTCCTCCTATATTGGACCATTTAAAAATATATTCCATTAACTGAAAAATAAAGATATTTATACTGTGTCTATGTTTGCCTATTTGATGATAAATGTATATATCTTTAGAAACACTAGAACCTTCAAAAGATGCTCAAAATTGCGCTGTCAACAGAGGCCTTTTGTACTAATTTGACAACTATAAAAAAAAAGAAAACATACGGGCACATTTTATATTTTTCTTTCTTCGACTGCCGAAGGAGGGTAATGTGTTTATCAGTCTATGTATGTATGTATGTTTGTTCCTATGTGGCGTTCTAGAGACTAAACGCGTTGGCCGATTTTGATGATTCTTACGTCAATCGATTCGTCTTAATCTTGCGAGTGTCACTGGCTACATTAAAATTAAAAATGGCAGATTTTGGGCGCCATTTTGTGTCCAATCCCTTCGTGTGGGGTTTCAAAATAAAGGATTTTAAGAGGCGATTTCAAAAATAGATAACACTTATATGTTTAAATGTACCTAATTCTAAAAAAAAATAACTAAAAAGTTGTAAATAAAAAAAGTTTATAAAAAAAACAAAAAATCCGACTGCATAAAAAGCAAACTAAAAAGACGTAAACAAGAAAAAATTATGCTGTGCAGTCGCAGGATACATCTGGTTTTGGTCCGCCAGCTCGCGAATATGTATCCTCCGACTGCACAGCATATTTTTTTATATACATATTCTTGTGTACGTCTTTTTAGTTTGCTTTTTAAGCAGTCGCGTCTTTTGATTTTTTTAATTAACTTTTTAGTTTATGGAATATTTTCAGATTGGTCTAATATTGTTGGAGGAAATAGGCGAGAGCCAAACCTCGAATTGTGACTTTTTACTTAGGAAATTCAGTCGGATGTCTGCGACGTTTCTTCTTAACGTCAAATTACAGGCGATGTTTGCAATGTATCTTAATACATGTTAGCTTTTGTGTCTTATTGGCATCGTGTAGGTATCACAAACTGTGAAATTGCCTAATATCATAGAGTACTATGGGAAAGTGTAATTGATGAGTAATGTGCATTCGATGAGTCGGACCTTTTGCCGCAGGCTGGAGCCACTCAGAAATAGTAAAAAAATTGATTTGTATTTTTTTTTTTTCATTATTGGAGAGCAGTTGTGGACTTTTGATCAATGATAACGGCCGCGTCTTACGAGCTGCAGGTCGGAGGTTCAGACTCAGATAGGCACTTCATGTATATTATTTTATCAACATCATTATTGCTCTTAGGCCTCTCCGTTGCCCGCTCCCGCGCCGTTGCCGCGCCGCTGTTTTCGAGGGCCGGTCGGTCCATTTGATTTTATGCATTAGATCCAAACGCGCCCACGCCGGCGCTGCCGCCGCCGCCCCGCTTCCCGCAAGATTCGATGCAGAGGCCTTACGCTGAAGGAAAACATCGTGAGGAATCCGACATGTCCTCACCATCACGCACTGGCCCCGCATGGTGTATTAAGGCCCTCCTTTTCACTGACACCCTTAAAAAAATAAAAATACAATCGACTTCCAAAAACACTACAAAGTGAAAAATAACTTTAATTTTGGAAGTCGGTGATCCTGTTTTAGATTCTTTGTTTTTTGACACTGACTTCCAAAATTGAAGTTATTTTTAGGGTTCCGTACCCAAAGGGTAAAAACGGGACCCTATTACTGAGACTTCGCTGTCCGTCTGTCTGTCTGTCTGTCTGTCTGTCTGTCACCAGGCTGTAACTCATGAACCGTGATAGTTAGACAATTGAAATTTTCACAGATGATGTATTCCTATTGCCGCTATAACAACAAATACTAAAAACAGTATAAAATTAATATTTAAAAAACGACTAAAATATCACGTTTGTTGTATGGGAGCCCATACAACAAACGTGATATTTTAGTCGTTTTTTGCTCGATATTAATAACGGCAACAGGTAGACGCGAAATATTCACAGAATATTTAGTTGTATATTATCTTCAAAAAATAATAATTATTAAATTAAAATAAAATAAATTAAGGGGGGCTCCCATACAACAAACGTGATTTTATGCAGTGTTTTGCGATAATGGTACGGAACCCTTCGTGTGCGAGTCAGACTCGCACTTGGCCGGTTTTTATCATTGTATTGTTTTTGGAAGTCGGTTGTATTTTTTTTTAAGTTTTTTTATTATTTTTTTGTTGTGGTACATAATATAATAATGGGCAAGTTCTATCGTAAAGTCCTATGATGCCCCTAGTGTGCCCAGAACAGATTAACTGAATAACATGAATCTTGAACCGGTGTAATGAGAGTATACCTACCAAGATGAACTGTAAATTACTGCGTACCCTTTTAGAGCGTACTGGCGTGATGTTATTTTATGAAATGGTGTAAACAATAAACAGACATGCGATTGCAGCAATCCCGAGAGATTAGCTGTCATTTATTGAAGAGTTCTTTTGTATATCTCCGAAGTTCTTCATCAGATCTTCACCAAATTTAAATGGAACCAATTCTGGAACAGACTCTTTCAAAAAAAAAAGAACCAACCAAATAAAAAAAAGAACGGTAAAAACAAACATACAGGCGATCATAGAACCTCCTCCTTTTTGGAAAGTCGGTTAAAATAGGTATATTCCCTAACAGTGGGAACATCATAGGCTGATTACAATAGAGTATATAACGTAGAAAATTGTTTTTTTTTAACTAAATAATACCTAATTGGCCTATTTATTACGTATCAATATCAAGTGTTTAATAATGGGTTATGTTTAACTTACCACCAGATATAGTAACATATAACAGACAAAAATAGTAAATGATCACCAAAATTAAACCCGCATCTTATTGTAAAATTATAACCAAAGTTTTAACATCTCGCTATCCTGTTTAGGCAAAATGACTCCAAATAAATCATTGTTAACCCAAAAGTAGTAAATGATCACCAAAAGTAGTAAATGATCACCAAAATTAAACCAATGACCAAAAAGATTATAAAATTTCTGGGAGCAACTTGGAAGTAGCGCTCGCCGGCCGCTGCCGCGGCACCGCTCGCTTTGCTCGCTCGGCTCGCGCGCGGTTGGTCACAGTTCTAACCTAACCTAACCTATTTTACAACATTAAATAGCGCAATAATTTGCTATTAAAATTTGGTGATCAATTTACTAAATTTGGTGATCATTTACTATTTTTGTCAGTATATTACTAGATTTGGTGGTTAGGGGTTATCGTCACAAAGTTTTTTTTGGTGGTCATTATATTTATTCCCTTTAATAATAGACACGGTAATAACCCCTTGTTATAAAAAGTTTTATCTACACTCACAACGTAATGTTCTAAATATGAATTCAAAAAAAATTGTATAAACACGTACTTTATATTCGTGGATAGGGAAAATAAAAAAAAAAACCATTGTAGTTCAACATTTTCCTTCGATTTTCAAAGACTTGCATCATAAAAAATCTTTTTAATTTTTATAGCACACTTTTACTTTTTAATTTTCTGGCCCATACGCGGCTCATGTCATTGTCAGTTGTCTGTGGATGCGCGCGCTGCGCAATGAGAATCTAAATTGCCGCCATACCATACCACATATTTTTTCCCTTTCCACATTTGTTTTATTTCAACTGTATGAGTGAAGATAAACTAGTGTATGCAATAGCATATAATTAGGTATTAAAACACTCGCGTAATATTATTATCAAATTCGGCTTCGCCTCATTTGATAAACCTACGCTCGTGTTTTAATAACCCCTATTATATGACCATTGCATAAACTACTATTGTCGTTTAAACGAGACAATTTTTATTGATTCAAAGCTTTAGGTAGTGTATTGTCTTGATTCTTATCTTTGAGATTCTCGGGACCCTAGAGTCTCGGACCTTTGAAAGGCAACTAGCAGAGGCCTTGTTAGTAAATGAAATGTGACACCAACCGGCGACTATCCCTGTATGCACTTATCACCACGCAAGAGCACCCAAGGACAATTCCCGGCTGGTTATTGCACAATATGCAGAGAAAACACATTGGGTTTGAGAGGTTTCGGCCCAAAACTATTGAAGGTCTACCCCTGCCTGAACACTGTTAATCTACACGGCTATAAAATGGTAGGGGATGACTTGCTCAATCAATTAATGCCCCCCTCCTCCATAAACAGTCGCTAGCTTTTTTGTGATATAGCGACAAGGGGGCAACATATATGGAGGTGCTTGAGGAGTGGAGAGCTATGCCGCGGCTATCAGGCCGATCCTGAAAGTACGGTCAAGATCTTTACTAGCATCTTACTTTGTTAACTTCCTTCCTCCGAGCACGCTTGCTGTTGCGGATCTCCACTCAAGCTAGCCAATTAAGGCAAGAGAGAGGTGGGAGCTCTGTTCCACGTCAGTGTTCATACCAACCGGCCAATAAAGGCAAGCTAGAGACGAGGCACAAGACTTCTCCCTGGAGATCTGGTCCTTGGAGTCGCCACTGCCACTAATTCTTATTATTATTAAACTAAAGTGTGTTTTCCATTGTTCCAGGTATCCTCAAAATTTACAAACTTTGTGAAATGTGGTCATTTAATGAATCTATTACATGAACTTCTGAATACTTGTGAACCATGCATATAATTATAGTGCAGAAGTGATCTAAACTATGGAGAGTGTTGAAATAGTGCAGGATGGACGTTATGTATAACATAAGTTTGGAAAGGCAGAAGTTCTACGCAACACACGACTTCAACAAACATCAGGAATCTCAAGACGTGGAGGTATGTTAGATTGACATTTACATCGAGCACGGAATCGCCACGCCCGGCATCAATTAGATACGCTTTTACTTATAAAATTCGTGTCCGTGAGAGTTGCGTCGAATACAAGTTTCAGTTATCGCAGGCATAGTTAAAATTATGGTTTTCTGAAATGACGTGCACTACGTAGCACGGAAGCGGAATTGTCAAAGCGCTGTTTTCCGGCATTAGATAAATTGACGTCAACGTCATGTTAACTATAAATTTCGTTATCAAAGTGGAGGATCTCTTGCTAACGTTTCGCCAACTGGTAACCTAAATGTTCCTGAAAACTTCAGGTGCGTGACAATGAGGGTTTCTATAGGTCATCGATGACACTCACTGACATGCTTGGGTTTGTATGAAAAGTGTTGACAGTGCTATTTCTAGCAATGGCCGCTGAAGCATTTCTGTGATCTGTGGACGATCAGATATTTTTGTCGTTCAAATAGCCGATTTCTTTTGACAGAATGTTTTCTGGTATTTATTTAGTTTAGGGTGGATCCTGACGTTTGATTGTTTTAGAGAGAAGCACGAGATTGTAGTTTATATTCGTATTATTCTTCTAAGGTTTGATCATTGGGTAGTTAAAAATAACCTAGATAATGAAAATAAGCTTCAAAACCCACACTTTTTTGTTGGTCCTTTTTGTCTCACTTCTGATCAAAGTGTTCCACCTCATTTTGTCCAAAGCTGTCAAGAGCCATACTTTTTTGAAGGAGTCTAGCTCTTTCTACCATCTCCATCTGGCCTTTTCACGATTAAATTCAATGACTGTGTTATTTAATAAGAACCACAAATTTTATATAACTATTACATTTACTACATACTATAAATCGATGGTATTTGTTGTCACCGCAAGCTTCAAAACTTTGAACTACTTCTACCCACATTGAGGTCTGTGCAGAACGTTGCTGAACAGACTAAAACATTCTAAACTTTATAGATTAACGTCGATTTAGTATTAGCCGGTTCTTTGAAATTCAGCTCTTCAAATATGCAAGAAGCATTCTATCGTATGATTAATTGATGAGCTAGATATTATTAGCACTAACAATATCTATTATTTGATGTTCTATTATTGTAACTCGCAAATTATCGTAGATTTTTTAAAAACAGAGTTTATTTAAAATGTAGGTAGTTATTGGCGCCCAACACGGTCCATGTTGGCAATAATTTTCTTTCCATCTTTCCGTCAGTTTGTCACATTACTGCTAAGGTGTTGTTCCAATATTACTTAACTCTATTCTTTTTGGACCAAATTTTATGTATTTTCTCCGCTCTTCCCCTTTATGGAAGCAGCCACTTCTCCTGGAAAAAATTGACGAAATTATTCAACGCACTCTGACATCTATCTTAAATGTGGCCTTGGATGACCGAGCCTGGACGCAAGTCACGCTACCCATTCGCTTTGGCGGGCTCGGCATCCGCAAAATTTCTAGTATAAGCCTACCGGCGTTCCTGTCTTCGGTCCACAGCACTAAAACGTTAACTACTAAAATTTTATCCCTGTCGCTGGTTAACTGTGAAGTGCCGTGCTCGACCGACGCAGTGTGCGCCTGGAAAGTGGCTTGCCCGAATACGGCGTTGCCCGAAAACCCATCTTCCCAAAGACAGTGGGATGAGCCGCTCTGCAGATTGGTACGGAATAAACTCATAAATACGTCCACCAATACTGCTGAGCGTGCTCGCCTACTGGCTGTGGGTGAGTGGGAGTCGGGCCTCTGGCTACAGGCTTTACCGTCACCCAACATAGGCACAATGTTGAGTGACACTACCTTCCGGATCGCTACATGTCTGCGACTAGGTACTCCCAGCGGAGCTCCACATCGCTGTCAATGTGGTGAAGCAGTCGACCGCCTCGGACACCATGGCCTATCCTGCAGTAGGAGCGCTGGTCGGATAGCACGGCACGCCAGCATTAATGACATCATACGTCGAGCTCTTGTCACCGCCGGGGTGCCAGCTGTTTTAGAACCCAATGGCTTGGCACGCGACGATGGGAAGAGACCGGATGGGATGACCATAATGCCTTGGAAGTTGGGTAGGCCTTTGGTGTGGGATGCAACATGTGTCGATACCCTTGCGCCATCCCATCTCCTTAGCACGGCGGGCTGTGCTGGGGCAGCTGCTGCTGGTGCAGAAAACCTCAAACGGCGCAAATATAACAACCTTATTGGCAGTTATATGTTTGAGCCGTTTGGGGTTGAGACATTAGGTCCATGGGGTCCGAGTGCTCATCGAGTTTTTCGAGACATAAGTAAACGGTTAGTCGACTGTTCGCGTGACCAGAGGGCTGGCCTTTTCTTCAGCCAGAGAATCAGCATTGCTATTCAACGTGGCAATGCTGCCAGCGTTCTGGGCACGTTTCCCATTGACATCGATGTGGAAGAATTTTTTGATGCGCTATGAGTCCTTTTCCCTCTCCCTTTTGTATGTAAGTTTGTTTTGTTATTAGTCATAAGATTAGAAATAGTCAGTTGTACATATTAAAAAATACGTAACGTATTAAAAAAAAAAATACTCTATTCGCTGCAGCAAAAAAGAAAAGGAAAAAAAGAATAAAAAGTGTTTTACAGTGTCTTCTTTGCTTTCACTTAAATCTAAAATAAAAATATCTTGAGAAGATGTTTATTTTATACAACAACCAAATACACACATGGACATATATGTTAAACATTTAAATTATTATTTTCTTAACTGTATTTTACAACAATATCAATATTTTTAAAGTATAAACATAAAAGTTGTTATTATTAAAACCAAAATCAATTGCCGAAATTAAACAGCATTTCGAAAGCCTGGAGTTCAGAACTATTGTGATAATAAATTAAAGAGTGTTACAAAGTAACCATTTTGTATTGTAAGGTTGTATTTATAAAATTAGTCAGATTATAACCGTTTGATTGTTTACCTTTTATTTCTTACTTCAGCGAATGGGGTATAGATAGAATAGATTTTGACATTTATTTAATAATTTTTCATGGACTCGATTAGCAATCGACGACGAATCGATTAGCAAGGTCATTATTGATTGTATGACATTGGCTACTATAAAATCAATGTATAAAATATACCATTCTACATTTCTACATCAAAACTAACTTATAATTATGTGAGTAGTTCTTTGGTACCCAACTCCTAGTCTGTTCAGCATTATCAATGGAACAAAAGAATAATATACACAAAATAATAATATTTTCACTGGTTCCGTACCCAATGGGTAAAAACGGGACCCTATTACAAAGACTCCACTGTCCGTCTATCTTGTTTTTTTTTATCGTTGATTGGCTCGTGCTTGACTATTATCTCACCTGATGGTAAGCGATGATGTCACATGTCTGTCTGTCGCCAGGCTGTATCTCATGAACCGTATTAGCTAGATAGTTTAAATTTTCACAGATGATGAATTTCTGTTGCCACTATAACAACAAGTACTAAAAACAGAATAAAATAAATGTTAAAGTGGGGCTCCCATACAACAAACGTGATTTTTTTGCTGTTTTTTTGCGATACTGGTACGGCACCCTTCGTGCGCGGGTCCGACTCGCACTTGGCCGGTTCTTATATTTTATATTTCAAAACCACCCCGCGGTCTGGAACGAAGTAAAAACAGGTCACAAATTAAGCGCGGGCGATTGATGGTAACCGCCAATCGCATCACTGGATCTGCGCTTAATTTGTACGCGTGTTGCGCAACCGAAAGTTCATTGAACCAATAACAGCACCTAACACGCACTTGAAAATAAGGCACATACATCATCATCTGCCTAGCCTTTTTCCCAATTATTGTTGGGGTCGGCTTCCAGTCTTACCGGATTCAGCTGAGTACCAGTGTTTTACATGGAGCGACTGCCTATCTGACCTCCACAATCCAGTAACTGGGTAACACGATACACCTTGGCAAGACTGGTGTCGGATCTCAGGCTTCTGACTACCCGTAATGACTGTCAAAGATCTTCAAATGACAGCCAGGACCAACGGCTTAACGTGCTTTCCGAGGCACGGAGGAAACTCGGTATGTTGAAATGGTCACCCATCCACGGACCGACCTCGTCAAGCGTTGCTTAACCTTGAAGATCGACCCGTGCGGCTGTAAATGTGAAAATAAGGCACATATATTTTACGATAATTGTCGTGTCGGAAACTGGCCCAAAGTAAATCTCTATTATCATTTCGACTTGTGTCAACTTGTGTCAACTTTCTTTCTGCTTGAATAAGCAGAAAGAAAGTTGACACAAGTTCTAAATATATATTTTTCTCATAATTAATTGTTTAACAATGCACGTGTAGACAATTAGTTTTACCTTTGTTTATTAAAGAATATAGCAGGTATATCATAGCAGGCAGGCAGGCTAAGCGATATGTCAGCCATGCTATTCTCTTTAATAAGCAAAGGTTAGGGAAGTATATTTTTATCGATCAGCTTACAAGTTGCCTGAGTAGCTAACTACTTATAGTAGATCTGTAGAAGTTAGATTTGTGCTACAGGCTGCCCTACCTTTTATGTAAGCTTCAAAATGCGTTAGTGAATCTCTAGTTACACTATTTTTGAGACCTAAGTATAATACATTAAAATAAGCTTACTACTGCCATAATTTAACCTAGTGCAGGCAGCAACGTCAAAATGCACTGTACTCTGTCAATAGCTACTCGTACGTAAAAGAATATGCTTTCTTGAAACCCAAAATTGTGAAACTCAGGATACCTATATACTGAATAATTTAATCGTATTCTTAACAATTTAACAAAAAGTGGGCGATCCTACCATGATTAGATTATTTAGGCCATAATTAATTATGAAATATTACGTCCCTTTTGTTCACAAGCATGTCTGTCATAATCATGATGAAACATTAAAATTATACTCACTCTGCTAATTAAAATGTATAATGCCACGCCAACACGCACTTTATAATTTGTTTTATTGTTCATAATTTCCATCCATTCAGTTCATAATTTGTCCGGGCTTTCAGAATCGTTGATTTTAATAACTAATTTGGAAACTAAATTAATTATTATATATTTATATATTACGTAAATGGATCAAACATCTCAACATATAAACATTAACATTTAAAATGCCTACAAATAATAACAGTAACGAAAAATTTTGCATGTTTCCTGACATAATCATGAGACTTCCTAATCTCTTTATATTTAGCAAGAAATTATATTTTTCATCAATTAAAAATCTTATATCGCGGTACGTGTAACTGTCTATTTACATAACATAACAGCTACATACTTGGTACAACGAAATAAATAATAAACGCATGGAGCGTTTCCAATAAAATATGTATTTATACAGGCCCTCTGTAAATATTGGGTAAACCCAGTCCAACCCTAAAGTAGTACGACATAAATAAACATTCCGAATGATCGAAAAAACTTTTAATAGCTGAACGTTGGCAGCATTGTACCCACATTTAAAGTTATGAAACAACTGTAAACTAGGCATCCCGTAACGATCTATGACTCGTTTAGCTATGGAAAGCCGAAAAATACAACAAATATACATTGCAATATTGGCTAGATAGTTGTTAGTGCAGTCTCCTTTACTTATATTGTTGTGAAGGTGTGGTCCCTCAGGTCCTTAGATTCAGTCTTCCTTTTCTTTATTTTCCTCTGAACACGTATTTATCGAGACTTCTCGTCGAGGTTCTTTCAGGACTTTTACAACCGTCGTAAACTAGGTGCGTTCTTTCACACAGCTGTATTATTTTTATTAACACTCACATGTGAGTGTTAATACGCCGTAAGACGATGTTATAAAGTAACTTATTTCTGCAAATTCGCTCCCATGGATCACAGGAAGCTTATTTTTCTTCTGGAATTAGTAGCAGCCATGCACTGCAGCATGATACCCGGTAAAAGGGTAGATTATTATCTGTGCAATAACACCAGACATTATCTGCTACAAACTAACAATTGGGTTGCTGAAATAAAAAAATCGTTTATTTTTATGTATTTAAAAACTTTACATAACATAAATTACATTATAATTGCGATAAACTTTTAAATATTCTTTTTCAATTAAATATAAGCAATTGAAAATCGATAAAATTTGAAAAAGATCCACCTAAAGATTGGTCGCCATGTTGGTGACGTCATAGTGCTCAAGGGACTTAACGATAGTACAGTGTCAACTACACGTGCATTAACTAAAAATATCCGAAACTTTGTGTAAAAATATTATTTACGTATGGGTAGATGATATTGGTATAAAAAAATCAAACCGACTTCCAAAATAAGACACTACAAAGCAAAAAATAACTTTCTTTACCCAAGTCCTACCTATTGTTTTCTGTTTTGGACGCCGACTTCGGAAAAGAAAGTAATTTTTCGCTTTGTAGTGTTTTATTTTAGAAGTCAGTTTATTCTTTTTGTTAAAAAGCTTTTTATTTATCCCTATTTACTTTAGTTAGGTACCTTCAATTACCATGAAAATCATTTATAGCCAAAGCACATCTCATGGCGATTCCAATAAGCCCAAACGCGATTAATGTACATTGTTTTATTTCGGAATGCCACTGCCTACCTTCCGGCTTCATCATCAGATCAGTTCGATGGTACCATTTTCATCAGTACCATTTATTTATAAGTATTTGCTTCATCATAGTCGGTTAACTATTCGAGATATCTTATATCCGTGACATACTTAGCATAAAGGAGTTCCTGTGGCCATTTGTGGTCTTTTTCATCAGTTCCACTTCACCAAATGATAATAATAATAATTTATTTAGCATAAAAACAAATTACACATAACAAATGGTCATGAAACTCTGGTGCCTATGGTAGGTAATGAGAACCTGTATTACTGGTCACGAGAATTCCACTACCCAGCAATTGAAACACATTATTAATTTGTGATACCAATAAAATCAAGGCTGGCAAGCAAAAAACTAAAATATATATACAATAACCATTAAGTTAAATTATATCAATATTAAATCAAAATTAAATTAAATACAAATTCTTTCAAATTAAACTGATTTATTTATTTATTTTTTATAAAAAACTTTGCCCCACTCTAGGAATTTCTTCCTGTATCGTGGGTGTGTTTACAAACATATAAACTCACATACACAACACCCGGAGCCGGAACAACTATCTGTAGGTCATACAAATATATGTTCCGTGCGGGAATCGAACCCGCGAAATAAATTAAATCAGAACAGAAAATAACAAGTACCAAAGTAACCAAAGTAGATTATAATATACAAATCAAATCATAATTAAATTAAATCCGAATAGAAAACTGTACAATCTTACGTTATTAAGATAGTTTAAACGATATTTTAGTTACTTTAGTTCCTGATGTAACGATAGATGGCGTTGTACTTTTAGCACGTTCCGCTGAATCGCGGTGTTAAGAGTTGCAGCCGAAACATGACCTCTTTGTTTTTAGTAAAATAAATTGTCTTTTGTCAAAGTAAACTTTGTTTTTTATTCATGGTCATTCGAGTCGAATTATGTTGGATGCCGTGACTGATGCACCCTGAGTGAATCTAAGACAGTACGATAGTGGCGCCCCCTATTGGCGAAATTAGACTGATTAAGTGCAAATTTGTGAAAGTGTATCTGTGACAGTGCAAATAATTTGGACAAACTGTGAGTACTTTAAAACATTACAAAAATTAGTGATTCAATCATAATAAAGTGGAAAAGAACTTAGATAATTTGCTCTATCTTGCTTAAGTGGACTTGTAAAATTTTCATGCAAAAGTGTGATAGTCGGGGAATCCATGACCAATTCCGGCAGAGTGTTTACAAACACTTAGAATAATTCACCAAGATTTCGAACATATAAAATTTTAAGAAATTTCATCAACAATTCTAAAGAATTTGGTACTTGTAATTTGAACTAGTTCTGGAATATAAACAGTTTATAAAAATGGATTCATTCCTAAGATTGCAAGTAGATATCAATAAAAAGATGGAGAGAGGATACATCAACTTCAAAAAGTCTCCTAGGGAGAGGGTTACAGTTAGTTACGTGGAAACAAGGTTAGAATGTTTAGAGAAACAGTGGTCAATGTTTGAAGAGACTCATCGTAAAATGATAACCGAGGTTAAAAGGGAAGAATATGAGAAGTCAGAGTACAATTTAGGTGATATGTATAGTCAGTCGGAAGAGTTATACATGGACTATAAAGTCGAGTTAAAAGAACGTTTGAATAAGAAAACCACTTCTGGTTGTGCGGAAGACAACGACCAGATAACCCATAATGGCGCGGGCGTGAAATTGCCTAGAATAGCGATACCCACATTTTCGGGACATTATTCTCAGTGGACAACGTTTCGTGATCTCTTTCAAACATTAATACACAAAAACCAATCATTAGATAACGTACAAAAACTACACTACTTGAAAACTTATCTCACCGGCGAAGCTGAACAACTGTTGCGACATCTACCTATTACCAGTGATAACTATTTAACTAGTTGGAACCTTTTAGAACATAGATTCAATAATAAGAAGTTTATAACGGATTGTAAATTCAAAAGATTCTTTAATCAAAAATGTATAACTACTGAATCATCAAACTCTTTGAAAGAACTTTTTGATACTACAAACGAATGTCTTAATGCTTTAAAAAATGAAGGTATTGATATTGAAAATTGGGATTTAATTGTTATTTACATATTGTGTTCTAAATTAGATAATGAGTCTCGCAAACAATGGGAAGCTAAAATTTGTAGTTCAACTAAAGAATTGCCTACATTAAAGGATTTTTTAGATTTTGTTGAGCACAGATTTAGGTCGCTTGAATTTTTATGTCCTAACCTAGGAAAGAGCACTACCACAAAGTCACATCATATTGTAAAAAATGCAAATGAGAATAAACCATCTTTATGTATCTTTTGTTCAAATGACAGTCATAAGATAGGAAATTGTAAAGATTTTGCTAAGGGAGAGTTGTCAGCCCGTCGAAATTTTGTTCAAAATTCAGGTTTGTGTTTCAATTGCTTAGGCACAAATCACATGGTAAGTTCGTGTCGGTTGCCCACAAGATGTAGAATTTGCAAAAAGAAACACCATTCGTTGCTGCATTCAAATAATAATAACCAAACAATTGATAAAGAAGAACCAAACAAGCAATCAGTTGATAGTACCAATGTTGTTGAAACTACAACAACATCAAAAGACGAGACCGAGGTAAGGAACATTACTACTTGTTTTTCTAACACAAATTGTCAGGTTGTATTAGCAACAGCCCTAGTAAAGGCAGAAACTAACACAGGGTCTTATATAACACTGAGGTCTCTAGTGGACCAGGGATCACAGGCATCCTTTATAACGGAGTCTGCAGTCCAATTACTTGGGCTTAAAAGAATTAAATGCAACAGTGTTATATCAGGAGTGGGGGGTGACGATAACGCTTCACTCGATTGTAAACATGTGGCTTTTGTTAAACTACAATCTCTCCAGGATCCTAACTTTACTATAAAAGTCAAAACATACGTTCTTCGGAAATTAACTTCATTTCTCCCTGAAAGAAAAATTGTCGTTCAGCTGTGGCCCAACTTACCAGTTATGAAGTTAGCAGATCCGAAGTTTAACGTGCCAAATAGAATCGATTTATTGCTTGGTGCAGAAGTCTATTGTCAAATCATAACTGAGGGATTGATGAGAGGTCCACCAGGAACAACGATAGCACAGAACACCAAGCTGGGTTGGATTTTATCTGGCAAAGTGGGTGGTGATAGTGAAACCAATACTTTGAGCTGCAATAGTACTATCATCACTACGCATACTAACATTTGCAATGAAGATTTTAATATTAAACAATTTTGGGAGCTCGAATCTGATAACTTCCGTCTGAGCAAAACTCAATTCACTCCAGAAGAAAAACGTTGTGAAGAAATCTTTGAGAAAACCACAAAACGCGATAATTCTGGTAGGTACAATGTAAAATTACCTTTTAAAGATAAGGATCCGAGCTGTAAACATGGCAATTCACGTGACATTGCTATAAAAAGATTATTATCCTTAGAAAAACGTTTCTTAAAATCACCCGATTTAAAAACTAAATATACAGATGTTCTTTTAGAATATGTAAAGCTCGGTCATATGCAAATGATACCTTCAAAAGAAATTGATAATCCAGATGCAGTTTACTTACCTTATCATGAAGTAGTGAGAGACGATAAAACCACTACCAAATTCCGGATCGTATTTAATGCTTCTAGTCGCGATAACAATGGTGTTTCACTGAACAGTAATCTTATGGTAGGTCCGACTTTACAAGATGATCTTAGGCACATTCTTATGAGGTGGAGACTTCACCCTATTTGCTTGGTAGCTGACATCGTAAAGATGTATCGACAGGTGAAGGTGACTGACCAAGATGCAGATTATCAACGTGTAGTGTGGAGATCTGACTCTTCAAAAGATATACAACACTTGCGTTTAGTAAGAGTAACGTTTGGGACTGCTTCAGCCCCATACCTGGCTGTAAGAGCGCTACATCAGGTCGCTTATGATGAAGGAGACCAATTCCCATTAGCAGCTGGAAGAGTGGTACAGGACTTTTACATGGATGATTTGATTACTGGATGTAAAAGTGTATCAGAAGGAAAACAAATATTCTCAGAAATGACTAAACTACTAAGCATAGGGGGTTTTGAACTGCAAAAATGGGCAAGCAACGATGATCAATTACATAAGGAAATTAGCGAAGACAGCAGAGTAATAATAAGCAATCTGGAACTGAAAGGAAGTGAAACAATAAAAATATTAGGACTTACCTGGAACAGACGAACCGATGACTTCGAGTACTCCGTTCAGCTACCACCAATCTCGGAACCTGTAACAAAAAGGAAAGTAATCTCTGATATTGCTAAGCTGTTTGACCCAATGGGTTGGATATCACCAGCAATCATAAAAGCTAAAATCATGATTCAAAAGCTTTGGCTTGCAGGAATAGAATGGGATGATAAACTAACACCGACACTATTAAATGAATGGATTACTTACCGTGCAGAACTTGTTGAACTTACCAAATGTCGAATCCCACGATGGATGAATGTCGAGGAAAACAGCACCATAGAACTTCATGGTTTCAGCGACGCATCTAGTGAGGCTTATGCTGCTGTGGTCTATATACGTGTTGTTGATGAATCGGGAAACATTAACGTTCATCTGGTAACTTCCAAAACCAAAGTAGCTCCAATTAAGCAAGTATCCATTCCTCGACTTGAGTTGTGTGGAGCTGTCTTATTAGCGAAATTGTTACAGGAAGTCTCAATGGTGTTGAACCTTCCAAAAACTAACTTACGTGCTTGGACCGACTCAACTGTGGTATTGGCTTGGTTAAGTAGCCACCCAACTCGTTGGAAAACGTTTATAGCTAATCGGGTGTCGGAGATTCTAAATATATTGGACAGGAATCAATGGTCACACGTATCATCTCCTGATAACCCGGCAGATTGTGCGTCGCGGGGAATTAATCCGTCTGAGTTACCGATGCTGGAACTGTGGAAAAAAGGACCTTTATGGTTGAAACATAGAACTGAAACTTATGATAAAATTCAAATACCAGACACTAATTTAGAAGAAAAGGCAAAAAACGTTTGTCATATAAAGCAGAATGATGAATTCCAGTTGTGGACCAAGTTCTCATCTCTTCGTAAATTAGTTCGAGTTGTAGCATATTGCAAAAGATTCATCAAAAAGTTGAAACACGTACATGACCATAACTTACCTGTATGGTTAACTAGTATAGAATTGAATGAAGCTCTTCATATTTGTGTGAAACAGTGTCAAACAGTGAGTTTTCAGCAAGAGATAAAATATATTAAAGAAAAAAAGGAAATACAAAAGAAAATCAAGCTTTCATCATTAAATCCATTCCTAGATGAATCGGGCATCTTGAGAGTTGGTGGTCGTCTAGAAAAAGCTGAAATAAAAAATGAAATCAAACACCCAATAATATTACCGTCAAAATCTCACCTCACTGATTTAGTCTTATTTGAAACTCACCATAACACGTTACACGGCGGACCACAGCTCATGATTAATTATCTGCGAACTAAATACTGGGTCATTGATGCTAAGAATCAAGCAAAAATGGTTGTCCGTAAATGCGTTGTTTGTGTACGCCATGCTGCACAGACTAGGGTCCAACTGATGGGACAATTACCTTCAGCTCGAGTCACACCAACTCGAGCGTTTTATCGAAGTGGTGTGGACTACGCAGGTCCCATACAGATTCGAACTTCAAAAGGTAGAGGCCACCGAGCCTATAAAGGTTACATATGCCTTTTTGTATGTATGGCTACAAGAGCTGTACACTTGGAAGCGGTGAGTGATCTCACATCCCAAGGGTTTATCGCTGCCTTTAAACGTTTTGTGGCCAGACGTGGCCATTGCGCTGACTTATTTAGCGATAACGGAACAAATTTTGTTGGTGCTGCTCGCGAACTCCGAAGCTTGTTCGCCAAAGAAACGTCAACCTTGACGATGGATATCGCCGAGTGTTTGGCAAACAACGGCACTACATGGCACTTTATTCCACCACATGCCCCGCATTTCGGCGGGCTATGGGAGGCTGGAATAAAGTCCACCAAACATCATCTTAGACGCGTAATAGGCAATGCGACTCTTACTTTCGAAGAAATCTCGACGCTATTGTACCAAATAGAAGCTTGTCTTAACTCTCGACCACTATCCCAAATAAGCGAAAATTCGCAAGACCCAACACCTCTCACTCCAGGGCACTTTTTAATAGGTGAATCATTAATTCTAGTACCAGAGTATAATTACGAAACATCATCTATTTCATCACTAAAACGTTGGCAATTAACACAAAAAATGCTGCAACAATTTTGGCGCAGGTGGTCAAGTGAGTATTTGAGTCAATTTTTACATCGTTATAAGTGGGCAAATAAAACTCCTGAACCCGAGATCGGAGATTTAGTTTTAGTAAAGGAGGATGGACTCCCTCCAGCCAAATGGCTTTTAGGCAAAATCACTGCGAAACACCCTGGCTTGGACAACATTACGAGGGTAGTCACTCTAAAATGTAAAGATGTCACATTTAAACGACCTGTAACTAAACTGTGTGTTTTACCTGTCGCTCAATAATGGATATTTTTTTTGTAATCATTGAAAGTGATTTTGTTAATGTTTTTTTTTAAATGTAAACTGTGTTACATTTTTGATTTTTGTGTTTGTTCTTAGCCACCATGTCTTACTGACTTACATCTTTGTTTTTAATTTTAAACTTTATAATACAGTCCATTTTTTCGAATGTAGTTGGTTCATGGTGGGCTGGAACAATGGACATTCTGTCCATAGTGGGCGGAATGTACAATCTTACGTTATTAAGATAGTTTAAACGATATTTTAGTTACTTTAGTTCCTGATGTAACGATAGATGGCGTTGTACTTTTAGCACGTTCCGCTGAATCGCGGTGTTAAGAGTTGCAGCCGAAACATGACCTCTTTGTTTTTAGTAAAATAAATTGTCTTTTGTCAAAGTAAACTTTGTTTTTTATTCAAAAACAAAAACCAAAGTAACATTACGGAACAAAAATAGTAGACGTGATATGGTGTGTGAGTGAGAGTGTATGAGTATGATACTTTCTGAGTGCAAATTATTTCGTTGTTGTTGAATATATGTGTGACTATAATATTTGGGGAGTTCCCTCGATTATTCCAGGATTCCATAATCAGATCCTAACCTGATGGCCACGGGACAACCTTAGAAGAAAAAACGAAGAATTTTTCAAATCGGTCCATGCGTCTTTGAGTAATCGGGGAACATAAATAAAAAACCGGCCAAGTGCGAGTCGGACTCGCACACGAAGGGTTCCGTACCATTATCGCAAAACACTGCATAAAAATCACGTTTGTTGTATGGGAGCCCCCCTTAATTTATTTTATTTTAATTTATTAATTATTATTTTTTGAAGTAAATATTACACTAAACATTCTGTGAATATTTCAGGCGTCTACCTGTTGCCGTTATTAATATCGAGCAAAAAACGGCAAAAATATCACGTTTGTTGTATGGGAGCCCCCCTTTAATATTTACTTTATACTGTTTTTAGTATTTGTTGTTATAGCGGCAACATAAATACATCATCTGTGAAAATTTCAACTGTCTAGCTATCACGGTTCATGAGATACAGCCTGGAGACAGACGGACAGACAGACAGACAGACAGACAGACAGACAGACAGACGGATCGCGAAGTCTTAGTAATAGGGTCCCGTTTTTACCCTTTGGGTACGGAACCCTAAAAAGAATAAAAAAATAATCCGAGGAATTGAGAACCTCCTCCTTTACGCTTAAAAAAAAACCAAGGCTCTAGCCAACTAGAACGCACATATTACCTATTTGGAGAGGCACATTTTGGCACCAGCCACACAAATCAAGCCTAGATTTACAAAGTTTTATAATAAGCAGAACAACACTTAAAAACTTCATTTTCACTTCACTGGAAACATGCCAAGTTGTTCACACGGTCATTAATTTAATTTACTAATTGATTTCCTTTGAATACTTCAATTAAACACTTCATTTCCTCCAGTATTTATTAATTGAGTAAAATAAATGCTCGCGAATCGAAAGACTGAAGGAAAATATTATTTAATGCTTTACGAATCTATGATTATATACTTGAATGAACGTCTAGAGTTCTTCTGTACAATGGTACAGTAGAACTCTAGACGGACAATTTTAATTCTTTAAGTTAATGAACTTAAAGAGTTAAAATTGGTTTTTGTAGGACCTCT
This sequence comes from Anorthoa munda, assembly GCA_945859665.1. Classification (NCBI taxonomy): domain Eukaryota; kingdom Metazoa; phylum Arthropoda; class Insecta; order Lepidoptera; family Noctuidae; genus Anorthoa; species Anorthoa munda. The sequence goes on from OX243897.1 coordinate 26,379,974, forward strand.
GTAAGCACTGATTTGATTTTGAAATATTTCAACTGATGGAAAGCTACGTTCCATCAAAATCATTATCAGCCTATTAATGTTTACGGTTACCTATCATAAGTTCGAAAAACATTTGACCGGATTTCATTTCACCTAAAACTTTTCAACTATTATCGTTTCGTTTTTTTTTACTTCATCGAAGTCACGTCTGCCACTGTCTCAGTTGACCTATTATCAATTTGATTTTTTTCGTTACTCCGACGTTTCACTTGGTCGAAAAACTTTTTACCGAAGTTACACTTAGCCGAAATAACATTTGTTCGAAATGTTTATTTTTAAACGCTTATCAAAATACTAAGTGAGAGAGAAACAGTGGGCAAATACAAATGTTTAAAACAATGATTTAAAAAAAAAAATTGTCGTCGGGGCCCCGCTCCGCGGGGCTTCTATTTCTATCTGCAGGGTCTAAAGTAACCTAACACGAAGGAGATGACGGGAGCTGAGCTGAGCTCCCTTCATCCTCTTCGAACCTAACCTATCCGTGTCGGGGTACCCTGTTATGTATGTGTGCGTAGGAGTGCTGCGCCACACACCCCGCCCGCTAGCGGGCTAGAATGTTCCAAAAAATAAAACAGTGTGTAACCCACTACCGAGTTTGATTGACGTATGTCCTTCCGATCTTTCCCGTATCCAACACGTGGCGACGAGCGAACTAATTTTACGGTGCAAACTGCAAAATGTCTACAGGAACGACTTATGGCGTTCTTTCCACTTTTGACCACCAGTCACAAGAGTGGAATAGTTACAAGTTGCGATTAAATCAGTGGTTTATTGCAAACGACATAACCTCAGAAACGGATAAAGCAACAATCAAGCGGAGGGCGATATTATTAACGTCATTATGTGAATCCACGTTCAAACTTGCAAGTGACCTGGCGTTACCCAACAAGGTGGAAGAATTGAGATACGAATCGATAGTGAAACTACTCGACGATCACTTCACACCAAAAAGATTTGGGTTTGCAGAAAAATCAATCTTCTATTCAGCAACACAACGACCAGGAGAAAGTCACACTCAATGGGCGGCCAGAATCAGGGGATTAGCAACTCACTGTGCATTCAAGAATTTGGAGGAGGCCTTGCTGGATAAATTTATCATGGGCATGGCGGCAGGGCGTGAACGGGACAAACTCTTCGCGCAGGACCAGCAGGAGCTGACCCTCGCGAAGGCCATCGACTTGGCAGAGAGCGTGCGCTGCGCGCGCCAGGCCTCGTCGCTGGCAGCGTCAGGTACAGGGCCTGGTGCAGCGGCCCCGGACGGCGTCTTCAACATTACCAAGGAAAAGTGCAGTGTGTGTGGTTATACAAACCACACATCTAATCAGTGTCGCTTTAAAAGCTATAAATGTAAAAAGTGCGGTACAAAAGGGCATTTGCGTAAGATGTGCCCTAACGAGGGCAAGGTCAAATATGTAGATGAAGGTACTGTGGACGAAGGCGACGACGGTGAGTGTTTTTATAATATTAGGTGTATAAAAGGAAAACCAATGACGGAACGGGTACTGGTCAGTGGTCTATCTTTGGAGTTCGAGATCGATAGTGGGTCAGCGGTAAGCGTAATATCAGAAAATACATACAGATCGTATTTCAAGCGATTGCCGTTGTCAGTCACCAACAAAAAGTTATTTAGTTATACGGGAGAAAATATCGAAACCATCGGAGTTGTTTTGTTACCTATATCTTATCTCGGCCGAACACATACTCTAAATGTTTACATAGTGCGCGCAGCCGGGCCGTCGCTGCTAGGCCGCGATTTCATTCGTGAGTTCGATTTGGCGCCGTGTACGATAAGGCACTGTCATTATGCGATTCTAAACCCAATGTTGATAAACAACTCTCTAACATGTTCCCAAAAGTTTTCTCAGGAAATCTCGGATCGTTTAACAAATATAAAATAGAATTACATTTAAAACCCGATGCGAAGCCATTATTTTTCAAAGCAAGACCAGTGCCTTATGCATTAAAAGAAAAAATAGATAAAGAGCTCGATCGACTATTATCATTAGGCATTTTAAAACCAGTAGGACACTCCGATTACGCATCGCCTGTAGTCCCTGTTTTAAAAAAGGACGGAAGTATTAGACTATGTGCGGATTACTCAGTTACAATAAATAAACAGTTAATAGTCGATCAGTATCCTTTACCGACGGTTAATGATTTATTAGCCAAATTACACGGTGGCGTACATTTCAGTAAAATAGACTTATCTATGGCGTACAATCAATTTAAATTAAAGGAAAAATCACAAAGGTTAACTTGCATCAATACTCACCGGGGACTTTTTAATTTCACTAGATTGGTCTTTGGATTATCCAGCGCACCCGCCATTTTTCAACGCGCGATGGAATGCTTACTCTCGGGAATTGACGGGATCATCTTTCTATTGGATGACATACTGATAACAGGGGTAAATAAAGACCAACACATGCAGAGACTCATAACGGTCTTACAACGTTTAGACGATGCCGAATTAACCGTACAGTTGAGTAAATGTGAATTCTTTAAAGATGAGATTTCGTATCTAGGTCACGTCATAGATACAAATGGAATTAGGAAGTCACCCGATAAGGTCAAGGCCATAGTACAGGCACCCAAACCGTCAAATGTCTCACAACTACAGTCGTTCCTGGGCCTAACGAATTATTATCGGAATTACGTACCCGACGCGTCAACCGTTCTAAGTCCGCTGTATAACTTGTTGAATAAAAATATAAAGTGGCAATGGACTCATAATGGAATAAAAAATATCTTAGCATCCGATGAGACATTAGCACATTTCAACCCCAACGCTAAGTTAATATTAACAGTAGATGCATCGCCAACAGGATTAGGAGCAGGGTTATCACAAATAGGGGATGAGGGACAAGAAAGGCCGATATCATACGCTTCACGGACGCTGTCGTCTGCGGAAAAAAATTACGCACAAATTCAAAAGGAAGCAACCGCGATAATTTTTGGGGTAAGGCGGTTCCACCAATACCTATATGGTCGGTCCGAGCCCTTCGTGCTACGAACGGATCATAAACCCCTGTTGGCTATATTCGGGCCCCACAAAGGCATCCCCGAAGTATCTGCTAACCGTTTACAAAGATATGCTATATTTTTAGCGGCGTATAATTACACCATTGAGTACATCGGTAGTAAACAAAACAGCGCGGACTATTTATCACGGGCGTGTGTCGATACGAATACGAATAAAACAGAGACGCAGAACGAGCTAGTGGAGTGTTTGGATCGCGCGGCCTACGTTAACTTCGTAGTTGACGGAGACCTACCGGTGACGTTAAGCGACCTGCGTCGTGAGGCGGCTCTCAACCCGCAACTAGCTATTATCAAAAGCTATGTACTAAACGGATGGCCTAGGAAAGTTAAAGACGACGCAGACTTAAAACCATTTTTCAATTGTCGAGCACAACTATCATACGAAAATGGCATCTTAATGCGCGGTCATAAAGTCGTTATTCCTTCGTCTTTAAAAGACAGTGTGTGTAGGGAACTGCATAGTTCACATTTCGGTGTGGTGAAGATGAAGGCAGAGGCTCGTAAGCGGCTGTGGTTCCCGGGTATAGACGCAGCGCTGGAGCAAGTGGCGGGGGCTTGCAGCGTGCGCTGCGCCCCGCGCCACCGCACTCCCCTCTCGCGCCTTGGCCGTTGCCGCCACACCCGTTTTATCGGATACATATAGATTTTTTAGGGCCATTTCACGATTACATGTTTTTAATTATTGTAGATGCATATAGTAAATGGGTTGAATGTTATGATATGTCCTCTACTTATAATTCAAAGGCGGTTATAGGTAGATTGTACGATTTAATGTCGCGATTCGGAGTGCCACACACGTTGGTGAGTGACAACGGTACATCGTTCACATCTTATGAATTTAAGGACTTTTTCAATAAAAATGGCATTAAGCATGTCTTATCTCCTGTTTATCATCCGGCCAGTAATGGGCAAGCCGAGAGTTTTGTGAAAATCGTGAAAAAGGGGCTTAAGACTGTAATTTTTGAGGGGTGTAATAAGAAAAATATACATGGTAAAATAGCAAAATTTTTATTCGACTACAGGAACTCTAAGCACAGTACCACTGACAAGTCGCCCGCGGAGATAATATTTGGGCGCACGTTGCGTTCACGGCTAGATCTATTGAACCCAACCGCGCCGCCGCCATCGTCCACAGACCTAATTCGAACCGTCGAACGAAAACAGTCCTTACAGGCTAAAAACTATCGAGGTATACACAGAACTGACTTTAAAGCAAACGGAAAAGTGTGGATAACTAAAAATGAAAATAACAAAAAATTCAGCTGGATAAAAGGGATTATAAGAAGGAAAATCGGCAATATTATGTATGTGGTATACGTGCCACATTTAAGATGTGAAGTCACCAGACATGTAGATCAAATAAGGACTAGACTGAACACAACATCAGATGACGACCAGGATTGGGACCCGGACATGGTGCCCGATGTGGCGCCGCTCGCAACCACTAACCCCGAACCGGTTGCACTGGCCAGAGGGGGAGGAGAAACGGTAACGGACACGGAACAAGGAACGCCAGGTACCTCAGTGGCTCTGTCACACGCCGCCCCCATTACTCAAAGACGACGGGAAATCAGTCCTATTTTCTCGACCCCAACGTCGGGCCGGTACGTCAGTGATGATGATGACGGACCATCAGATACAACCACTGAATAAATTAGTTGTAGGTATTATCATGACTAGTGTAATTAGGTTAAGGGTAACTCTTAGCTTAAGGGGAAGGAGTGTTATGTATGTGTGCGTAGGAGTGCTGCGCCACACACCCCGCCCGCCAGCGGGCTAGAATGTTCCAAAAAATAAAACAGTGTGTAACCCACTACCGAGTTTGATTGACGTATGTCCTTCCGATCTTTCCCGTATCCGTTCTATTTCTATCTGCAGGGTCTAAAGTAACCTAACACGAAGGAGATGACGGGAGCTGAGCTGAGCTCCCTTCATCCTCTTCGAACCTAACCTATCCGTGTCGGGGTACCCTAAATTCCCGAGCTCGCTTCGCTCGCTCTTGGACAAATTCTTTGAGATAATTAATTAACAAAAATGTCTAATCCATGGCAGCTATTAATAAATCATTTGCATGAAAATTCGAAATAAATACGTAAACACAGACAAGACTGCGTGAAGTCGATTTTGCAGCGATTCGTTTCTGTCACAAAATTTTGTAACACAACATATTGACTTTTTATGACATTATTTCAATTTTAAATTGAAAATGCTACCAAGTCACCGGCTATATATTTGTGACTAAATAATATTCCCTAAAATGTTGTTTCGGTTTGGTGAAAATATGGCAAATGAAAAAGTTCAAAAGAGGCTTCGGCCAAAAGCAAAAAGTTATTTTGTAAATCGGCGAAATGGTGTTCAGTAAAATAATACCTACGGCAATTGATACTTCGATGATCTGAAATTATGTCAAATAATGCATATAGCAAAAAAGACGTCGGTCAATAGTTTTCGGTAAAATTAAATTCGAACAAAAAAGATTCGGAAATGTGATCGGTTCCCAATGTTTACACTGCTGGGACACAGGCCTCCTCTCTGTGAGAGAAGGAATGGGCCTGAATCCACCACGCAGGCCCAGCACGTCCGTTAATTGTTTATATAGATTTATAATCCGAGAAAAAAATACGATTCAGACTAAATTAATAAATGCCCACAGTAAGCTGCAGAGCTATATACTCTCTGACTAGTAGTTCATACTTATTATAATGGCTTTGTAATATTAATTTATTGAGTCTTCAGAAGCATCAGAGGGAGGAGGATAGGTTGATTAAGTATTTAAACCCATGGTTTAACTATACTCAGGTAATATATATACCTACATAAGATCACAACTCTATTAACTATAATACACCCACAATTCCCTACTCCACTCACGACTCGGGTAAAAGTTAAGTAAATTAAGTAAGTTGTCACCCAGATAATGTTTTAATTACTTCTATGTTCTAGCCACAGTTCAAAAGTCACGTGCGCCTACAATTACGTACTCTTCAAAATTAAACTACACACTAACGTTGTTTCTTGGCAAACACAGGTATTAACTCTTGCCTTTCTAGGATTATTAGCTTATCTAAGAGGGGTTTAATCATGACTACTTAATTTGATAAATTAATAGATATCCCTTTAAGTAAACTTAGTTAACTCTGCCACAGATAATATAATACTAGTATACAGAAGCCTCATCCCATACAAAGAAACCGTGCCGACGTAACTAGCGTTTTTCATCTGATTAATCTTGTTATTTTTGTAAGTACATCAATCGCGTTCGATCCCCTTTCACGGCAATAGATGGTGTTAGCAGCGACTTGCAAGTAAAAGGGTTTACTAGGTTCGTGAATATGTTTTTCTTTACATACAGTGACGGTTCGTTTTAAAGTAATTTTTTGCACGTTTTTCAGTTTTTTTGCACCAAAATATGTTACAATGCAAATTTTAACAATCGAGTGGAATACCTCAGAAATTTAAAAATGCGCCATCTATTGGCATCAATTTTAAATTATCCGTTCAAACAATCTTTGAAATGTGAATTAAGAGCCCAATATTCCATAATTTTGTACTTAGGAGAATTAATTAAACAAGAACATACAATTTTTATGTTCAATTCCAGAAAATGTTAATTTTACACACAATTCTATTGAATTCTGTCTGAAATGTCGCGCCATCTAGTGAGATTTATTTGAATCAATTTTTTTTCTTAGCTATGAGACCCCGTGACTCTGCTAAGAGACGCTAAATAACAAAGGCATCTTAAAATAATTAACCCTAGAAATTAAACAATAAAGTAATGAAAATAGATATTTCAATAACGGAGGTCTAATAATTATAATTTCAAAGATTAACGTTCTTGTTATAAAGTAGTTTAATGTTCCTTAAACTGAGTAATTCATCAACTCGTCCTACATGCCTACAGCCCATTTAGGACGACTTGCAGAAAATCTAAATAAATAATATTTTCATTTTGCAACTCGTTCCCATTTTCATTTTGTTTTATTTTTATTTTCGTTTTGCTCATAGATTATTTAATATTAAAAATGTCACTACCTAAATAATATTTTTCTAGAACAGTTGTTGTGAATGTGAGTTGATGAATTACCGAATTACTCCTTAACCGATGTACAATTCCAGAGTTATTAAAAGTTGAGTTTCTTGGAATGAATGTTTCAGGCAAACTCTTTTATTTCATTTCTTTCAAGTACCTTTGTCTACCACCTACCAACGCTGACACTAACTAAAAACGTTAGTGAATACAAAATGGTTATTTAAAATTAAATGCTTTGGGTACATTATTTTATCTCTGTGCTTTAGTCAATATCTACGCATAATCTAAACTAATAACATTAATAAACAAGAAAAAATCATGCTGTGCAGTCGGAGGAAACATTTTCGCGAACTGGCTGCCTCCTGATCTTCCGACTGCACAGCATGATCTTATCTTGTTTACAGCTTTTTAGTTCGCTTCATAAATAGTCGGGTTATTGTTTTTTTTTATTATTTACAACTTTTGTTAGTTATCTTTTTTTTTTGAATTACTTTTAAACATATAAGTGGTATATATTTTTGTAATCACCTCTTAAGGTTGCATTAATCGATCATTCTTCCATAACTACATACTTTTTTTTAACTTCACCTATCTAAGAACACTTGGGCGGTCAAGATGTATCTAAAGACGACGTGTCTTAATAATATAAATCCATCTAGCGGTTTGAAATATAAACAAACAAACATACAAGATACGCGCGAAAAACAGTTCCTTGCATTCCGGTAAAAACAGCTAAAATCGTTTGTTCGTAAAACCTCTGGATATTACTGATCTAATTAGGGTTATATCTTTCATTATTGAAAAAGAAAACTATCGTTGAGTGCATTCAATCCAGAACAATGCACGGTACCGCACATACCACTAGAGCGAATCCTCGAGAAAAATTACTATAAAATAATATCATAATTATTACAAAAGAAGGCTTAATAATCAAGAAATTGTTAAGCATCATTAAAAAAGTCGCGTTCAATTTATATCACAAACTGTTTGACCTATTTTTTGCGTCTCCAATCAATTTGCGCTTTTTACTTGCACCTATTCGCTTCACAACCTTTGCACTTCAATACAGTTCGCCGAATAGCAATTAAATGAAGAGCCATACAAATATTGACACCATTTCTTTTTCGTTTCCAATTTGGCGATTTTGGTGAAGAATATTGGATCTTCTTGAATATTTTTTTAAATTGGATTTTAATATATTTCGTGTTTGGAGTAACAAAAATAATTATCGAAGAATCAAATCTTACTTCCCGACTGCGTGAAAACAAAGACATGGTTATAATTTTCCGAAGTCTTTGTAAGAGAGCTTCTTTATACCTTCTTTTAAACATTTGGATGAATATTATTTAAAAAAGTGAATACCACATACATGTTGTGTCTACCTTACTTTGTAGAGTGTCACTGAATAGGTCTGTTTTAAAATCAATAATGATGTTTCCTTGGCCAGCACGTATGTTATTACGAACACGTAGTCTCCAACTGCATGTTATGCGTTGCTTCTCGTTTAATATCTTTTCTGTCATTACGTTTTCTACATTAACTAGTTTCCTTTTTATTTAGTTATTATTTTATGTGACCGAGATTTTTTATTTCCTAATTTACTCCTTTTTAGGGTTCCGTACCCAAAGGGTAAAATCGGGACCCTATTACTGAGACTTCGCTGTCCGTCTGTCTGTCTGTCTGTCTGTCACCAGGCTGTACCTCATGAACCGTGATAGTTAGACAGTTAAAATTTTCACAGATGATGTATTCCTGCTGCCGCTATAACAACAAATACTAAAAACAGTATAAAGTTAATATTTAAGGGGGGCTCCCATACAACAAACGTGATATTTTTGCCGTTTTTTGCTCGATATTAATAACGGCAACAGGTAGACGCATGAAATATTCACAGAATATTTAGTTGTATATTCTCTTCAAAAATTAATAATTATTAAATTAAAATAAAATAAATTAAGGGGGGCTCCCATACAACAAACGTGATTTTTTTGCAGTGTTTTGCGATAATGGTACGGAACCCTTTGTGTGCGAGTCCGACTCGCACTTGGCCGGTTTTTTTTTATAGTACGATGCGACAGTGTGAAGTCATTTTTATCATTCAAATAGACTGGTGCTATGAAAGTACAAAAATTGCCTTCGTATCTGTATTTTTTAAATAACTCATGCTGCCATTGGCCTGTAGACGTGCTCTGTCGAGTATAAATTCCGATATCATTGGATGTTTCTGACACCATTTTATCAGTTGCAACCCGTAGAATGTGCTGCCCGATAAATGCCAGCAACGTCGACCCGAATTATGAGTACATTGAGTACGTGCCTTTGTTAAAATCTGTTTCATATTATTGTTAGGTATATGGGAATTTAAATGCAGTGCCTATTATACTTTTGTACACAGTGACAAAGTTAGCACTTCCTTGGTACTTCACACAAATTAATAATACCTAAATCTGTGTATACTGAAAGAGAAGGGGGTACCAATAAAGATGAAAAAGTGAACAGTTATGCAACTAGTCAATAGATTTTGTACTATATGCTCACATAACTATTCATAACTTGAATTATTATTATCTATACTAATATTATAAATCTATACTAATATTATAAAGAGGAAAGAATTTTTTGTTTGTTTGTTTGTTTGTACCGAATAGGCTCCGAAACTACTGGACCGATTTGAAAAATTCTTACACCAATAGAAAGCTACATTATTCCTGAGTGACATAGGCTATTTTTTATCCCGAAAACGGGTCCTGTGGGGTGGCCCACGGGAGCGAAGCCGCGCGAAGCAGCTAGTTCTATATAAAAAGAAAGATAAAGGACGAAATCTACAAGTCAGTGATTAGATCTGTGTTACTGTATGGATCAGAATGTTGGGCTGTGAAAAATATGGATTAAAAGAGTTTTCATGTAGCAGAGATGCGAAGGTCATCGAGCATTTCACTGTTGTCGTCCATGTAATTAAGTACTTAAGTAAACGTAATATTTTTTTATTTTATTTTTGTATTTGTCGTTCAATAAACTAGCTTGTAACTATTTCTGAGTTTATATAAACAGCACAATTATAAATTAATTTAATATCATAAAGCCTAGGGCTTATTTATTTATTTAATACTTCATGCACACACAAGTACAGAGGTGGACTTAATGCCTTAGGCATTTTATACCAGTCGACCTTTGGGTGATATTAAAACAATTTATAGAGTCGATTATCCCACTCTGCGTGAATACAACCGCTTGACGCGATTTTATCGCGGTTGGCCGCCATGGCAGTCAGCCACTATTCCAAACATATCAGGCAGCTGGCTGCTCATATGAACCGCCTATGCAGCTAACCGCTAGTGCGTAAGAAGGCTTAGAGCGGGATATTTTTTGCCATTTTAAATTGAAGATTCTATCCACACAACCATTACAATGTTGAGATAGATGTGCGGAGTGACAAGAATGGATAAAGTGAGAAATGAGTATATTAGAGTAAGTTTGAAAGTGGCGCCAGTGACAGTAAATATGAAAGGAAATCATTTTTCCTGGTATGATCATGCGATGAGGAGGGATGAAACGCATGTTACTAAAAGAGTTAAGATAATAATTAATTGTGGATAGGTGGAGAGGAAGGGAAAGTCCAATGAAAAGATGCGTGGACTTTAAGAGGAGTGACATGAAAGAAAAGGGAGTCAGTGATAGCGTGACGGGGTCAGAATGGTATGGAAGAAGAAAACATGTTGCACCGACCCCAGGTTGTTACCTGGATTTAGGAATTGGGATTACCTGGGATAAGGGAAAGGAGAAGGAGATCACCAGCCCTAAAATACGTAGCTTCATCAACATAAATTTTTGCTTTTAACTACTCTATTAGTTCTTACTACTCTATTAGTCCTCATTTAAGTCAGTAACTAAAAAGCCAAGTGAGATGCCTGTAATGTTCCCAGAGGCGGCAACATTAACTCTGACTCCAGAGTTGGACACATCCTCACACGAAAAGAAGAAGTCTGTAGTCACCCCTTTCTACCAATATAATCTTTCACACAGTACATTCAGATCACCAGCCATACCTGATCATCAGTAAAATAGATGCTGTCAAAACATGTCACACGTCAGCTATTCTGATTGGCAGAAAAAAATATTTTGTGCAACATTCCGGAAAATTAAAAATTATTCAACCTGAAAAGAGCCCTCGTGTAACGGACAGAAAGCGTAGGTGAAAGAAATATTCATTCATTTCTACTGTTTCTGCGACACTTGTTGATTCCCGGGAAACTCTTCATTATTCATGCTGAATTGTAGGTAGATACTTGAATTTACCTGAGGTTGGTTCTCAAGCTATAATATTAGTATGTTTAGATTGTGAGTAACATAAATATGAATATTTAAGAGAAGCAAATCAGGTGATTTACTGTAAAATGCTACAGTGTTTTCAAGCTTCTAGATATCTATTAATGTACAATTTTGAAGAAAAATCAAAGCATATCTAAATGAGATAATCCCACCGTACCCCTCAGATTTGTTAGAAACAGACAAACTTTAAGATCTAACCTGATTAGTACCCACCTATATTAAAACTATTGTCAGGTTAAAAGCCACTAAGCTAGCCCCTGAACTTTAAATACCTTCATACAAGCTGTAATTATAAAGTTAACTAACCATTTAATTTTTTATTTAAATATGATTATAATTTTATTAGCTACCCTATTGCCTTACCTTAAAAGTCCAATTAAATTTTATAGCTTATAAAATTTGGTAAAATTGGCGCTAAAGCTACTACCATTAGAAACTGACTCTCACATTCGGAAACAATATTATTACTTTAATCCTTTATTGACGTTATTTATGGATGGATTAAATACGGTTGATCACATCTACCGATATCATTAGTTCAAACAAGAGCTAATATATAATACCAAAATAATATTTAATACACCGATAGGAAAAATGTCACAAAATAATTTTGTTTAATGGCACCTGGCATATTAGATGAGAGTTACTCATAAGAAGTTTTGCTGCCTACCTCGGTGACAGGCTGATATTTTTACAGCGGCTAAAAGGGAGCCCATAGGATTAGAACATATAAATGTGTACGTAAATTCAACAGATTTTCGCGTGCAAAGATGTCACTCAAGATTAGAGGTGTAATATGATGTAGAAAGAGTTCATTAGGGGTACTCAAGAAATACGCACGAAATAGAATTAAGTTAATGCAAATGTCGAGGAGAATAAAATAGGAGGTTCCTACTTATTAAGAATTCTTTCCTTATTTTCACTGACATAAAATGTTTTGAGAGGAGATCGTCGCTAACCAATAACAGCCGCATGGGCCGTTCTTCAAAGTAAAGCATCGCTGAACGAGGTTGGTCTGTGAATGAATGACTATCATTCCGTACCGAGACTCATCCGCGCCTTGGAAAGCACGTTATGCCGTTGGTCTCGGCTGACATTCGAAGACAAAGACAAAAATTCTTTCTTTCAACAAAGCCATTAAGCAGCACTTTTGAACGTCCAAAATTTAAATTTATAAGTTATAATAATTGATTCTACCGTGTATTCGGAAAAGTAGCTTAATATGGAGAAGAACGGACAAGAAACTTCACACTTACTCTTTTAAAAAATCTATTTTACAACATTTACATAAATTCATATATGTGAGGACGATGAACCCAGCACTATACTACGTTTAGGTATAAAGTTTTACAAGCACTAAAAGTTAAATTCATTCATATTAATAGGAACATGTGCTCACATCAGTCGGTGTCCATAACGCAAAAAAATTGTACCTACCTACAAAAGACACCGACTTTCAAAAATAAAGTTATTTTTCACTTTGTAGTTTTTTTATTTAGAAGTCGGTAGTATTTTTTTGTAAAAAAGCTTTTTATTTAATTTGTTTTGTAACACATTTTGGTACAGTGAAATTGCAAAAACGTGCAAAAAATACTATAAAACAAATCGTCGTTGTAAACAGTATTCACGAACCGAGTAAACCCTTTTACTTGCAAGTCGCTGCTAACACTAATATCCGTGGAACGGAACTGAACGTGATCAATTTTCCTAGAAAAGTAATCAGCTTAATCAGACGAAAAACGCTTCTTACGTCGGCACGGTTTCATTGTATGGGATGAGGCATCTGTATGCTAGTATTATATTATTCTGTGCCCATACATAATAATTTACAAATCGATTGACGTAAGAATCGTCAAAATCGGCCAACGCGTTTGGTCTCAAGAACGCCACATAGGAATAAACATACATACATACATAGACTGTTAAACACATTACCCGCCTTCGGCAGTCGGGTAAAAAGGCAAAGTAAAAGCTTATATAAGGTATAATGCAATTCGACCCCTCTCACATCAGAACCTTTAATGGCATTGGCACATCACAGCAGGCTGGTTTTGTTACTATTAAATTGGAGTCATATTGACACACGAATCCAATTCAAAAACCAATTTTACCCAAGGGATTGAAATGTCACCGAATCCATAACATGGTGACTTTGACTTCCTTTGATATTTCCACACAAAAGTAACAAAATTATATTTCGGGATGTTTCACCATTTCGAGTCATATGAACACTGTCCACATTGGTTATTTCTGATATATTGTGTTCGGGCATTCAAGTCAGCCAATTTACCTCACATTTCGATACTGTTCCGCTTTTGGGAGTCTTTCAGGATACCTTTATGGTTTGGACGGAGGAAAATATCACTTGGAAAGTTTTGAGTATGAATATGAATAAGAGTAGGGGCAAACCAAAGAAGCGGAAAGAAATCGGCAGTGAATCATCATTGCTATTCAAGCAACGTGGTAATGCTGTAAGCGTTTTGGGCACTTTTCTCATTGAAAAAGATGTGGATAAAAAAATACGGGTCGCGTCTGCCCGTCCGCAGCTTAGCTTATAGAAAGCTATAACTTGGCATGGATATACATATTAATCAGGCCGACCAAATGGTAAAATAAAACAATGATTATTTTTTGTGCTTCCTCCTGTACACGTAAAGTGGTAATGTTTTTTTTCCCGTCTATCCCATTCGGGGGGTATCGTTGGATAGGCCATTCAAAAATATTACAGGTCTGTGAAAACCATTTTTCGATTCAGGTATGCGTTTGCGTAAAATTAAGCTTAAGATGGCAAATTTTAGTTATAGTCAAGTGTACCCCCTCTGCCAGCTGGTTGCTTCTGGATATGTGAAAAAAATCTCGGCAGTAGTATATATAACGAATAAAAAGGAAAACTATCACAGCTAAATTGGCCTTACAAGTTTACGAGTAATAGTCGATCAACTTAAAAATGTACTTGGGAAAGTAAAAAAATTGTATATTGATGTATGGGGACAACAGTTTTCCCCTCGTTAGAGCAATGTTCGGTGCTTTCATTATTTATGAACGTTTGTAATGTTACCTATTTATTTTGGTGAATGTAACTGTTTATAAGGAACCCCGATACATGGTAGACATCCCACCCATACGCACCAAACGTTTTGGCAATACTTTTATTATGTGCACAGCAAATGAGTGGAATTCCCTGCCGGAGTCTTTATTACCCGATAGCTACAACCTGGGCGTCTTTAAGTCAAGAGTTAATTGATTTCTTCTAGGCAAGCGTGCTTCATCGTTGACCACATCATCGCTTACCATCAGGTAAGATAATGGTTCAGCGCAAGACAACAACTAATAAAAATATAAAAGAATACCCTCTGTGCGTGAGTCAGACTCGCACTTGACCAGTTTTTTTACCTGCCCCAGCACTCTTCTATTTCCACTATCGTTACTCATTATTCTATGGGGGTAGGCAAAATGAATGAATGCTACCACAATACACATATATATACCACAAAATCCTAAAATAACTTTGGAATATTAATCCATACTAATAATTATAAAAAAAATACGATAGTAACTCTGTCTGTCTGTCTGTTACCTTTTGACGCCTAAACCACTGAACCGATTTAGAAGAAATTTGGTATGGAGATATTTTGAGACCCTGGGCAGAACATAGGATAGTTTTTATCCCGGAAATCCTCCTTTAGACGGTAGAAAGGGGGGTGGAAGTTTGTATCATAAACTGATAATTTCTTGAGTAAGGCAGCCCACACACATACAATAAAGCCTCAATATAAAAAACTTAAGCTTAGCTTAAGTTAAGCTATTCATAGTACCAATGCTGCGCAAACGAAGTCGCGGGCAACAGCTAGTTAAACTATAATCGATATTATCAGGGCAATACATAATCAGGTTTCTGATCAATAAATCCTAAGATAAGTGGACCGGTAGTGTGAGCCAGTAATGCTCGAAGCGGATTATTGATGCCAGCTCCATCGCGATATCGCACCTGAGACCTGTTGCTAATAAATTAGGGGCTTAATATTTGTTTAAATTTTGTTTAAAATTTATTTTCTAGAGTATTGGAAGTGTGTTAGTAAGTCCTTCCTGTATCAAACCTCACCTTGCTTTTATATTGCATGAATACCTCACACACAGCAGTCTTACTCAAGCACACACACATAATGTAAATTTGTTTTCATAATGCTCTACCTATGCCCACAGGTGGTGTACACATGGAATATGGACTTCAACCGCAGCATCCTCAACGCGGCCACCATCCTGGTCCCGAAGACCACGGCCACGCCATCGTCGAACACCATGCCGACTTGGGCACATAACTCCTGGGTGTGTCTCTTCACGGCTATGCTGGCAGTCGCTATTGGAGGGAATGTCATCGTTATTTGGATCGTTACAGGTAAGAAACCATTATGTTTTTGATTAATAGTCTGTTATTTATGTAAAACTCGCTGTAGCTAGCTAGCTGGCTTCGAACAGGTGTACTAATGAATAATATAAACTATTTTCGTTCATACTAAATTTATCCAGACATTTGCAAAAAAAAAACAAAAAAATTAAAATTGCCGTTCAGCCGTTCTGAAATCATGCAATTCGGCAATTGAATTTTATTATTATAGATTTGCTTTTTCAATTGGCTTCGCCCCAGTGACTTATCCCACCAACGACCATTAATTATAAATTTCGGGATAAACAGCAGTATAAAAGTACAGATATTATACAAACCCAAATTTGCCGTAGGTATAGTAAGGTACAGACAGGAAAAAACTTTTTAACAAAAAATTAAACCGACTTCCAAAACAAAGCACGACAAAGCGAAAAATTATTTCCTGTCTTTGGTACCTTTTTTTTCGTTTTTACACCGACTTCCGAAAATAAAGTTATTTTCCGCTTTGTAGTGTTTTGTTTTGGAAGCCTGTTATTTTTTTTTTAGTACGCCCAAAGCTTATAGGTTCGCGTCACCGACATGCTAATGTGATGTGTTGTGTCAATGAAAACTGAAAACTTCGGAATAACTGGCCACTAATAATAAACAGACCGCTACGCTGGTACAGAATCCAAGTTAAAATTTTTTGGCACGTACGGTAGTCCTTTCAACTTATATTTATAGAACTTTACAAACTTCTGGGTATTTGGTATGCTAGGACACAACGTGGCTTTAGCCGTCATAACTATTAAACTGAAAATAATTCTAGGTTAAGGACGGTGCCTGAATTTATATTTGTATTAATATTTGGAGTTAACAACGTGTCAAACCCTACTTTAGTTCCAAAATTTGACCGGTTTTCAGGTTAAAATAGTTTGATAATACTCAACTTTATTTTAATTCAGAAACCGGGGTTTAGTCGTTCAGCAGTTTTGTAAGTTAAAATAAAAAAATGAGACATCTAATTTTACGCCATTTTTAGCCGCTTGCCACAGACAAAGGGTATTGTTTTTTGCATAAGGAAGTAATTTATTAGCGGCTGTCAACTACACAATAGTAAAAAGGGAAAAGGGTAGTTTATGAAGCTTAGGGATACGTAGTTGTATAATTTGATTTAAAAAAGTTAAGCTGAACAGAATGTAAAACTGTCAACAACTCTTCGGCTTATGTGAATATCTTAATTCTGAAAACCTAGACAAAATTACCGACAACGTATCAGAAAATTTAATACGATTGTCAAAGGTTGTCTACTCATATGGCATTACCAAGTACGATCGAAATGTCTCGGGTCTTGTACTTTGGACTATTGTTACCGCTGATGGTATATCAATTGTTAGCACCCTTACGCACTAGCGGATAACCTCGGGGGCAGCTAACCGCGTTTGGAGGCAGGTGGAACAGGGTATAAAGACTCAGAAACCTCCATAGAAAAGGGAGGATCCTCTGACCAGACGGGTGTTGTCTGGTCCGGGCAACTGCCCAACGGTTATTGTCGGACTGTGGTATGTGTCTAAATTGCGCCGAAAACTTTGCTTGCGCAATCCAGGATTTGTGTGACGTCATAGTTTGTAAGTGGCGGCGTCGGTGCCGCATCACCGCTTGGTATTGTACGCACTTAACCGCCACAAAATTTCAACCACGGCGGTTGACCGCGTCCCGCTTCTCAGCTGGCCGCCATCTTATACGCACTGATGGTTCATGGGCGGTTTAGTTTGCGGCGAGCCGCTGTTGATATATGTATTTAAGCAGAGCGGGACCCTCGACCCTAGGGCATTGCACACTACCTTATTATTTTATGCTTATTACGAGGTGGCGCGAGAATACAATACTTGGACGGACGTGGAGGTTTTGTCCTGCATTGGGACAGTATCAATCTACCTATTTATTTCCAAACTCTATTGGGAACGGCTACCAGTTTAACTGGATTCAGATGGATAGTATTTTATATGGAGCGACTGCCTATTAAACTTCCAAAACCTATTAACGGCGAGGAAACGTCAGGAAATCTGACTCCATTGAGCATAATTGAGACAGTAAAGGCTATTAAAAATAAACATGGATACAAAATGTTGGCGTTTATTGATGTGCATATGACATTCTACTTTAAGGTGATATACGATTATTTTTAACCGAGTTCAAAAACGAGGCGGTTCTCAATTCGACTGTATTTTTTTATGTGTGTTACCTAAACGATTTACTAGGTAAATCGATTTTGATGACTATTTTTAGGGTTCCGTACCCAAAGGGTAAAAACGGGACCCTATTACTAAGACTTCGCGATCCGTCTGTCTGTCTGTCTGTCTGTCTGTCTGTCTGTCTGTCCGTCTGTCTCCAGGCTGTATCTCATGAACCGTGATAGCTAGACAGTTGAAATTTTCACAGATGATGTATTTCTGTTGCCGCTATAACAACAAATACTAAAAACAGTATATTAAAGGGGGGCTCCCATACAACAAACGTGATATTTTTGCCATTTTTTGCTCGATATTAATAACGGCAACAGGTAGACGCTTGAAATATTCACAGAATGTTTAGTTGTATATTTACTTCATAAAATAATAATTATTAAATTAAAATAAAATAAATTAAGGGGGGCTCCCATACAACAAACGTGATTTTTATGCAGTGTTTTGCGATAATGGTACGGAACCCTTCGTGTGCGAGTCCGACTCGCACTTGGCCGGTTTTTTTTATTTGAAAGCTGGTGCTTTTCTTGTGGTGTCATTTAAATTTGATCAAGATCTGACAAGTAGTTTTAAGTTATCCTTAATAATGCGTATTTTGTTGTTCATAGTACCAAAAACAATTTATAAAAATGAAAATAAAATTAAATCGACTTCCAAAACAAAACACTACAAAGCGGCAAAAAACTTTCTTTGTCGAAGTCGGTGTCAAAAACGAAAAAAAAGGTACCAAAGACAGGAAGTTATTCTTCGATTTGTCATGTTTTGTTTTGGAAGTCGGTTTAATTTTTTTGTTAAAAAGTTTTTTCTTGATTGCTGTATTCGGCTATATTTAATATACATTAAAAACAAAAAGAAATACATATTACCTATTGAACAACGATGATTAAAATAAAATTTCGTAAAATTATAGAACAACAATCACACTAATATTATAAAAGAAAAAGTTTGTGAGTGTGTTTGTTACATCTATGTTATCTATTGGCCGCCATGGCAGTCAGCAACTATTCCAAATATATCAGGCAGCTGGCTGCTATCATTAACCGCCTATGCGGCCAACCGCTAGTGCGTAAGAAGGCTTAGAGCGGGATACTTTTTGTAATTTTTAATTGAAGATTCTATCCGCACATCCATGAGAATTTTGAGATAGATGTGCGGAGTGACAAGAATGGATAAAGTGAGAAATGAGTATAATTATTCGAAAAAGTTTTAAATTGGCGCCAGTGACAGAAAAGTTGAAAGGAAACCGTTTGTCCTAGTATGGTCATGTGGTGAAAAAAAAATCGCCTAATCATATTAAAGCAAACATTTTCTAAGAAAAGAATAAACACAGAACCTTTTGTAATAACACTTTTATTCATCCAGCAGTCACTAGACCGCAGCACTCTCTATTGTCCCTGAAAGCCGCATAATTACCTATTGGCTCATGGCTAAATTAAAACAATAAAGCAGGCAGACAAAACTTACTGTAACAGCCGGATTTGACTTGACTCGCAGAAAACCCTGTTCATAAACTTGGTTGGAATAGCGAGCGATAGAATTAAGTTACTTAATTCTCAAGGCCGGATTCTGAGCATGTAAATATACTGAGGATACAAAGATCGCCGTTGATAGGTGCGATGCGACAATATGACAACGCGTTTTGCATTTTTTTGAAATAGTTTTACAGACGACATATTAATTTAAACAAATGCAAAAACAAAATCATCCAATATCAAGCATTTTTTTTAATAGCCTACATTATTTGCTACCACTGGGAAAATGCTTCCCCTATTAAAATGAATATAGCATTTGGGGACGACTGTGACCAGCAATGGACATCCTTCGGCTAAAATGATAATGATGAGATGATTTTGATGATTAGGTATTAATTTTAATAACAAAAAAAAACAAACTGACTTCCAAAAAAACACTGCAAAACGAAAAATAACTTTCTTTTCCGAAGTCGGTGTCGAAACACGGAAAACAATAGGTACTAAAGACACCGGTTTGTTTTTTTGGTAAAAAGTTTTTTATTAATCTATAGTTTTTTATATAGCCAAAGTACATCTCATGACGATTCCAATAAGCCCATACACGACTAGGATACAATGTTTTATTTCGGAGTACCAGTGCCTACCCGCCGGCTTCATCATCAGATCAGTTCGATGGTACCATTTTCATCAGCACTATGTATTTATAAGTATTTGCTTCATCATAGTCGTTATACTATTCGAGATATCTTATAACCCATGACATACTTAGCATTAAGGAATTCTATTGGGCATCTGTGGTCTTCTTCATCAGTTCCACTTCACCAAATGTTACTTTCTGAGTGCATATGATTGCATTGTTGATAAAAATACCAATATCGCTATATGTATGCCTATAAAATTTGAGGAGTTCCCTCGATTTCTCCAAGATCCCATCATCAGATCCTGACCTGATGACTATGGGACCAACTGGAAATTATACCTTTCAAATAAAATAAGAATTTTCCAAATCGGTCCAGGCGTCTTACAGTAATCGGGGAACATACATAAAAAGAAAAAACCATAAAAGATTCCGACGAATTGAGAACCTCCTCCTTTTTTTGAAGTCGGTTAACAATACGTTTTCTGTTAGATTTAAAATTATGTGAACTTTCCCTTTAATATTATAGTTTTATTAAGACATTGAATTTTGGAAACAGACACATCCACAGATCCATCTTCACTAACACTTCGCTACAAATGTAATGCGCAAAAAATGGCAACCTGTTTTTCGATTACCTAACGCCCTAAAACCTGGAGTCAAATTGACTTTATGCGCTATCACCAACGCGACGATACCGTGGAAGTGGTGTAGTGCTGTGAATGCAAAATTTAATTGTACCTGCCATTTACTCGAAGAAGTAGATAGTGTAGTTTTTGTTCGGCTTAAAGATATTTTATTCTTTTTTTTCTCTTAAACCAGCACGCGACTTTACCGTCAAAAGTAATAAATGTAATAATCAGTTTTCGCATTATGCATTGTACTACAATATACTGACAAACAATAGTGTCTTGCGTGTTGATAGAATTTAGTTTCTCTTCGAGTCAAGTAAATTCAGACAAGTAAATACGTTTTTTGACATTTTTTTTCGTTTACCGAAATAGACGGACATCATTAGTATTATAACAATCAGCCGCGCGAGAGTACCTACCCGACTTAAATACGGTACTTCTACTAACTGAGTGATAAATTCGTTCAATCTTTTTTGTGTAGATGGATGAGAAAATAAAAAGTGTTTATGTCAAGACTAATGAACATTCAAACTTTTTGTAATACGGAAACGAAATTATATAACAAACACATTTATACGAAGTAATTCTTAAATAACTAGATATTATATGGTATCAGTCATTAGAAATATAATTAAACATTTAATGACTACAAGTTATTAGTTAGGATCACGATGAAGACGCATTCCAGAGGATCACTCACACTATCTTCATACAATTTTCATTACAGAAATCGCTTAATTTATTAATATCAGGATCTAAAGTATGGCAGACTTAAAATAGTAAAATAATTCTGACAATAACGTGAAATGTTATCATTATAATAAAATCACACCTACGGAGAACATACAAGTGGTTTAACCCAAGGATCTATTCTAGGCCCTGTTATTTTCTGCCAAAACAAAGGCTATTTTGGAATCCTCCAATTTATTATTTTTGTGTTTCAACGTTTCTCACATAAACGACATTTAGAGGTTTCCTTATGTAGTGTCGGATTTCCTGTTACGAGAACGCCTGTGGGTATGTTAAGAATATTTACTTCATGTACTGTTAACGATGTAAGAAGATATACGTGTAAAATGGGTTTATGGGGCAGAGCACACGTTTAAGGAATAACAGGAAACTCGAATAATTGGACCATTGGTGTAGGCTTGTAATAATGTTTTGGCTGTGGGTGACAGGTGTGGATGACACTCACATGTCATCACCAGAATATCACATGTCATCGAATTTTCGGTTCTAAGAAATGCCTCAGTTTCCTAACAATGTTTTCCTTTACCGTTACTAGAGCAATAGCGATGGAAAATAAAGTAGTAAAATAGCGTCCCTGTCTGGGTTTGATATAAAGACCTACAGCTAATTATTGTTACATATTGCTTACACAAATGAAATAATACCTTCAATTAATCAATGTATTCTTTGCAGCACATCGGCGCATGAGGACAGTCACCAACTACTTCCTCGTGAACCTCTCCTTTGCTGACCTGATGATGGCGTCCCTCAACTGTCTCTTCAACTTCATTTACATGTTACACAGGTTAGTATTTTTTTTATTAAATTACTGATTCCATTACTGACAAGGTATAATTGATTTTACGGAAAGCTCTCAACATTGTAAGTACTCGCCATTATGGAAATCTCTAACTTTGGGACAAACCCTGATCATGAAAAAAACAGCAGCACCGAAAATTTATGTTTTTATAACTTGACAAAGACTTTCATACATATTTTCATTTCTAAAGAACTTTAATAGATAAAAAGCAGATGACGATGGCACCAACAAACAATCTACATTATGCCTTGCAAAGACAGGCTAATAATGAATAATCCAGTAATTTATATGTACCAAGAATACTCAAGATCACTAGGGTGTCGGTTGCGTAATGATATCCAATGTCAAAAGAACGCTTACGTCATTAGTATGAGATAAAACCCACCTCTTGCGAATGGTATCCAACCATAAGGATTAAGTAATAGGTTTAGTAATACGGTGAGCTTTTATGAGTGGAAATAATATGTTTTTGTTATTGGAGAGAGGTATATATTTCGGGCAACTGAGAGCAGGATAAATAAGCCAGAAAATTGTGGTTGGTCTGAATTTATCATCCTTGAAATGAGAGTTTCTTAATTAAGACAATATTAGTGAGCGCTCTCTCATATTAACAGTTACGATCATGATCATTATTAGTCGAAAAACGTCCACAGCTGGGCAAAAACCTAGTGACCCTTCACAAAGTGACATTCTAACTAATAACTAAAATGTAAGGACATTGACATCATGTGACATCGATAGCCCTTAGCGTTCCAGTATATTTATGACCTTTTTTTAAGGATTTTTTTTATTGCCTAAGGTGAAATTTCAGTAGACACACACACATACACACATTTTAATGCCTGCTCATTTTACTAAGTTCTACGACAAATCGTTCACGGTCAAGGCTGTTCGATTGTGGAATGAGTTGTCATTGTCAGTAAGACAAACACAGTCACTAGCTTTTTTTAAAAACCTTGTTATAAATCATTTCCTTTCTCACTAATGCTCTTCTGTTTTCTAATTTCTTTTATCATTGTTCAACCGTTCTATGAAATTGTGCAACATGTAATATTATGTATATTATGTTTATGTATAGTATTTTATATGGCTATATATTTTATATATTAATATTTTATTGTAGCAGTACACCACATACTATTTATATTTTTAAGTTCTTTCAGTCCATCCAAAAATTTTATGGTAGATATCGCTGTCAGCGATAAGACCGCCATTGTTCCCGTAGTATGAAGTTTTTGTGATAGAAATGTGTAACTTTTCTGGTGTACAATAATGTATATCATATTCTATTATATTATTGACTCTTTGAAAGTCGCTATCGCTGATTGATTCATTTAAATGATGGCATTATTTAGATTTGATGTCCATTATTATCAAATTTCCCATTGGCATTGATTACATGTCCCTCAATGCTCCACATTCACACGGTACGTCATCAGTGCAACGTTTAATCACGACAAACGTAAATTAAACCTCTACTTGACAATATGAGACAATTTAGAGAGGCGTATCGTCGTAATTAAATATCAAGGAATGGAGGGAGCGTAATGGTTTCTGGGAATAGAACGCACCCTCTCTGTTCACGTGATACTTGACACATCATTAGTAGAGAACCGTAATACAAATTACCTCACAATATATTTATTGTCAAAAACAGATTTTACAAGACGAGATTGAGATGCGAATGTGAACTTTCCTTAAAAATACGGGAATTGCCCCTTTAATTTTGAACATCAATATTTGTGATCTTTTACCGTAGTTTATTTATTTATTTGTGATCTCTAATAAAGGATATAAAAAGGCCCTGTAAATAATACTAGTAAAGATCTTCAGAATTCTTTTTGTAAGCCTCAGATTACTCTCATGTAAGCGTTTGAGAGTCCCATTGAGTTCGGTGTTTAAGAATTTTGTGGCAGTCTTTAAAAAATATAAGAGTCGTAAAAAGGTGCTCGTATATATTTATTTTTGAAAGACATTTTTTATGCTACCTGGCAGCATTTTATCGTGCATCATATTCAAAATAAGCTCGTGTTGGTGTAATTACAGATACATTCAACGACTTTTGAAATTTGTTTTTGGATGAGAGGCACGATGCAATATTGTTTAGACCACACCCAAAGTGAATAGCCATATGCCTAGTCACGCTAGGCACACAGGTAATATTTTTTTTAATAAATACGAAAACGTTACAAAAAATGTAAAATATATTTGTAATTGAAAAAAATGCTTAATGAATTAGAGAAAAACACGCTTTCTTTTAAACGGATCCACGCTCCAAAGACGTGCAAACGTTGCAAATTTTAAATATTGTGGATACAAATATTTTGAAATAGTCACGTGCAACATGCGTGCAATTGAATTTGAACTTGAATTTCGGATTAGATTAACATTTGTTCAGATTTCATTTTTCTTGGAGAATTTTAAAACATCTTTACGCACTAAGCTGTTTATCTTTTACCAAAAATAATGAACAAATTAGGCTATCCTTTTGGAAATGTACCAGAAAATTTATTTTTTTAGATAGTTATTCATTTGAAATTAAACAAATATGTCAGTGAACTCTGAATTAATTCTCAACTACAACACGGTGATAATAACTGTGCACCTCGCTAAAATGCCACCCCACTCCCGCCTACCCGCGCGGCGCCCCGCGTTCGCCTCGTTCACTAATAGTGAGGGTCGGTCACTTTGGCAGATGCAGCGTTATTTTGACCGTTTAGTATATTGATCCTGTAGAATCTCAAACAAATATAACATTTCTAAAATGCTGTCCTACAATAAAAAAATAATTATGTCGTTACTTACAATCGTACCTAGTAGTACCTTCCTAAACCATTTAACTTTATAAAACTACCCTATAATTTAACTATCCAAACCGAGACAGACTTTTCTAAACAATAAAATGTTCTAAAACTGCCCTCTAATTTAACCATCCACTTTTATATTAAATACGACATTAATTACGGGACATAAAAGTCACCTAAAGATTAAGGTACCCACAGACAAGCGGTCTCGTAGGCTTAAATTTATGGGTGATTTAGTTAGGTACTTCATTCAACTAGCTTTATTAGGCGTAAAATTAAGTGAAGAACGTTGTGTAATAAAACAGCTCACTCCAGTATACTACAGCAATATATTTTTCTCAAAAATGGTATGTAATGTTGTCATAACATCTCTAAAAAGTATCCAGAAACTTACGGAGACTCGTTCACAACTGTACAGTAAGAACCGAGATTTTAAATTTGGAATGTCCTACTGTCTAGTAAGTAAGTATGTAATTTACTTACTGGACAGTAGGTCATTCTCTTTAGATCTGGGAGGCTCCAAATATATATCTATCTCTCTTTTAGGTATGACATTTTATGAGATAGATATATATTTTTGGAGCCTTAAACAGCCATTTTATAGTCTGTGACACTTAACGCAACGCAGAAAAAGTATGCACGTTGCGTTTTGTACTTAGTAATGTTGTAGAAATATAGTGTGGGATTTTATGTTTGTATTTAGTAATTTCAGTTTATAAATCATGTTGGATTAAAACTTTCCATTCTAAAATTAACGTGGAGTTTCAAAAACAATAATTAACATTTTGATTCCAAAACATTCATGTAATGTAAAAATAGAACAATGTTCAAAACTAAACGCAAACATTTTAGTACAAAAAACCAAAGATGGCGGGATTTCACAATATCTATCTATAATTGCCCTAATATGAATGTAACCTTCAATATTAATTAAACGAAACTGTTGTTAAACTTTCTTTCATTTTTGAGAAAAGCATTATACAAGCCTCAACCAGTAAGAAAGCCATCCTGGCCTCGTATGACCTCACCTGTGGTTCTGTCCGGTTAACTCATACTTGGCCAGGAAGGCTTACTTACTGGATTCTGCAGTAATGTACTATATTTCTTAATTCCAAGTTTGTACAATATATTAATTTAATATAAAAGAAATGGATGATGATTTAGAACAAAAACGAGCGTGCGAAATTTTATAAACAGACTTTTGTGAGTCTGGATATCATGAAAAAACGACTGAATGTATCTGTTCAAAATAAAATTATTTGCATTGTTGAACTACTAATCTATCCCTGTATGGAGGCTGTTTTTCAATTTTCCTTCTTCTCATGGTAATTATTTGCGCCCAAAGATGCGTTAAAATGAGAGTGTTAAAATATGGAACTTTTGACGCTCATAACTTTCAAGGAAACTTTTTTTTTTACTTTTTTTGCTTCCATATAGGGCTAGATAATGGTGAGACAAAAAATATTTCAATTTTTTTATTTTGAACGTACATCGTCAAACAGTGGAGTAAAAGACAGACTACGTTTGTATGGCAGAATTTTCGACTAGTGTACCCTTAATACGTCATCCGCTATCACGCTACTGACAGTTTTTACCAAAGACTGGCACAAATTCAATCATTTCGGAGTTGCAAGCACAATTAGTTGATTGCAATAAATAGTTGAATACAAATTTGATTAAATAATATTCTTGATCACGAAAACTGTCTTAATAATCTCATTAAATATCCAAAACCTGACCTAAATGAATTGTTTAGGTCTTGTTAAGGAAAACTATCTTATTGAGTATCTAAATAGGTTAAGTAGAGTGGAAGGTTTTGAATTAATTATGGGGTATAGGTACCATTAATTGAAGTCAATTCATCTACTTTCATGTCAAGTTGATTCAGTGATGCGACCAGTTTATATTCATTTGAGGCTCTAGACAAAATGTCATCTATTATGGCGATTGAAGCTGGGCACAAATTATTGGACGCGGCTGACAGACGTGAATGACAGCCTGCAAACTTCTGACGTAAGTACGATCGGACATCCGATAGATAGACATCTGGCCCGCCGGATGTTTTTGTCAGCCGCAAAAGTACGCGGACGGTGTGCACGGGGTGTGGGACGCATCTTGGCGTCAGAACAACTCTGACTACGCGACAACTTGGTGGAAAATATAACGCAGCAGAAAATCGTCCTTACTTTCACTACTCGACATGTTTCTTCGTTAACATAGTCTTGGTTGAATAAGCGCTCGGACGAGTCCGCAAGCCGCGTTCCAAAAAACTGTGCTGTGTTATACTTCTCTAGAACTTCTGTATGGATAGCTCAATCATTGCCTTCCTTTAAATCATGAAGTGAATGAATGATGGACAGAAAAGACGGTGATGTATTTTAGTGCGAAGTCATTTTGGCCGACAAAATTCTGCGATACATCACTTCGACTTGCGTTTTACGCAAGAATTTTATTAATTTTTTTGTTGGTAGACTTGTTAGTTTAGCCAACAACACTCGGTAAATATTAGCATTAATCTGTCCAGGAGCTTTTCACTGTGTGTAGGCACGGCTCCTTTTCAGATTACGTGATTCAGTTTTATAGCTCTTATCTTTATTAAGTTAGATAAGTCAGTTTATAGGACTGTCACTAGGCTGTATCTCATGAACCGTGATACCTAGACAGTTGAAAGAACAATGGCGAAATCTTAGCTGAATTAAATTTGAGCGTCTGAAAGTGAGTTATATACGAAATAAATTCCATTAATTGACTACGTTTATTCAAAGTATTACACTAACTGATTCATCATGGATAAAAAAATACATTCTAAATGAAAGTTATTTGACTTTTTCGTTAACTCTCATTAGCTTAGTGTTGCCCTTTTTCACTTATTCTGCCAAGTGACAAGTACTGACTGTACTAAGTATATCATTATTATCTTTGTTATTATAATAAAACAGAGTAAATTAATTAACAATATAGTCTAACACGTAGGTGTCCTTGCAGGTAGGTAAGAATATTGTAGTGTAGTAGAAATAAATGAATTACTTACTTTCAATTAATGATACGCAAATAGACTAGTATCCAAGTCATAAAAAATGTGACTTGGTTGTTGACGACGACCTTTTAATACACGTCAAAGTCGCTTATTAAATGAATATACCGTACTCTTATCAGAGTATATTTCACATTTCCTGCAGAAATAACTAGGAAAGGGAAATACTAATGCGATATTGCCCTTTTACTGCCACGAAATTGTAATAATATTACGTATTAAACACATTATTGAAAGTTACCCAGACATAACCTGCAAAAGTTCATGATTGAATATCTATTATTTTCGGCATTCTTGAACAAAAATTCTTGCACAAACTAATTCAGAAGATGACCTTGAATTAAACCAGATATTTTTCATTTAGAGTCGTAGGAATTGAATCTCAGCTAAACAATGTATAGGTTTCTGCCATTGTCCTTTTCACATATAATGTATTTCTGTTGCCGCTATAACAACAAATACTAAAAACAGATTAAAATAAATATTTAAGTGGGGCTATTCAACAATTGTGATTTTTTTGTCGTTTTTTGGTACGGAACAATTCGTGCGCGAGTCCGAATCGAACTTGGCCAGTTTTATTTTATTCTATTGGAAGTGCATCTTAGGCCGATTTTAGAGACACGCTGACCGACGCTGACCATCGGCGCTGACGGTCGCCACGAACACGTCATTAGTGTAATCTGACGTCCGTCAGCGCTGAGCCGAGCGACTCGACCAATGACGAGCTTGCGGCAACCGTCGGCGCCGACGGTCAGCGTCGGTCAGCTAGACTCTAAAATCAGCCTAGTTACTCATATTTTTACCCGACTACGGTGAAGCAAAAGGGAGGGTTATGTTTTGACAATTATGTATGTATGGATGAACATACATACAAACATACTGGTGCTACTTTGCAGAATGCATTGTTTTGTTACGGTAGGTGGCGTAAGACCACGGTTATCCTATGAACACCACTATGAATATGTTTGAAATACCATAAAATATTTATTACAATCGTGTAAGTTGTTTATTATAATTATACATGTCAAAAAGTTTGTACACAAAGCAAATCAGATAGGTTTGCAGGGCACACCAATATAGATGTTTTCGTGTGCGTAAAATCAACGGGTGTATTATTCGCCTATTTATTAGTGTTTACTTCACAATATATAATTATGTAGCAAAGAATGTGAAGCATAAAAACTATGTAACTAACTAGTCCCGTGGCATGAGTGGCTGGTAAAACAAAGGTCTTAGGATCGAATCTCACCAACGCGTTAACTTTTTGCATTATTAAAAATATTTTTTTTCATTTTCGTAAAAAAATATTTTTGCAATTTACCTGAAAATAACAACATTATTGGAGAAAAAATATATTGAAGTAAAAATTAAACAATTTTTAATAAGAAATCAACAACATTTATGGAATAGGTTTTTTTAAAATTATAAAAATTTGTGCATGACAAATATTCTAAGTCGGACAAGAATTAACGTTATTTTTGATACTCAAGTGGGTAATTTATTTATTAGTGATATGAATAAACATGTTAGTAAGTTAGATTTCAAGATACAGGTATTAATTTTGGGCGCACGGTTGGCGCAGTGGTTGAGCGATTGACTGCTGCGCTGCGTGTCGCGGGTTCGATTCCCGCACGGAAGAAATATTTGTATGATCTACAGATAGTTGTTCCGGCTCTGGGTGTTGTGTGTGTGAGTTTATATGTTTGTAAACGCACCCACGATACAGGAAGAAATTCCTAGTGTGGGGCAAAGTTTAAAAAAAAAAAAAAAAAATTGTAGCATCACTCACATAAAACAAATTTAATCATCCCTGATATTTTAATAAATAGCCGATTGGTGCACGACTTTTTGATAGCCAAAGTTAAACACAGTCAAATTTTCTAAGCTGTTAAACCAACTTTGCACAAGTCGCGTGCGATGCACAGCGCAGTTATCATGCACGAAGTAAATGTGTTTATACGGGTATGCGATGCGCACTCTTGGTAGCATCATGTTTTGTAAAACGCCCAATTAAACTTCACGTATTGTGACCCCCTACTGCACTAATTCACCGGGACCTAATGATGCCATCCATCCGCAATATCCCAAAGTAATTTGGGCATTAGACCTGTATTGAAGAATATTTTTTTTTTATAAAGCCCTCACCATCTTTTCGCCACAATATCTTGCGACCGTCCTTGTCTGACTTAAAACATTTTTCATCGCTAAATATAACTGTATTATTGCACCAATCGAAATCCTAATATTCTATTGCAAAGCGTACCCGGTTTTGCCTGTGAATATCTATAAAATTTTCTGTTTTCTTGGCTGGCCTACAAAATTTCACAACAGTTGCACGCAAGTGGTTCCGTACAGTTGGTAACGTCACGTCATGTTTAGTCGCCCTGGAACGAGTAGTGAACTAGTGAAGGGCTCAGCCATATGCCAAGCAACTATATCACGGTGCCGCGCTTTGGTAGATATCAAAGCGCGGCGGATACACAGATGTGTATGCAAATCCAGTCTTTGGGTGACCAAAGACCGGGAGGTCGGCGAGGATCAATGCTTCCCGAATCTGCATAACGATGGAACCACAATTGCACAGTTCTTCTCTGTGAACAATAATAAAATATTATTATTAAAAACAACAATCAATTACATGTGAATTATTTAAACATATTAAACTTCTAAACATAATAAAAACATTGAAACTTGACTAAT
Organism: Anorthoa munda; assembly: GCA_945859665.1. NCBI lineage: Eukaryota > Metazoa > Arthropoda > Insecta > Lepidoptera > Noctuidae > Anorthoa > Anorthoa munda. Next base: position 26,410,854 of record OX243897.1, read on the forward strand.
TGAAACTAAAAAATAATTATCCCAGCTCTTAAGTATAGTAAAGTGATTCACACAAATAAAAGCACTTCTCAAAACTTGCAGGGTAATATATAAAGTAAGGTATAAAGGTAACGAAAGCTCGATAGTACAACAAACAAATGTATATTATGTAAATGAATGCATGTAGTAGAAACTGCATGCATTCATTTATAAAATATATGTAAAATATGTTATTAAAACATACAAAAACATTAGCCGTTGGAAGTTGGATTCGATCTTACGGCGCCAGGGTATAAGATATTACATACCACACGCTCGACTAATGCGCCACGGAGACGATTGTTATATTATCTAAATTTATGCTTCATAGTCAAGTCAAAGTCAAATATATTTATTTCAACTAGGCCAATAAGCGGCACTTTTGAACGTCAAACATTAAATCTAAATTAAAAATGTACAAGTAATAAAAATTGACTCTACCGCAACATTAAAGTGACAAGAAATTGCAAGTGTGTGCGTGGACAACGGATTATTGTGAAGCAAACACTAATATCTATGTTGGTGTGCCCTGCAAACCTATTTGATTTGCTTATTGCATAACAATTTCAGATGAGAATACTAACTTATTCATATTTTTTAGAGCGTGATTTTTCGGTATTGGGGTTTACAAAAATGAGTATTATACACAATTTTATTAGATTAGATGGCGCACATTACCTCGCACCATGGTCGGCAATTATAATATAGGAAATCTTTATTTTTTGTTTTATTTCTTAGATTCTCAAGGTTCCATCTAGATAATAAGAAAGAAGAACTTTAAAAAGTAATTTTCACAAGTTGTACTTTTTAAATTTTTTCATTCCCTACGATGAATTATAATACTGGGTCACCCACTAAAACTTAATGCTTACTTGCTAAATTGAAATATGTTAAGCCCGTAAAAAACAGTAACTTTTATAGATATAATAAACAAGGTTACTTTACTCTTTAGCCTAATCTACTCAAGAAATAAATTTTGTCGAAATTTTCTGGGTTACTTCAGTTAATTTGGGGCTTAATACTTCAAGAGGAAGTTTTAAATGTATTATAGCTGGCGTGGGTGACAAACAACGCTTCTTATTTTATTGATTTTTTACTTCATAGACTTTTAATAAGCTGCTATATTTTGATGAGAATAATAATAATAGAGAGAAGCTTTAAACAAGTGACATTTGATGTCAGCGAAGGCAATAGTCGAAATGTCAAAATGAATGGGATTGATAACGTGATTTTTTGATATCGCTTGTCAATCCCATACAATTTTGCATTTTTGACATCGCTGTCACCACGCTTTCAATGATAAATAGTCACTTGTCTGGGCCGCTGGCTCAAGACAAATTGACATTCCTTCGGCTATAGCGATTGTCAAAAGTTCAAAATGTGACTGACCAAGTGACAATTCAGTAGCGGATGCCATTTTGTTACTTTTTTAGGGTTCCGTACCCAAAGGGACGGAAACTGACCTATTACCTATTACTGAGACTTCGCTGTCCGTCTGTCTGTCTGTCTGTCTGTCTGTCACCAGCCTGTATCTCATGAACCGTAATAGTTAGACAGTTGAAATTTTAACAGATGATGTATTTCTGTTGCCGCTATAACAACAAATACTAAAAACAGAATAAAATAAATAATTAAGTGGGGCTCCCATACAACAAACGTCGTCGTGCTGCCGTTTTTTGCGATAATGGTACGGAACCCTTCGTGCGCGAGTCCGACTCGCACTTGGCCGGTTTTTATTTTTGCTGTTGCCCTAACAGGGTCCATTGTTTACGTAGCTCTAAGCCGAGTAGAATTCGGCATTAAAATCACAAAGCTTGATGTAGTTCTGAATTTTTTGTATGTTGTATGAGCCAGTTAAGGTAGCATTAATTAAAACTTCGAAAAACGTGTGCTTGGTGCACACCACGTGGAAAATTGCGAACTGCTGCCAATATCTTAAACCGGACGGGAGAAAAAATTTCAATGTCAATTTTCGGGTAAAATTAACCATCCTTGAAGGGCCATAGCTTGGTAACTTTAAATTTTATAGAACTGTGGTTGGGCTTAAATTGTTGAAAATTTAATGAACTTTTCATTAAATTCACACAGCACACACACACACACACACACACACACAGCTCTATAAAATCAACCACAACCACACAAAGAAAGTATGCTACCAAAGTATGCGGCAAAGATCCAGGTGTGTCTTTTTTCCGCTAAATATAACCAATTCCACCCGGCTCCATCTTGCCTTGGTGTGGCCGTGACGTTGACGGACTATCTCGAACTTCTTGGTGTTACGTTAACATCGACCCTCAATTTCGGTCCATTCATTGAGGTAAAAGCTCAGTTGGCTGCAAAAATGTTGGGGATTTTTGCAAAGGTAAGAAAGTACTTCACGCCTGAACAGCTGCTCAACTTATATAAAGCGCAAGTTCGGCCATGCACGGAGTACTGCTCTCACCTCTGGGACGGATCTGCCAAATATTAGCTTGATGTACTTGAATCGATTGACAGACGGGCCAAGAGGCTTATTGGCAACGGTGCACTGGTCACATCAAAGCTTTGGAGCTTTTTTTTTCAGCCTCGAACATCGACGCCAAGTTGCCAGCCTGTCGCATTTTTAACGGTTACATTTCGGGGAGTGTGCAACGGAACTGCACAATTTGATTCCGCCTAGCCCTTTCCATCATCCGATTACAAGACGTACGGCAATCCGTCATCGGTACATGATGGTCATCCCACCCCACAGGAACGCGCACAGCTATGGAGTGGAATTCCCTGCCGGAGTATGTTTCCTGATAGCTACAACCTTGGTGTAAAGAGTGAATAGGTTAATTCCAGGCGAGCGTGCTTCACCGTAGGCCACATCGTGGCCTATCATCAGGTGAGATAGTGTTCAAAAGCGAGACAAAAGTTAAACAAAAAAAAAAGTATAGATTTTTTTTCTCGAAAAACACTCTGATTATGACTGACATTTAGAACAAAATCTGTAACCAAAATTACACTGTGAAGCTTTTCACGTGAAGTTTTTCGAAGTTGCAAATTTGGATTCACACCACTCTAACAGGTCCTTCCAACATACCAATAAGTCAGAACTACATCTTGTTTTGCGATTTTAATCTTTTTCAGTGTCGATTCCCGTTTGTTCCCACTAGTTCTACTGAACAGTTCTACGGTAGAACTAATGGGAATTTTTTTTCCCACTAGTACTACGATTTTAGGTATAACAAAATAGTAGAATTATTGGGATTCTCTATTCCCACTTGTTCTACTGAACAGTTCGACGGTAGAACTAATGAGAAGTTATTTATCCGTAACTGTTCACTGCTGCGCTGGAGGATGTCTTCAAGGTTATGGACTGGAAGGGGGCTCGCCATAAACGTTGATGCCGAGCCCCCTCCAGTCCAGAACCTTGAAGACATCCTCCAGCGCAGCAGTGAACAGTCACGGAGAAATAACGTCTCCCTGTCTCACGCCGCGCCAGGGAAGGATTGGTTTCGAGGTCAGATCCTAAAGACGGACTGACATGGTGGCGTTTTTGTACAAACACTTCATCACCTCAATGTACCGGTAAAATCTAGTACTAGTGAGAACAAAATATCCCATTAGTTCTACCGTCGAACTGTTCAGTAGAATAAGTGGGAATAGAGAATCCCAATAGTTCTACTATTTTATTATACCTAAAATCGTAGTACTAGTGGGAAAAAAAAATCCCATTAGTTCTACCGTAGAACTGTTCAGTAGAACTAGTGGGAACAAACCTCGATTCCTACTGGGCTATAAGCCTTTATTGTAACATCTGTAAAAATAATGAGATGCAATAAATGAATACACACTTTGTCTAGGTTCTTATATATTTTAGTACGGTGGTGGTTTTTTGTTACGTCTTCCTTTATGCCCTTAGTTTTCTCAGAATGACGAAATAGTCTACACTAAAGCGACACATATGGTAGATAAATCGCCAATGTTTCACACAAATGGTTTAGGGATGGCCTTAAATAACACAATATAATAGTTGGACGTGATTGTTATACGAATGTTTGTAAGGTTTATTATCCAGTCTACAGTCTGAAGATAGGTTTGTCCCTTTGGTAAGGATAGGCATTATGTATATTAGGCAATATTGTCGAGTTTTGCGGGTCAGAAGGCCTTGCTTTATTTGAAATCCTATTATTACGGCGGATCACTTTAGGCTGGCAACATACCAACCCTAAGTCTGTAAGTAGAAGGTCGTGTCACGTTTGTATTATGGCAAATCAGTTAGATTTTTTTTCTTTTTTTTATTAATATCAAAGTGGGATATTCGGTTTTGATGTCTAGGTCAACCTACGTGTTACAGGGTTATTCCATTAGGGTTTTTGCAGTAGAAGCCCGGACTCTCGATTTGTGTTCTTTTGATGACCATAGGCTCTCTATTCTATTACATTACATAGGACTAAGGAAAACTTATGAAATTTGTGTGTAGGTACTAATCCTTATCTTTTACATTCCCTACCTATACCTTTTACATAATTTATTAGCACACTTATTTTTATGTGACATGCAAATTAGGGGTAAGCAGAGTAAAATTAAAACAGTAGGTTTTACTTTCAGATTTAAGGTACTCTAAATTCTAATTCCGATCCGTTTTTATTTCTAACATTTACAGTTGAATTTACATTCAAATTACATGTGTCAAATCACAATTTTATTTCATTGCGATGTGAACACTGACAACTTTTTGAAGCCAACTAACTGCTATGACGAGTAAATCCCTATATTTTGGCAGAATTTAAGATTTATTCGCACACACGAACACGATACATACAATAACTATTTCAGTTATTGTATTTTTCGTTAGAAATTATCGAATTTATTTATGTAAGTGTTTACTTAGAACTGCAATATGTAGGTTTGCTAAAGATAAATACAATAAGAATTTTAGTTATTGTATTTATGACTAGTGATGACAGGTTGATTATTTAAACATTTCTAATTATAAACATGATACCCACGATTAACCATGATTTAAGGACATAAGTTTTATATATTTAACATAATATAATATTTGAATCTATTCTTTGATCGTTTTCCTTGTATTTGGTACAAGTTTCATGTATACCTTTTCATACCTTTACTAGTTCATGAGATACATGCAAAATAGGGTTATTGGACAATTCGCACGAATTACACTCGCCCGAAATGTGCAAAGCGACCATTTTTAAGAATTTTATTCTTCTGTAGCGATTCGCACGAAGTTAGTTTATTGGTGTGCGAATCGAACACTCCAAAATTATGTAGTTGGCAATTGTAGAAGTATTAAGGGTTAAATATTGTTATTGATATTAAATGAGACACGAATTAATCAAAAATGTCATCATTAAAATAACTATAATATATGATTTGAGGACGTATTCCTCATTGCGAACCGACATAAACGGAAACTGATTGAATGGCACCTGAGGAATGCCACATACGGCACCTATCGATATTTTTCGCAATATTATTCCACAAAATTAAATGGCACCTACGGATCAGTTGGTACTTACTAGTATTGGGGCGTTTACTTTTAAGGACGTCAAAATCAAAGATTCGATTAAATTCAGTAGAGATTTTAATAACATGATAAAAATATAACTTCCTCTTTTGCTTTTTTAGGTAGATGTTGACATTATAAACATTTATATACAAACTACCAGGAGGCCATAATCATGAACAAGTCTTAGTATTTGCGGGGTTGGAATCATTACCGGTAAAGAATATCTACTACTACCAGGAGGCAAACCACCAGGAGGCCAGAATCATGAAGAAGTATTTGCAGGGCTATAATCATAAGCGGTAGAGACTAACGGAGTACTAGGACTTCAGAATCGAAAATCGGCCGGTACTCTTTTTACCGCTCATGATTCCAGCCTAGCTTCCTCATGATTATAATCTCCTGGTACCTAAGTTAGTCTTTACCGGTACTGGAATGAGCTGTTAGCGAATCAAGTTTACTCTTTTTTATTTTTTGTAGCGAATATTGCTGTCTCCCACTTATTGTTTTGTCGCCTCTCTAACTTATCATACCGCCACGTATTAAGTGCATTGCTTTTCTAGATTCAAGTAAAATAACTTCGTTTAATTCTTCTTATAATTGCTGAGACGGGTGAACACACAACTGTACTTTTTTATTTTTTGTTCTCTAAAATAAAATATATGTCAATTGCCTACTACATAACTTTGGAGTGGTCGATTCGCACACCAATAAATTTATTTCGTGCGAATCGCCACAGAAAAAATAATATTATTAAAAAGGGTCGATTCGCATATTTCGGGCGAGTTAAATTCGTGCGAATCGTCCAATAACCCGAAAAATAATGTTCAAAACTTTGAGCACGTTTTTCTCGAAATCGGCAAACTCGAGTTATTGTATTCTTCATTAGCGCGGCAGTACATGCCTTTGACATACTATTTATGTCTGAGTTTAAAGTTAAAGAGAATAGCCTCGCTATTTGACGTAACACGTCAAATAGCGAGGCTATTCTCACTTTTTATATACACTGTATCGCCTGTCGTTTTTAGGGTTCCGTACCCAAAGGGTAACAACGGGACCCTATTACTAAGACTTCGCGATCCGTCTGTCTGTCTGTCTGTCTGTCTGTCTGTCTGTCCGTCTGTCTCCAGGCTGTGTCTCATGAACCGTGACAGTTGAAATTTTTACAGATGATGTATTTCTGTTGCCTCTATAACAACAAATACTAAAAACAGTATAAAATAAATATTAAAGGGGGGCTCCCATACAACAAACGTGATATTTATGCCGTTTTTCTGCTCGATATTAATAACGGCAACAGGTAGACGCTTGAAATATTCACAGAATGTTTAGTTGTATATTTACTTCAAAAAATAATAATTAATAAATTAAAATAAAATAAATTAAGGGTGGCTCCCATACAACAAACGTGATTTTTATGCAGTCTATTGCGATAATGGTACGGAACCCTTCGTGTGTGAGTCCGACTCGCACTTGGCCGGTTTTTTAAGTGATACGTGACTAACTAATAATTTCATGTGACATATCACTAGTGAGTGCACTTCCTCTTCCGCCTCCAGCTAGCAAGCATGAACGACATATATTATAATAGTATCAGAAATAAAGACGGCTACTTACCTTGGTAAGCTTCGTGGTTTCATTACTTCCCCGAAGACGTCCAGTAGCCACTCCGCTAAGAATTGATCGTGCATACGACATCGTTACATGTTGTCTGAGGAAACTACTACCAGGTAACAAAATGGCCGGGGACGATACAAAGCCACCACCGTCTCACCGTCATCGTCACTAAAGTGATCAGAAGTCTCCTTCCGCCGCACGATATAACCAATAAATGCTATTAGCATGGAAAGACTGGCTAACACAATTCAAAATCTATCTGCAGGCTAATAACCTAGAAAGTGAAAGTGATGCAAGAAATTTAGCCATTCTTTTACATTACATCGGGCCAGACGCACTTAGGATATTTTATTCGTTTAACTTGGATGTTGACACCATAAATCATTCAACACTCACAGAGAAATTTGGCTCTCATTTCATACCGCAAATCAATGTGACGATGGAATGCCACAGACTGATTAACAGGCGTCAGGTCTCCAACGAATCTATTGACCACTACAGACTTGAGGAACATCGCCAAACAGTGTGAATTCAAATCACTCGAAACTAGCATATTTTTTTATTATATTTATCTACAAAAATGTTAATGTGAAAAAAACGTATTTGTCGCTGTAACAAATGAGTAATAAGTCTGTGTGTGATGTGTGTTTGGAAATGAACATGTGATTATAATTATTTTGTCTACTAGAAAAATTTTCCAAATATGGAAAAGCACCCAATATGACTTTATTATAATTTAACTTTATCAAATCCGTTACACACTCAGTGATGTCATCTTTTTTACATCCAAACTGTTACCTATAAAGACAGTTACATTGGTATCTGATGTGTATACATTCTTAGTTATAGATTCCATGATATGCTTGTAAGATGACCCAGGCATGTGATAATTCAAAGTCGAATAACTCATTGCTCTGATCTCACTATTGCGCCTTTTTACCCGACTGCCGAAGGAAGGTAATGTGTTTTTAAGTCTATGTATGTTTGTTCTTATGTGGCGTTCAAGAGACCAAACGCGTTGGCCGATTTTGATGATTCTTACATCAATGGATTTGTCTTAACTTTGCGAGCATCAACTGCTCAGCATGATTTGCCTCTTTTTATGTCTTTTTAGTTTGCCTCTTAAGCAGTCGGTTGTATGATTTTTTGAATTAACTTTTTTAATTATATCTTTCAAGATATTTTTTTTTTATTTGGTTCATTTAAACATACTTTGTCACGAGCCTTTTATACAATAATGTTGCTTAATGAATATGAAATATTATTTTATGCAATTGCTATAAATAATATTTTATCTTCATATAGCTTCCAAAGAAAATGTTGTAATTATTTTTATATAAATAAAGCTGCCTCAGAAACTGCTGTAACACAAGCATCAAAGAATACATTTATAATGGTTTCGTGAACGTAGAATAATGATGGCAATTTTTACTAACCCGACGATAGCACAGTGAAAAAATGTAACATCGAGTGCATGGTTGGGTCGGAATGACCCACTATTTAAAAAAATAATTATTTCCAATATTTAAAGGGATCATTAAAATTTTCTGCTACGATTAGAATAATGTATTATTATATGAAGCATGTTGAGGTAAGAGGCTGTTAAATTATCACAAAATAGGCTTTTATTGAAAACCAACTGAAAAGGTTACTAAATTAATACAAAATACACCTTCTGTTTTATGGCATAAAAATGGTAAAAAATATAAACAAAAAAAAATAACCTAGTAATAATAACTTAAAATGAGATTTTATTGTAATAATGTTTGTAAAAAATAAAAATATAAGTAAAAAATAAAAAAAACACCTTCAAGCTGTTAATTTTTATGCGTCTATTTTTCTTTGGTCTGGTATATTCACCGGTTCAAGCGCAATACGACTGAATAGTGGCAAGAAACCAAAAGGGGTTTTGTTATCACCAGCTACTGAGAAGTACAGCAACGTCACGAAATATTTATAGAAAATTAAAATGTTGCAAAATGTCGCGGGTCACATTGACCCAACTGTGTGATCGTCGGGTTAATAACTACGTAAGCAATGTCATTTTACAAAGTTTTGAGATAGCATAAAGCTCAATTTATTTTGTAGTTAGGTATAATAATTTAGATAAGAATATTAAAATCGCTCTGCGCTTTAAATTAATTGTGTGATTATCTCTACAACTGACTTGAAACTGTTGGCAAACCAAATATTTTGATTTATTTCAAGATCTCCGATCTCCTCTTCAAGACATCCTCTTAAAAGGTTTGGTTTATGATCATTGTTATTTTTATATATTTTTATCTTTCAATTGTGTTAGGCCCAGTATTCAGCAGCAGGGCAAAGCGCTATCAGTGACTATCTAACCCCCGCGGCTTCACTCCCGTCAATGACCCATTAATGAGTACTTTAATCATGTAGTACATCATTTTTATGTAACATTAATATTTTTCTCAGTGCACGCCTAAGAATGAATTTTATAGGCAAAATTATGCTACTTTGGGTTACATTATTGCAATTTTCTTAAGGACCTCAATTTTTTTTTAAATAATTTATAGCCTATGTCACTTAGGAATAATGTAGCTTTCTAATGGTAAAATTTTTCCAAGATAAGATCCAGATTACTCCTTACAACCTCACAAACTCTTTATAATATTATATATATATATTATAATATTGTAGTATAGAAGATAATGACTGTCAAAAAGTTCAAAATGTACGTATGGGATTAATAAACACTACTGACATGTCACTTATCGATACATATCTCGACATCACAAATATTTTGGACTTGAAGCATTTAAGTGAAACAGTTAATACTTATCGATTTTCTTCTAGAGCCCAAGTTAATTTCTGAGTTTCTCGCTCGCAATGCTTGACTTCTCTGGAGACCACCAGTTTCTAATGTATGATGATGTTTCAAATATAAATTTGAAGCTTGTTTATATAAAGGCAAGTTTTGACAAAACTCTAAGATAAGAAATTATTAAAAGATCAAAAAACCCGACTGCTTAAAAAGCGAACTAAAAAGATGTAAACAAGAAGAAAATCATGCTGTGCAGTCGGAGGATACATATGCGCGAGCTGGCTGACCATAACCAGTCCATACTGATAAACACATAACCCTCCTTCAGCAGTCGGCTAAAAAAACATAGGAGTCAGTAATTTCGGTAGCACAAATCAATTTCAATCATAAACATATTCACATTTTGGACTTTTTGATATTTATTACTTCTATTAGGACTGGAACTGGATAGATAGCTCAATTTGGTACCAATTACCAAAATCTAGTTGATATTATTATTGCATGCCTTACGACGCTTGCTTAAAAGCATCAAAACATAATTTTTCTATGTTTATTTTCTAATATAAACGTAAACATGATTGATGAACAGTAATAATACCTTTGAATCAAATTCGTGCATTTCGTGTCTCACGAAATCTTTCATAGTTTTGTCTTTAGATGGCATATCATAATTTTCTGATTATTGCAGATTATAAGCAAATAGTTTAACTTTTTAGTTCACCCTTTTGTTCTTCACAAAGTCTTTGATGGGACTTTAAAAACATTTTTCTAATAACGTCTACGTAATGAGTTAATTTCGTAGTGTCAGTCAAAACTGATGTGCTTAGTTTTTACTTGAAACTAATCTTTTACAAACACGCAAACGAACATAGAATCACTGTTTTAGGACATATTTACTACAGTATGAATTATGATGTACCCTGGATGGGACAGAGGGCGTCAACAATAGTCCTCCATCACATCCCTGTTTTATAGAATAACTTAATTATCGCTGCTTCAATACCAATCTTGGCAGAAAACCCCATTTTTAACCCCCGACGGAAAAACAAGGGTGTTATAAGTTTGACGTGTGTTGCTGTGTATCTGTGTGTCTGTCTGTGGCAACATAGCGCCGAAACGGATGAGTTTTTTTTTGTTTGAAAGGTGACTTTTTCGAATGTTCATAGCTATTTTTGAATAAGACCGGCTTAGCCGTTCAAAAGTTATTTGCATTTTACTCTTTGAATCTTGATTTTCCGTAAGGTATCGTGTCATTATTACTAGGTATATTACATGTAGTTTAAAAAGCATGAAATTAAAATTCAAATCGGGGGTTTTTTAAATGTGGTTTTGTGCTGAGTACGTGGGAGAAGATTTATTCGCTTGCTTGAGTCTGGTTTTGGCAGGGTAGTGTGCCTTCTTAGAACCGATTGGAGCACACAGATCTGTCAAACCGTAAGAACTTTGCAGTTAGAGTACAGTTCCATTGTTGGATATCTGTAGGGCTTTCTTGTCATAACTTTGAGTATGGTTCTTTGCGTTCTCTCTACTCGAATAATGTTACTTTTCGCCCCAATAATGCAATACCCAATGACTGATTGGACTAGAACTTAATAAACCATTTTCAGTGCGCTAGGATTTGCAGACTCCTTGAGGGCCTTAAAGATATGTATAAGTCTCATCGTTCTGGTAGTAAGAGCATCGATTTGTTGGGTTCGTGGCTTATGCCCCTGTGGTCGACGCACCCGTGGCCGACGCCCCCGATTCAATTAATTTAATATAAATATTTTTTTGTGCTTTTTCACTTAGTACTGTAAATGAGAAAAGTGTTTCACCATAATAAAGTATTTTTCCTTGCTAAACAAAATTTATCTATCTAATAGCAAAGAGAATAGATATTAGATAGAGAATTAGATCGTCACTTAACCTTATCCTTACACTCCTTTTTCTCCGTTAAAAGCATTATATATTATGTACAAACATCCAAAAAATCAAAATGACTTCATATAAAATGTTAGTGAATGTTGTTAATATACATTCCTGTGAGCAGACGAAAGAAAAACACAAGAAATAATGATAAAATGATTGCCCATTTGACTGAACAGTATGAAAACAAAAAAATTAACTTAATCATGTTTTTAGAACAAATCCGCCCATATGTGGCAATCAGTCCAACAAGTAATTATTTAACTTAATTAGTGAAAAGAGATGATTTTGCTAGTATACTATTTTGAAGTTTTAATTTTTGAAATTATAATTTTTATATTTGTTTATGTTTTTACACTTAATTATTTTTTGATTTGTTTGCCCCATCTTAGTCCATCATCTATATTCAATTCAATTCAATTCAATCATTTATTTCGGACCATGATCCATAATTTGTTAGTAAACACTTATGACTATGTTAGTAAATTTACATAATATGGAAGGCAATGTCAAACTAATATAAATAAATAAATATCAAATACATTATGAAATAAGCCAAATCAGTTCATATACCTATTTCCCGTTGCACTGGAGCACTCCGGGATATTTTACACAGTCAGTTCTAACATCCCAAATCAGCTAAACAAACTATAATTATTAGCATAATTATTGTTATTTTTAAATTCAACCATTATTTTTTAAGTTCCCATTTCCAGTGAACGTCTCCAGCTGAACATGATTACCCCTTATGCGAGCGAGCGCACGCGGTAACGTACTGAAAGATTAGTCTTGACCACAGACCACAAGTTTCAAACATTATCGTTAATCATTTAAGCTTGATTCCTAATAAACAAAACTCAATTTCTGTTCAGTATTCCATTGCTTAATATCGCAGGCTAAAGGTCTATCCACACATATCAGGGCCGTGCCCGGGACCTGCATGGGACGTGGACAGACCGTGCCCCGTCAGGGGCTCAAAAAAATATCGGTGGGAACATTTTATATGACATCGTTCACACACGTCAGTGCACGGGCCCGGGTACGTCCCGTACACGGACGTGTGTGAACGAGTTCACCCTGCCCTGTCACGTCCCGGGCACGCCCCTGATATGTGTGGATAGAGCTTTAATGCAATATTAATGTTGGTTCTATTATTACATCGGCTGGATTATACAGATGATTGAACATTATTTTGCGTTCATTAGACGCAAATAAATACCGAATAGGGATTGTTTGTTGACATGTCATATTCGTTTGCAATTGTTTGTTTGGGTACTTAGTCTGAACGGCCCAAATCGAATGGCACGTGGGTCATTCGAACGTAAACAAAAATCGTATACGTACAAATGGCCCGTTGGTGACACAATCTATCTTAATTCAATGGATAAACTACATTATGTACATTCGGGTGCAAAAGTAAAAAGTTTAAATAAAAGATGATTTTTTCTTAGATTTGTATTATCTTCATTAAAACAATCAACAAAATATACAATAAGATAAAATAAAACAACAAGCCAATCAACAAAATGTAAAAAAATACAATTAAAAAGTTAGTCAAAAGCAGCCTAATTTTAAAGAATAAAAATCCTCAATTCGTGGGAATTTACTATTACACAATAAGATTTAGTGAAAATCAGTCTTATTTTAGAGAAACAAATGAACAAACATAAAAATATTATTATACAACAATGTTTAGTCAAAACCAACCAGCAATTGTAAGGAAACATATCAACAAAATATGAGAATTTACTATAAGATTTACCTAAATTAAGTCTTATTCTAGAAAAACAAATCAACAAAATATAAAAATACAATATTAATCAATAAGATTTAGTAACAATCGGGCTTATTTTAAAATAAAAAACCAACAAAATAAAAAGAAAATACGACTGAACAATATAATTGATTAAAACTTTAATTTTTCTAAGCAATGCCCCACGCTTATCTGTCCAGTCAATAATTCTTCTACAATACTTTGAATTTTCCAGTTTCTTGATAAAGTTTCAGGTTTCCTTTTTGAAATTTTGATGCCATCAGGTTTCCTTATCTGATTTGAATAATATTTGAAGTCGTTATGCAACCCTTGCAGAAGTTGACCAATATTTGGTTTGACTTTTATGAATTTTCGCTACCTGAAATCGTGCCGACCGGTTATGAAGATGTATTCCGTTTATTTAGACTATTTCAAATAATTAAATATTTATTTAGTTAAAATTCATAAACTATGTGATTAATAGAATGTTTGCGACTGTACTTTTGAATTATTTTTAAATTCATTTGACCACCGGGCCATTCGAACGTAGACAATTTTTGTTTACGGTCGAATGGCCCGCGTGCCATTCGATTTGGGCCGTTCAGACTAAGTACCCGTTTGTTGGGTATATGGTTTTCGGTGATTTTATAGATAATGGAGTTTATTTTTTACTATACAAGCTTTTATTTAACTTGCAATGTATGTATGTAAGTGTTTTCGGGTCAAATCTAGCAACTGAATTTTAAAGCAGTTATCCTCCACCGATTAAGACGAAATTTTCCATACACGTTTAGTTTGGATGACAATGCATGGTTAGCTAAGTGGCATCATTCTAAATCCAATATTGTGGACGGACCATAATAAATATTTTTTTAGGTTTCTGGTTAAATTTTTTCATTGGTATATTTTTTACACTCGCACATTACTGCGCTCCAAAACACAAATTGCCGACCCGCATGTCAAATGCATCATGGGCTAAATTAATCACAATGTGGGTCCCGGCAAATATCCGGCGACATCGCGGCAAACTTAGGCAAAGATGGCGGGACGACTGGCTTGACGTCTATCGGCAGGATTAGTCCACAATTACCGGCAGGAATGGAAGGAAGAAACAGGGCTTTTGCCCTGTAGTGGGGCAGAACAGGCTGAAAATAAATAATACCACAAAAACAAACCTAGGCGTATATGGCTCAAACGGTGGCGGAGTTGAAATCGTACGAACCGTCTCATCCGTAAGATGAGTCAGTTCGTACGATTAGACTAACCTAAGCAGACTAACATAACCGGCACAATACTGACTGAATCCAGTCCTGACCTTAAACATACGAAAGAACAATGGCAGGTGCCCATACATTATTTTAGCTAAGATTAAATTCGAAAGTCATTAAATGAAAAATATCTGGTTTAACTCAGGGTGATGTTCTGAATTAGTTTGTGCAAGAATTTTTGTTCGAGAATGTAGAGAATAATAGATATTCAGTCATAAACTTTTGTAGGTTATGTCTGGGTAACTTTTAATAATGTGTTTAATAGGTAATATTATTCAATTTCGTGAAAGTAAAAGGGGAATATCGCATTAGTATTGCCCTTAGCTAGTTATTATAGCATGAAATGTGTAGTATACTCTTTGGAAAGAGTATATCTATTTATTTAAACTAAGTGACTTTGATGAAAAGGTTGTCGTCAACAACCAAGCTATATTTTTTTTAGACTTGAGTACTAGTCTTTTTGCCAATCATTAATTGAAAGCAATTCATTAATTTCTACCACACTACAATATTCTTACCTACCTGCAAGGAACATCTACACTTAGACATAAACTGTATTCTTAACTCATTTACTGCAATGAATACAATAATGATATTATTACTTAATATAGTTACTACTTGTCACTTAGCAGATAAAATATATAATGGCAACACTAAGCTAAAGAAATGAACTAAAAAATCAAATAAGTAACTTTATATTTATTATGTTTTTTTATCTATTTTGGACCAGGCCTAATTATACTTTAAAAAACAAAGACAATTAATAGAATGTCTTTCGTATATAACTAACTTTCAGTCGCTCAAATTTAAGTCAGCTAAAATTTCGCCATTGTTCTTTAAGGGTTAATTGATAGAGAAGATAAAGAAATAATGAAAATATATTTATTCAGCACAAACTTGTGCCTCTAAGTTTGTGCTGACTAAATATATTTAAATATTCTGGACAAAAGAAACAAATATATAAAAAAGTTAAAAAAGGCATGACAGACAGTGTGTTTGTAAATAGATTTAAATCGATTCATTATATATGCATAACACAGGCTTATAAGTTGTTAGATGTTCTTATGTTATGTTACTAATGAGAATGTCTAGAAAACAAGATGCTCAAATATATCTTCGGGAGCATAACAGTCATCAATTAACTTTTCTATTGAAACATAAAAAACAGCAGATCTGCTTCATGCAAAATGATTGGCAGTTAGCAGATATAATATAGTCCTTAATAGAAACCCTAGACCCTAGAGCCTTTTATGTGACGGTTTGTTAAGCTTACAATATTGTATATGTGTCTATTTCATGTAAGTAACTCGTTTCATTAAAAGTTATAATTAAAGTATCGTCCCTTTGAGTGTCGTCCAGAAGTGAACCCGACGTGATGATTTTAATGAGGCCCATCTTTATGGTTAACACTAAAACACATTGATATTTTGTATACCTAGAATGTATTGTTGGTTTAGAACATTTAACGCCTGCTTTTCCTGCAACAGTACGCAGAGGTATTGGTAGAATATCCTCGGGTATTGGTAGGAATTTTTGAAATGTAGTAACTACACACCATGGCAGGTTGTACGGCCATGGGATCGGTAGTGGTAAGGCCCGCTCGGCATAGCAGCCGATACCTGTCGTGGGTGCGGAGATTTACTTGTAACCCGGGGCTCATACTCACGGTAGCGATAGGAAATGCGGTGTTTTAGTCAATAAGATTTCCGACATGACCTTTCGTTCTCCCCAGACAGAAGATATCCCCCAGACAAAATGATAAATACAGCTACATGATTGCCATGTTTGAAGAAAAAGGTCAAGAAGGTATTTTTAATTTATTACAAAATTGTTTCAAAACTTCTTAGATTCTGTAAAAGTTTCGTGACTTGGCAGCAAATAGTTTTTTTTTAAGTTTAATGAAAAGCTAACTTAATTTCAAGATAAAGTAAAACTTTTATAGACTATCTAATTAAGTATTTAGTATGTAGGTAAGGTAAGAGAGAGGGTGCTACTGTGACACAGTGAACATCGAACCCGTAGTTTATTCAAGATTAAAATGAAAAAAAGTGCAAATACAATTCTAAAAAGTGCTTGGTTATAATAAATATAGTGAAACTACTCATACAAATTGAAATCAAGGACTAAGACTTACAGCAAAATACAATAAATAGTAAAAGTGCAGTGTAAACAAACTTTGTTCACAGTTGTTTGGTGGGCACAGAAACTGTGCCCACCAAACAAGACATTTGCCAGGCATCAAGAAAGAAAAAAAAAAGAACTAAACAAAATAATAAAACAGAAAAAAAATAAAAGAATATATACTCAGAAGACTGAGAGAGAATTACAACTAAAGAAATTAAAAACTCAAGAAGAAAAACAACTCAAGAAAAAATTACTACTTAAAGAAGAAAAAAAAACAATTCAAGAAAAACAAAATTTAAAAAGAACATAATAATATTAATAATTTTAAACTTATTTTTAAAATAAATTAAAACTTAAGATAAACAATAAAGAAACAAAAAAAAACAACTAAAAAAAAACAACTAAAGAAAAAAAAAGCAACTCAAGAAAAATGCACTGGAGGAGGCCTATACCTACTAACCCCTATTGGGTTCCTATCCAAGAAAATGAAAATTGTAAAAGTGTTAAGTGCAAAAACAAAAGTGAAGAATGTAATATACTAAATATAATTATGTATACACATATTCTGTAAAGACTAAGGATAGGAAATAATAAAGGCTTTTTTAATTTTTATTTTATTTTATTATTATGTATGTAAGATTTATTGGCTCAGTCTTCACACTGGATGTTTGAATGGAAGTTCTCGTTTCATCTAGAAAATGTAAAGGTGTAATTAAAATAAGCCAGAAAAACCCGGTATCGTGTTTTGGATCCTGTTGATAGCAATAGCCCCTATATTTTTTTTATTGGAACGAAGTTTTGGAACGAAGTTCCTTATCGCGCGTTGCGAAAGGGGGCTAGACGGAAAAATTAAGACCAAAAGTTGTAACGACACTTTTTGCTATAGTTGTAAGCCGTGTGGCGTGCGCGTGTTTCTCTGTCTGTCTCTCTCTCTCTCATAGAAAGCAAGCCAGTTATTTTCGTTTCGTTATTTTTTTAAGTATTAGAGACAAAGGGCACTAACATATTGTTAAGGTGATACAAAAGGATTCCAGAGATAAATAATAATAATCACCTATTGTCCAGTAAGTACCAAATAAATTAAAAACTAAAACGGATTTTTAAGGTTTAGGTATCTTTACAAATATTTTGATGATAATTCACAATGATGACAAAAAATATTTATTTAGTCCGTTAGTTAATTAACATAAAATATTGGACACGCATTTTTTTTTTTGCCCCTTGTACAAAAAATTACGTCGATAATGCGTTGAAATATCGTGTGTTGTTACGGTGTGCTACACTTTATACTGACAAAGTGACGACACAAGCCCCCACTCCTGAAGTTTGTTGCACTTTATCTTTGCCAGTTTTATTTATTTGCTTTGCTATCAAAATCGCAACATAGGTATGAGGAGAGAGAGGGCAGGTGTGAGCCCGCAGGGGTGGTCCTGCGCTTGCATTGTTATTGTTATATTTTAATTTCCTTTGATCATATCCTAAATCTGGAAGTAGGTGTGGTCTAGATCACTTCATGTGAAGACCCAGTGCAAAAAAAAACATACCTACTAAACCATTATTAAACCGCTAAGTGTGGTTTTAAATATGTAGTTGTAAATCAAAAAGACGTTTTAGAACCAAATGGTTTAAAACGTTTAAAATCCGTTTTGCATCGCACAATTGCACATATAGTGAGAGTTTTACTTTTTTAATAGGAAGAGAGAAAATATCTGTGTCATTGTAATGTGTGTGACTAGACGTCGAAGAAGTACTTATGTCTCAGCGTGTATCTTACATAGGTCCACGTGAAACAAGCGGGGCACGTGAACCACAGTACATTAAACTTAAACAAAACTGGCGAAATCTGGTTGTATTCTGTAGTTTACCTACAGCACTTCCAATTACGCTTGTACTTACCGAAGGATAAGGCAGAGTTGTATCTGCCTAAAGGCGAAAATATATTTACGTCATGGCGTGGCGTGGCGTGGGATCCACCAATCAAACGACTCTGTTCCAGCCTACGTCATAATCATAACACAACGAGTTCTGTAGCCAATCAACTGCGTCAGAAGGTGCCACGACACGACACAGTAATATAGTCCCGGCATAATCCTTCAGCGATTACAGGCTTCCTATTACGTTAAGTATGTTCTGTGAAACCTACAACTTTTTTTACAGGATTTTTCAAAACAAACAAGCTATTTCATAATTATAATTATGTACAGAAAGTTTTTAATCACAGCTGTTTTTTTTTAATATTTTAATTTGGACTAGACACCTACCGCAAGGGCTGGCTAAGAAAAAGTATAACTCTAAGGATTAAGGACTAGGGCCCCAATAAAATAACAACGTCCAGACTGATACGGTCATCGTCAAGTCATATTTTCTTCTACTCAGAAATCTGTCCAACTGGCTAAAATAAATTTGTTGTTTGTTGCAGCGACTGGGTGTTTGGCGTCCGCTACTGTCAACTGAGTAACTTTATAGCAAACGTGACGGTTGCAGCCAGCGTGTTTACACTCACCGGGATATCGTTTGACAGGTAAACATTTTATTTTATTGGTGTAGAAAATAGAAAAATAAAAGCAAGATGATATTGCATACGCACCCACGATACCTACAGAAGAAATTCCTAGTGTAGGGCAAACCTAAATAATAAAATACAAACAAAAACTGGTAAAATATGTAGGTGCGGCTACCTACAGCCAGGCAACCCTGCAGTAATCTATTTTACCAACAAAAAGCATTCATAACAACCAAGTTTTATCTAAAACATAGTACCCGCAGTTCTTTGCTGTGGGATCTCATACTACTGACAATTCTTTAAATGTGTATAGAACAAAAAGTTTAATATTTTTAGTGAAAAACAGCATAACCATTCAAGTGTCAAGGGGATAACTTTCAAATGGATTCAAATGAAAAGCTTGTACATTTTGGGTTAACCATCAAACAAAAAATTTAATTTATTTAATCAAGATAATTGCGGCTAGATATTTCCAAGCGACAATGTCTTTCGTATGTTAAAATTTTAGCGTTATGGACGCCGACTGCCAATAATAAAGTTATTTTTTACTTTGTAGTTTGGAAGTCGGTACATTTTTTTTTTCTCTTTTTTAGAGAGTGTAACAAGGTGAATTGTACACATCTGCGTACCCCTTTAAAGCGTACTGGCGTGATTTTATGTTATGAAATGGTATAAATAATAAACAGACATGCGATTGCAGCAATCCCGAGAGATTTTCCGTTATTTATTGAAGAGTTCTGTTGTATATCTCCGAAGTTCTTCATCAGATCTTCACCAAATTAAAATGGGACCAATTGCGAAACATACTTCTTCAAACAAAAAATATTTTTTTTAAATCGGTCCAAAATTGATGGAGATAATATGCGTAAACATACCCAAAAAAATATTTTATTAAGATCCAAAATAAATAAAAAACCGGCCAAGTGCGAGTCGGACTCGCGCACGAACGGTTCCTTACCATAAACGCAAAAAGCGGCAAAAAAAACATGTTTGTTGTATGGGAGCCCCACTTAAATATTTATTTTATTCTGTTATTAGTACTTGTTGTTATAGCGGCAACAGAAACACATCATCTGTGAAAATTTCAACTGTCTAGCTATCACGATTCATGAGATACAGCCTGGTGACAGACAGACAAACAGACAGATGGACCGCGAAGTCTTAGTAATAGGGTCCCGTTTTTACCCTTTGGGTACGGAACCCTAAAAAGATATAAAATTACTGAAATTAAGTAATTGTAGGCAAGGTTTTTAAATCTTTTATTACTATAAACTGAAACTAACTAAATTAAAATATGATTATAATATATTATTGAATTTGGAATTTAAAATATATATATATGTATTAAAACAATTACTAACTCTTCTGCGATCTTTGTTGTATTAGGCCAATTCCATCGTATCTTAAATCTGTTACATCATTGACAGAAAATATTTTTATCTCACATAATCATTTCCATTACGAGCTATATTGCATCCATTTGCTTCGAATTGCTTGCTTACTTGCAATTTAAATCGCCTATCAGAGTGATATAAGTTTAATCAAAAACAAAATTACCTGCTGTTTTTCGCAGTCGGTATTTTAGGCTACAATGTTATCCAAATATTTCGTGGTAGTCATTACTATGTGACATGTAAAGTTTGCACCCTCAATATTCACTATTACATATATATACAAATCGACCTTCCGGGCTTTGGCAGTCCGGAAATTTAGTATTCATGAACTTGTCTTGTTCAGACATACATAATAATTGTGTTTGAAAGCCCGGATGTTTCGGGTCCTGTGAGTTTCGTAAACAATTTGGCCGCTATCACGTAGTTAGACTTGAACTTCGAAATACTTATGTCCAATAACCCGAAAATCCGTTTTGTTTAAACTCCCTTTCACTTCTTGCATCTTTCGCAAAATCCATTACATTTAGAATATCAATAGTTGGAATCCTTCAAGCCAACAAAAATTACCTACTAAATCCAGGTTTCGTCCCAAGATTTGTTTTTGAGTTTTCGCATTTTAGCTTTCAGCTTCAGCCCTTAGCTATAAAGAGTTTCATAGCTAAGGGTTAAATTGCTAAGGCAACGTTGTATAAAAATTATGTTGATGAATTTCGTGAAAGTTACGATGAAATATTTGATGTTGGAAGGTATCGTGACATTGGTACCATTTGTACTAAAAGTAACACCTAGCATAATTTAATCATCTTATAATGTTCTTACTGCTGAGACACAGTGGGCTGTCTATCTACCAATCGGATCCAGTGCGTGTTGGTGGAGCTCACTTGTCTTCGAAATTAAATTTCTAGGACATATTGATTTCCTCAAGATGTTTTCCTTCACCGTTTTAGCAGCAGTAGTGATAATAGTTGTTTATGCTACAAGTGCGGAAGGTAGGTGATTTTCAATGAGTGGAATTTTTATTCACGAGCGAGCGAAGCGAGTGAGTGGATAAATTGACACGAGTCGGAAATCATCTTACGTACGTGTATCATACAACATTTTACTATGCACTGTGCGAAGAAATAAAAAAATATATCTGAACCAAGCAAGAAATTAATAAAATGGCGGGCTTATTCAAGCGCGCTCTGCATATCCACAGATTAACTAATAGTTCCTCGGGCATATCTACTGCGCATGTTCAAATTGGTGTCGCGTCGTAACGCAAAAAGGCACGAGCAAAATATACGTTCTGCCAAACATATTTAAATAATATTTATAATTAACTTATTGATCTAAATCTATAGTAATTAAAAACGCCTTTAATGAAGTATTAGTTTTATTTTACCGTTTATATGAATGATAATCTGTACTTAACTAATTTGTAAAACTTTTCTCAAATAATAAAAACTCTATGCGTCGGAGTTAAAAATTAAAAAAATACAGGAAAGTAAAAAGCACTAGTTAAAAAAGTGAAACTTTCCACACAGGTTAGCTGCTTGGAAAACGCTCTTTTCGAAGACATGCATTGTAAAATAATTTACACAAAGTTAAGGGCCTGCCTGAGTTCTTGTCCATGACTTAAACTCGTAACCAAGAACCTAGCAATTATTTAACACTATTTAATGAACATAATAAAAGTACCTAACGAAGGTATTTAACAAAGTAACAAAGTAGTAAGTAACGAAGGTACGTGTAAATTACAACGTTTACCTTTTCCCCACTGGAGTCGGGTTATACTCTAAGCCCCTTTCCAGATGGCAAGACGCGTTTCGATATAAATCACACCGAAAAGCGATTTTGCCTAAGATAAATTGCAAGTATGTTTACCATGTGAATGCAATGCGATGCAATACGACCGAGTTGTGCTTGAAATTTTCGAAAAATACGGGCGCGATATCGCCTATCGACATAATTTACAATGGTGCGACCATCAGGAAAGGGCCTAACGAAATACTAAACATCAATATTCTACATGAAGAAACTGCTATTTGATCTCCAATTACTATATTTCTCGGAATATTTTCGGGCTCTTGACTAACCGTGTGTATAGCATAGATATTATAATGACAATTTATTGAACTAATGTCGAACACAAAGTTTTGTTGAGATCGTTGGATCCTTTTATCTTCTAAAACAATACACAATTAGGTATACATTTACATAACATAACATCGGGCCTGTACTCCCCGAAGGGTTGGGCAGGGGTACACCTAATAGTACACACCCATTTCACCAGTTATGTTAAAGTCCCATGTAAAGGGGACGAGCCTATTGCCAGCAACTGGGCACAAAGTCCAGACTCCGGGCTGTTACTGAAAAATTTCAGATGAAAAAATCCAATAAAATTTTGCCCGTCCCTAGGGCAACGAACCTAATAGCACAAATTTAATGTTCAGCAGTATCGCTTGAGACCACTAGATCAACGAGGCAGTTCAAAATCAATTAAAAAAAATCTTATTATTAAAATATTGATAAATGCATGGCAGTGGTGACCCAGTGGTATCGGTGGCCACTTACAATTTGTTGGTCGTGGGTTCGAGCCCAGGCAGGCGATTTACTTTGTGTCAATTATTTCATCACCACTGTTCTCAAAACGGTGAAGAAAAACATCGTGAGGAAACCGGCATGTCCTAGAACCAAAAACTCGAAGACATGTGACATCCAACAACCCGCATTGGGCTCACGTAGTGGATTACGGCCCATTCCCTCTCACAGAGGAGGCATGTGTCCCAGCAGTGGGAACATTAATAGGCTGATGATGATGATATATGAATCCACCTTAAAAAAACTAAAGAATCAATTGAATTCAGAATCATGAAATTGATCTTATAAATCAGCGAAAAACTAATAATGCATGGACACTTTCGGAACGCTTAAAGGTGTGTCCAATAAAATAACTCATATTGATTTTTTTTGTTGGTCTTTGCGATATTAGAAAATACTTTGGGATCTATTCGTCACTCTGTTAAAATACAGGGTGGTCCAGGAATTATTTATTGAAAGTAAAATGAAATATAAACAAACTTATTTTATGAAATATAGAGTTTATTAAACTTATTGTCATAACTTTATTATAGATATATGTATTTATTTAGGTATGTATCATATCAAATATGTATGTATGTGTAATTTAAGCAATTTAAAATAATAATTTTATGTTAATTTTTTTGTTGCCACGCTTTGAACCATGCCATGTTTTCTCTTCCCCACCCTTGGTTGACTGGTAGAGAATGCCTAAGGCATTAAGTACGCCATTACCCCTTTAGGTATGAAGTTTAAATAAATAAATTAAATGTAATTTTAGTTTAAAAAAATTGAATCATCAAGATGTCGTCCTTATCAGTTACGACACTCTTCCAAACCTTTACGAACGTTTTGGAGTTTCTTCTGGAATGACTTCCATTTCTTGTTAAATATTCAGTCTCATTGTTGTCGGACTATTGGCATTGTAACGGCTAGGTCTGCGCATGGTAGGCTGCGCAGACCGCTAACTGATAGGTAGGTAGTTAGATAGATGAAAAGTGAAACAGCTGGACAAGTTAATACATATATTATGGAAACTAAAGATCCACAGCTAGGTCGCGGGTAAGTAAAGTCACTATTCTATTCTATTCAGATCACTGTCACACAGGTAAGAAGGGTACCGTCCCTTGGCAGCACGTGGCAGACGTGGGGACCTGTCAGCACAGGCTCAGCAATAGGCCGGATGGCCCTCGTAGCTCCCACAGGTAGTGCCTGGAGACAGCCTGTCAGCACCGGCTCGCTTGGGGTAGGCCACAGATAGGCAAGCCAAGACCTGAGCAGCGTGCGTAGGTAGCGTGCAGCAGTGAGCAAGGGGTCTAGCCCTCAGCCCGTACGAAGAGCCCTGGAAGCACCAAAGGGAGCGCATGTTAGATACGGTGCAATTAGCAGCAAGCCGCATGCGATGTACCAGCTTCTTCCCCTTTTTAAGCCAAGGAACGGTGTGGGAAGCATTGTAGGTGAAAGCTCAGCACATCGCAGTGGTTTACAGGTAAGGAGTTTGCGAACATAGCAAGCACATTGACAGATGCAAAATTAGGTTAAGTATGATACGCGAGCATTTAATAAACATAAAGTAAACGTGATCACTTACAATAACACAGTGGGGCACTACACCACCTCGATGCAGTAGAAATACATACATATTACAATCTTCTGTGCGCTGGACAACTCCTTGCCGCGCGTCCAATAATAATAGCGCAAAATCAGATACTACATAGTTGATAAAATCAACATAGGTTATCCAGCGCAGAGAATCAGGTAAAATTACTTAACTAATATGGAACTCACCCTATGTCGGGGCACACAGAGTCCTGAGGGTCAGGAGATAGCTTTCATAAACCAAGCATGCGGAAACGAAATGATCGAGTGATAGCTTCCCGGAAAATTAGTGTTGTGCCGCGTTTTTAGTGTTGTCAGTAACTTACTAAGGGCCTCGTTCACCATCTGCATTTAAAGTGTCGAGTAGGCTAACCGCCAGTCAAAGTCACCCGTAACGTCATGTGCGAATTTCACGACGTTCGAGTAGCACTAATTATAAGATTAACTGACCCATAACTTACTTGCCCCGACATCTGCCCCTTAGCGTCTTTACCCATTAGTTAAAAGTTGTCCGTTGTCATTTTGTGTAGATTATTTTACAGTTTATTAACAAAAATGGATTTATTTGACTTGATTGATCATCAATTGGATGAATTAGAACATTCTACGACGCTACGAGTACCTAGGATTGGTGTATTTAAACGCCGTGTTGATTATTTTACGGACCTAGATGATACTATTTTTTTCTAGATTTCGTCTATTGAATTATGCAGTAAACCAAGTGCTTAACCTTATAAAATAATCCATAAATCGTAAGATGATTGGTATTTTTTTCATTATTCAAGTGGTTTTACTAATAACCTATCAAATCTACTGAATTCAGTAATCTCTCTTTTTTAACTTTATTCATGCTAAATAAAGTAACACATTAAAATCACATGCAAACCAAACCAGACGCAAAAACACCATAAATATAAAAAAGAAAGGAAGAAAAAGTGTTTATACGCGCCAGGCACGACAAAAAAAAAGTACAAATGACTATTGACATCTGGCAATGGCATTTGACGAGCAACATTGACGTATTATTGAACGAATGAAACGCAAGATTTGTTACGGCATTCACTTAACCAGCAAGTTGTTACCTGAAGCTCTATTTTCGTTTGTGAAATTGATAAAAGATACTCGTAACTTTTACGTGCCACTTAACGTTAACTTGGAGGTAACTAATCAACGCTTTACTTGGACATGGTGAACGAGGCCCTAATTGTGATATTTTAGAATCACTCGACTATTTTCAGTTGAGACCCTCACAACGCTACATCCACACACCATACCCCACGCTATACCTTGTTTTAAAGGTTTTCCCATAAAAAGACGTCTGCTGGACTTAAATCGGCACTCCGTGGAGGCGAGGATATGGCACACCTCCGTGAAATCAGTTTCGAAGGAAACATATCCCTTATCACGCGCATCCTCACATTCGAAGTGTGACACGTGGCTCTATCCTGCTGAAACAATGTGCTTGGGTTTTAATCTCGCGGTTCTTGCAACTTTGGTGCAAGAAAATCAGCCATTCTTGGTTTTGCGCGTAAAGATTCTCGAACTTGCTGAATTGTTTCGTCGATGCATGTTGTCTGCGACCTTGGGATCGTGGTTTTTGTGTCAATCCTGTTTTTATAAATTTCTAAACCTATATATTTGCACTCGGACACTCACTGATACCCCGTAATTCGAATATAATACGGAGAAGGCGTCGAACAATCACATAAGATCGCAATTAAATTCTCGTAAAATGCGCGAACGCAGTTCACGCGCTGTTCTCACGTGTAGTGACTCATGGTTATAGTTCTCGTCAAGCTTCTGGGTCACCCTGAAGTTGGCTTTCTGATGCGCAAGGCACGGATCGGTGCTGTTTTTGTATGAGATTTACTACTGCGCAGCCATTGTAGCTAACTTCAGGGCGGTCAAGAAATTTGACGAGAACTATACTAAAATTGCAATGGCCGCACTATGGACCGATACCCACCCCGTGCCCCTTCCTTTTCACGTTTAGAAATTAGCGCGGTTTCAAAAATGATTTTCATTCTGGGCCAATATGTATAAACTACAGTAAGAGGTATTTACGAAACACATAACATACTACCCGAAGGGCTAGGTCGAGGTTAATCCATGGTAAATACTTACCTTACTTACCGTTTCGCGAATTCAGGCAACCCGTTATCTTAAAACGAGCACTAATTCAGAGTCCGAGATGTTAATGAGAAATTCCGGGTGAAAAACATTCAAAAACACTGTACCCTGAATCAATTGAAGCATAAAAATCGTACATTGTGTCATCCAAACCAATCTGTGTATGCAAAATGTCATCTAAATCGGTTAAGGATGACAGCTGCTTTAAAATTCAGTTGCAAGATTTGACCCGTACATACTTATATACAAACATTGTAAGTTAATAAAAAGCTTGCAATAACGGGCGCGGTCCTGTATCAGCATAATGTTCCGAATTCAAAAAAAACAAATCACAGCGCTAGTAATCCGATAGATCCCGTAGTGATGGCGAGTCATGCATAATAAATATATTACTTGAATTGATATTTACCTACGAAAAGCTAAGGACACTAAATTAAATCTAGGTTTCCCTTACGTCTGTAGTCCCAAAATTGTACACTTATTAAGGTCTACTGCATATAATATTTCATCCGTCTAATAGGGTCGAGTGGGAATCCAAAAGTGGTCGTAAGTTTAACTTCAATCCTGAATTATGTGATGTAAAAATGTCTACATCTGTTATAAGCTGGAAATTTATTTTGCGGCCTCTCATCAGCTGGGTTTGGCACAAACGTTTGTAAAATGTTCTGTTCTGGATTATATGTTAGGTGTATATCTTATACATTTTTAGAACCTAAAAATATTTGTCCTCTCTCCATTGATTTCGTGTCCTATTTGCACACATTTTCTATTATGCTGGCGGGGTAAATCTACGAATGTGGTGACTTTTGCTGAATCGAAGAAAACATTCCAACGTTTCGGGTTTTCACCCTCTTACGATTCGCTGAAAATGTTATTTGGTATAGTAGTTTTTCTTATATTTCTGACTGGAAGCTAGCTACAGCGTTATTTTGAGGAATTTGTATCTAAGTGACACATGGTAGTGACATTTTTATTAAAGCTTGTAGCAATAAGTGTGGGCCTGAATAAGTTCACCTTTTTCTATCCTTTTTTACATAGATACTTAAAATACATTCAACTACATACATATACACTTAAATCAAAAACTACTAACTGACCCTAAAAATAACTAGTGTAAAATATGCCGAAGAAAAACTCCTCCACATTGCTCCACTGATATTGTGCCCAAATACCGGCAGCATGTATCCTTATTAACC
The DNA here is from genome assembly GCA_945859665.1 of Anorthoa munda. NCBI lineage: Eukaryota > Metazoa > Arthropoda > Insecta > Lepidoptera > Noctuidae > Anorthoa > Anorthoa munda. The sequence goes on from OX243897.1 coordinate 26,439,208, forward strand.
AGGAAGTAATTTTTTTTTTTTCCTATTAAATTTGGATGCTTACGGGAAGTAGTGACATAATTGCGAGAAAAATATTTTATTAGATAAACAGGAAGCGTTCTTAAAAGGTTAATTCTTACAGAGATAATTGTAATCCTCCTTAATAATTATTATACATGTAAAAGTTTGTATATATTTATTTAAATCAAGCAAAAACGGCTGAACGGATTTGGATGAAATAATGAACACAAATATAACCTGAATGAACACATGAAATACTGATAAACTCGATATACTGATTCCTTGGGATACTAGAACACTTTTTTTACGCACGTGAAGCCGCGTTTTACGATTTTAGTCGACTTAAGGAAGCTCTTCGACTCTTCAATCGCCATCTCCTTGGTTGCTCCAAGTTGTACATTAGGTGTCGGTTGTCGGTCTCCTGTTTGTGCTTCTCGGAAGAACAGGCTACTTCGCCGAACTTCCGGAGGGGCTATTCCGGCTAGTGGGTATAGTGCGTTAAGTGGAGTTGGTTTTGAGCAATCAGTTATTATTCTGCAAGTCTCATTTAAGGCTGCATCTACTTCTCGGGCATGAGCAGATCGGTGCCACACTGGGCAGGAAAATTCGCCAGCCGAGAAGCAGAGAGCCAAGCCAGATGTGCGGAGAACGTGAGAAGAGGCACCCCAGGTGGTGGAGGTGAGTCGGCGGAGAAGGTTATTGCGTGTGTTGACCTTGAGTTTGGTTTTGACTCAGTCGTTCCAATAAGTCAAAGAGCGGTCTAAGGTAGCACCTAGATAGACAGGGTTATCTTTATGTTCAATATCAGTTCCTCGCCATTTAATGCTTAGTTTTCTGGTTGCCTGACGATTTCTCAGGAGGAATGAGCACGACTGTGTTTTAGACGGATTAGGTCTTAGTGCATTGTCTTCGTAGTAACCACTGAGGTTCGCCAAGGCCATTTCAAGATTTGCTTCGGCATCTTAAAATTTTTTCACCCTTGTAGCCAGCGCTAGGTCATCCGCGTACAGAAACCTTTCTGTGTTTGCTGTGCTGGGCTGATCGTAATAAAGTGACATTGTTAGTCGAAATTTCAAAATGTTTGATTCCAGAAGCGCATGCTCATGGGCGTACCCAGGGAGGGGTAGCTGCCCCACCCTGGAAATCTCGCAGCACATGTATGAACTCGCCTAATTACTAATCAAAGTGTAAACGGGGCCTTATGCTCTAACTTTTAAATAAACCGCGCAGTAGACACTGGCAAAAAGCACGGTGCAATTGCCAAAAAGCCGCGCCCGACGATGGTGGATGAAGATTACCGAATCTAATCTAATCTGTGTTCGGTAATCTTCGGTAGGGAGTTGCGAGCTGAGGTTGCGAGCGACTACCTAGCATTTACTTGAAATAAATTATTTAATTTGACATGTTATTGTTTTGAAGGAGCTAAAACTAAATCAAACGTAGGTGATTAAAAATTATTCTTTCAGTGTCTATATTAAAGTATAGAAATCTGTCTGATTGATATTTTGTTGTGATAGTGACACGCACATACATTCCGCTGAGCAATAATAAAGATAGATATGGACATTCGTAAATTTACTTTTATTTATTTATTTACCTATAAAGCAGGATCATTTGCGGCTGTTTGCCCTACACACTACACTACATATACCTAATGTTTCATGTAGGTGTGTTTGTGTAGTATGTATGACAAAACAGTCGCGGACGATCCTACCTAAAAAATCTGACTTGCCCTCCCCTAGGCCAGAAGCTAGGTACGCCCATGCGCATGCTAATTCCGAGGCAGAGACAAGAGGCATTCTAAAAACGAAAGCGTCGGAATAGCTATTGAAGAAACTGAACATTAAAATTTTAAAAACCCCCGACTGGTTTTTGAAATCATAAATTTAACTTTTATTTCATTATTATTAAACAACATATAATATACCTAGAAGTAGACACATTTCGATCGACAATCTATCGAAATACGTAATTTTAACACAATATTTTGCGAAAAATCCCCGATTCCGAGAGCAAAATGCGCATAAATTTTAAACGGCTGAGCCTATTTTCATCAAACATAGCTAAGAACACTCTCAACTAAGCAAAAATATATGTTAATGGTTAATTCGTTTAGGAGCTATGCTGTCACAAACAGACACACAAATACACAGCAACACACGTCAAACTTATAACACTTTTTTCACTTTTTCCGTCGGAGGTTAAAAATGTATGGGATTGCGAAGCGTTATTGGTATGTCACGTGATCAGTCCCTTACTATTTGGCATTCTGACCATCGGCATCGCTACTAGAATGACGAGGTTTAGAGCCTAAGGTCTAGAGGCTCTGATATTCTAAAGTCCGCCTTAGATTTATCATAAAAAACAATCAAAGACGAAAATTGATTTTCTAATTACATTTATTTATTACTAGCTGACCCGGCAAACTTTGTTTTGCCGTAAAAACAACAAACATTCATCTACCCAGGTAGGACCTGACCCTACCCTACCTACCCTACCCTACCTTACCTACCCTACCCTACCTACCCTACCTTACCTACCCTTTTATTCCCTACCTATATTGTAATCGCAATATAAATTCATAAATTCTCGGACAGAATATCCTTGCTAAATTTTCAGACGGCCAATCTTCACTCGGGTAGCTACTGAAATCCATATTTCTTATGTGATATGTAAAAGGCATTTCAATTTTAACACTGTTTGTAGATTTTTCATCAATAGGCGCAGGACTAGGAATTGCTATTGGGTAGAACAAATCTTCTGATAAAACCTTTAGCCCTGAAACATTAAAATAGAAGTAAGTATATTAAGTTAGAAAGAAAATGAAGCTAATATTTTTTTTAAAGCAGCAGAATTCATTGCTCAGACCTCCACTGGTGGATGGCCTCCTCGATATAAAGGCCTCCCCCAAGCTAGTTAGAATTATTAGTTATATTTTTAAAAGGTATAAAAAAATAACTATAATTCTTTACGACTTCACTGTTGTAGGTTTTAAAATATACTAAAAAAAGGTGAGTAATAAATATCCTTACCATTACACTCTCCAGATTTTGATATGAATACATGGGGACAAATTTTTTTCAGTGCCCGAATTATAGTAGTCTTTAAATGTACATAGCGATTTATATGTCTTGATTTTGGATTGTAAGTCCTCGCAAATTCTCTGTCAACAAAAAATATATATTTTAACCTTAGCTGTGATCACTATTTGCCCAGGTTTATGAAAATAAAACGTACTTCATTATTTCACTTGTAATATTTTTACCAACACCATCTTTTGCAAAAGATAGGATTCCAGATAATACTCCTCTATTTCGTTTGGCAATCCAATTCTTTGGTAGACCTTCAAACGGTCTAAGCACCATCATGTCGCTATCCAGTACTATGCCACCCCACTTGTGTAGGGTAACAATTTTTAGTATATTTGTAACGTCTGCTATTGGGTGTCTACTTTTCTTTATATCATTTTCCAATATCGATTCTAAGACAGTGCCTTTTGCATATCGAGTAATATGTATCCTTGCAGGATAAACATTGGAATAGCTAAGTACTTGTGTAAGGTATTCTTTTATTACCGAATCCGTAATAGCAGAGCTGAACAGTACATATATTTTCGATTCCGGATGGGCAAAAGCAGCAGACTCTATAACACACGCTTGCATCATTGTTATTTTTTCATCACACGCAGATTCAATAAAAAATATCGATTTGTTCTTTGGAGAAAACATCGGGTCTTCAATTGATGGGAACACACCTCCGTCATCCTTGTAATAACACGATATATCCTCAGTTTTTGCAAATAATTTAGCATCGCGTTTGATGGCAATTGCTTTAAGTTCTTTATAGTCTTCATACTTTATTTTCATAGCAAACAAAAACAAGAAAACACCACACGTGACCACGAAGCGAATGTTAGAAAATCGAATGTAACAATTAAGAATATGCTGCATTTTTTTTCTCTTCGAAACTGTGTACAGATTTCTTTCTACCTTAATCTGATAAAAATTCTGTTTGACAAACGTCGTTCACCACGAGATTTTTGGTTACAACCCGACGCAGAATTCACTTTGATTACAATGTTCGTAGTTATGGAATGCCAACTCCATACAACCAGATTAAAACTGAGAATTGTTGAAAACTGGAACAGATTAACTGAAAAATACAATTATATTTAATATTAGTAAACTACGTAAATGTTATAACAACTTTTACAAATTTAAAAGGCAGATAATTGAGTTCAATCCAAGATTGCAGATAGATAGACCACTTTACAATGTTCTCTAAACTACATATTTAAGCATTTTTACCTTAGAATGTTTACCTCTAAATTACTTCATGGTCAGTGCTAGCTAGGACATGTCCATTTATAGCGGATTTTTTTTCATTATACATAATTATGCAATCCCGTCTCAATTCTGTTTTCTTTTCCAAGAGTCTAAAACCTTTGTATCCAGAACCCTATTTATCGAATCATTCCGTCGATAGCTTCGCTTGTTTCTTTTTGTTCAATTCAGAGTTCAGCAAAGCAAATAACCCTATTTAATGACTCGACTGTGTTTTATGAAGGATATTTTTCTCAGAAATAATCGACTCAAAGGATTCTGTAAGAAAGGACTGGAAATGGGACCTAATATAAAAGTTTCATGTTGATCAATATCAACATGAAACTTTCTCATTTTAAATTACAATCTTTGGTTTACCGGGTACTCGTTGAGGTTGTCTGAAGAAAAACACTTTTCTGATAGAACTCTGGAGTCAACACCATATGCTTCCCAATCACAAGCGCGACCACCAAACCGAAAAGATTTTTCTTAAAATATAACCCGTATTAACGCACAGCACACTATGATGAATAATCAGCTAAATGAGAAATGTAACGTAACCTACTAATAAAGTACATTTTTCATTTGTTCAGGTACCAAGCCATCGTGCGACCGATGCGGCCGCGGATGTCGAAGACTTGTTCCCTCATCATGATAGCTTGCATATGGATCAGTGGTATGCTACTCGCGATACCCTGCCTATTATATTCAACTACTAAGGAATATAGGTAAGTCTAACAAAGATTAATTTAAAAATAATTAGAAATTATACAACTGATACGTTATCGTAAGGGCAATAAAAACAAGCAATATAATTTTATGGGAGTGTGATAGGCATCTCATAAATGTGAATTTGTACTAATGCCATTCTAATATATAAAAAGAATTTAAAAAAAAACTGGGTTATTCTTTCACCCATCATAAAATTTCAGCTGTTTAAGGCCCGTATTCCAGATGTTCCTACTCGACTCAAACTCAAAATTGGCCACATCTACCAATCAAATGCCAACCAAAACACAACTTTCGAGTTTGGCATATGATTCTTCACCTTGACATATGTGTACTCAATAGAGCAAGAGACTGAACGCCCCAGACGTTACTGATATCTTTCTACACAAAATGTGTGGTAGATATTGAATTAAAGTTAAAGTCCAAGTTACCAATTACAAGTATGTTTTAAGTACATGACAAGTACACTACTCAATTCCACTGATTTTGTGTTAAGAGTTCGGTAACGTTTGTGGCGTCTAGGAAGACTTGAGCACGTTAGTGTCAAAAACACAAGCCAACCAATCACAACTGTCCATTTCCAGTTTGAGTAGAGTTGAACATGAGCATCTGGAATATTGGCCTTAGTTTATTGTAAGTCATTTTCTCCACTCGACTCAATTCAATTTTCAGTTATAGCTTGTATAATGACGGCGGGTGTCGTAATAAAACGACAGTTCATGCCTCGGTAAAACAGTTTAATATCTAATAACACTTTGTATACGAAAGATCTTACACGCTAACAACAGTATATCACTTAAACTATTGGCACTATTCGTACAACTATGACTTAAAGCTACAACAATAGTTTTGGCGAGTAACTAGCGGTAGTCGGTATAACCGCAGGCTTATTACGTATCTTTTGCGAAACGATACCGATTTTTTCTCAATAATTGCTCTTCAATACAAAAGATTTTGAGGTGTTGGCGGTTTTTTTTAAATAAGTGCATTTGACAAACAGTGAGCGATTAGCAAACGATTGTGTAGGACCTACCTAACCATACCTACACTGCAGGTAATTCCGACTTTTATGAGATAAAGAGTTTGATCGCTATCGTTTTGCTCTTGCAAAAGGTACGTAATAAGCCTGCCGATCTATAAAGCACGCGCGACTTGAATGGAATGGCTCTGGTCAGCGGGTTTGCGCGCCCGGTATATAAGCGAGCGCGGGTTGGGCCGCCTCCACTACTCGAGAATATTTTTCTATTTTCAAGGCGACTGAGTCGATTGGACTAGAGGCCTTCAAAGGAACTCAGAATATAGACCACCTGTTTGATACATTCATTAATAATATTCATTCAGTAAATGAGTCAGGACCAATATTTTTATTCATCTTGATGATTCTGAGCATGTACCTACTCACAGCGTGAAAATTATATAGGTCATATCACATCACACATCATCAGCCTATTAATGTTCCCACTGCTGCGACACATGCCTCCTCTCTGTGAGAGGGGATGGGCCATAATCCACCACGCGGGGCCAGTGCAGGTTGGTGGATGTCACATATCTACGAATTTTTGGTTCCAGGACATGCCAGTTTCCTCACGATGTTTTCCTTCACCGTTTTGAGAGCAGTGGTGAAAAAATAATTTACACAAAATAAAGCACTTGCCTGGGCTCGAACCCACGACCTACAACTTATAAGTCGCGGCCGATACCACTGGGCCACCACTGCTACTCTATAGATTATAATAATATAGATCACTTCAACTTGATATATAACCCTTATTTCTGGCTTGTCCCACTTTGCCCTGAAAACGCAACTCTCGATGAGACTGCAAATCCTAAATTGGCAATATAGTGCTTGTGACAGGCCCGAGAGAGGCAAGGATTAATTACCTTTACTACCTGTCTCCCTATAGTCTTACAATGATCAATAAAATTATGAGATGACTGGATACTAAATGTCTTATAGAAGCATCTGTGTATACAATCAGCAAGACATAGAATGATAATGTACTATCATATTTTGATACGTTTTATCGTATTTTTCCATGAATAATCTCTAAATAATCTGTTTGCTATTTTTCTTTTTATTTACGTGTCGATGACAAATTAACTCTTTTTAGTTTAATACTTTACGTGACCTAGTATTCTGCCATGGCAACGCCCGCTTTTGACGCAGTCATAACGTCCGCACGTCATCAGGCAACAGGACAAATTACGCTTCCAATTCATGCAAAATTTATAATCGCTCGAGTTTTTTATAAACTTACTTTGCCTTATTACAAAAAGCGGCGTATAGTCAATGTTATCACTCGAGTCAGTACGTTTTCCATCACCAATTTTTTTAACGTAACTTTATTCATTGTACGTTGATCCCTGACATATGCAGTTCCTGAGAAAAAAAGATTGACCCGAAAATAGTTGTTAGCAATGTTATAAAACTCATGTTGGAGATTTAAATCCTGTAAACTAAGATTTTAAATATCAATTTTGTTGATAAATTAAATTAAATGATTAATTTAAAAAATTGATTATAATTTTATTGTTTTGTTATGTTGTTATTTTTTGTTGCTTTTTGTTTTTTTTTTTTTGTTTTTGTAAAATTTGTTTTGTTCTTTTTATGGTTATTTTGTTATTATTCTGCCGATGGGGCAGAAAGGTTCAGGAGTGGCGACCGCGAACCGGAAGACGTTGCGTTGGAAGATCTCCCACCAGGTGGACCGATGACATGGTTGCGGGGATCCGCTGGTTGTGAGACATACGGGACCGGTCAATGTGGCGACGCTTGGAGGAGGCCTATGTCCAGCAGTGGACGTCTTTCGGCTGATATCATGATGGTTATTTTGTTGTTTTTGTTGTCTATAATTTTTTCGTCTGGGTGTGCTATAAGTGCACGTCTGCCTAACCCTTCGGGGATACGAGCGTGATGTTATGTTATTTTTTCAATTACTATTCCTTTGTTAAGTCTTCATTTGGAAAAATAGTCGCCATTTTTGAAATAATACTTTTACAAGATCAATGGATCATCACAGTATATTGTACCAATTTTATTTTTTATTTCATACTAGCGGACGCCTCGCGATTTCACCTGCATAGTTCCCGTTCCCGTAGGAATAGAGGGTAAAAAGTAGGTTTTACCACAAGGGAATCGTGTATCTTCCCAAAGGTGTTTTTTTTAATCTATTCAGTAGTTTTTATGTGTAATTGTTACATACAAAAATACAAATCTTTCCTCTTTATAATAATTGTATTATATATAGTATAGATATAGAAGTATAGATATAGATAATACGTTATCCTGTTTTCACAACGGTTCAATAAAAATTCGATACGCTGTAATTTACGTAATTTGTTACGACAACAATAAACAATAAATCGAGAGCACAGAGTTTGGGTTTCAAGTATCGTAAATCAAAACATTTACTTACAAAAAAACAAAATGAATCAGTTTTTTATATACAACGTAAATTAATGGGAGGCAGGCGCTTTACTTTGTGTAAATTATTCATCACCACTGCTCTCAAAACGGTGAAGGAAAACATCGTGAGGAAACCGCCATGTCCTAGAACCAAAAATTCGAAGACATGTGTCATCCACCAACCCGCACTGGGCCCGCGTGGTGGATTACGGCCCATTCCCTCTCGCAGAGAGGAGGCCTGTGTCCCAGCAGTGGGAACATTAATAGGCTGATGATGTGTAATAGGAATCTACACGAGTTCTTCTTCTTCTTCTTCTCGTTAAAAATAATATAAAGTGGTGGTCGAAATACTAACGTGAATTATGAACAATCTCAAACACCTACGAGCGCCTGTTTTTTAGGGTTCCGTACCAAAATAGTAAAAAGGAACCCTTATTGTGGCACTCAGTCTGTATGGATATCTCAAGGACTACTAATGCTATCAACTTCAAATTTGGAATAGTTTTAGATGACGTTTGCCCAACTATTTTGAATAAGAAAGATTTTTTCTTTTTTGCGTCTGCGTCTGGTAGGTGGTCTTAAAAATTCGAAGGGGGGCTATTAGGGTATTCTCAATTTTTTATTCTTTTTTTAGACTGCATGGTTTTTGACTATTGACGCAAATTGTAAAAAAATATACCGTTCCCCTTATCGCCGAATTTTGCCAAGACAAGAATCTGAAATGATTCTATGTGGTACAAGTTTATGTGACGATTTCAGTAAAATTTAAACGATGTTTCTAAATTGCACACTTTTTCAAAATTCATCAACAAAAATTACATTAGTTCTACTATTGGTCAAGAGATGGCGCTGACCTAAAACTGCAATATTCTACACCGCAGTGTTAAAATTCTCTGACGAAAATAGGCCTCGCCGAAGAAAATTTAAAAACACAATGGAATGAGAAGCCAACAAAGTCAGCTTTTATTACAAAATTTGGTTCCGATGATTTTTTTAACTTCCCATTGAACTATTAACTTCAAATTTGGTGATAATTTATTTATATTTATATTTACTTTATTGTACCAAGATAAAAAGATTTCATACGGAAACCTTAAAGTAATAACAAACATACAACAGGCGGCCTTATCGCGTTCAGCGATCTCTACCAGGCAACCCAGACAATATAATAATGATAATGTTTATTATTACGGATTTTTCTTTGAAATTCCTTCATTTTTCCTATTACAACAAACTTGATTTTGCGGTTTGGTACGGAACCATAAACGCGTGAAGTCCAACAAGCACTTGGCCTGTTTTTCCTTAAAAGCGTTTGTAAACTATTACCAATTTGTAAATATGTTCTAACTTAAAGTGCTAACTGAAATACAAAACTTAAAAGCCATCTAAGTATTGCTAAAAAGTTAATTTAAAAGTTTTTCATGGCTATTATAAACTTTTATTACATTTAATGTAAGTAATAAAAGTCTATAATAGCTCTGAAAGCTCTGAAAAACTTCGTAGTTTCAATTCAAATAATGAATGCAATGAACTTATAAATTACACCAAAGTCGTAACCACATCGTAGAATTACCATTTCTTGAAGTAGTTGGCCAATTCGTGCAAAGTCAGTTTTTCATGAAATATTACACTGGTCCTAGTAGTATCATATAATGGCTTTTTAAGAACGAGAGTTGGCTATCTTATGGCTACGTTATTTTAAGCCCCCTTACCGTTCAAAAAGAATCAAAATATAATTTTCTACATGGGCATTTATAAGACGTCGACAAAAGGTTTGACAAGGCTTTGACCCATACACCCCCTAAACACATTTATATTTTAAAATATGATGTATACTGACTCTTTTTCAAATTCTGTTTTTAGTGTTCACTGTCCGGTTAACTCTAATATTATACCGAATTTTATTTTTATCTGGGCAGAAACTTTACCATGAAAAATTTTAATTAACGCCTGATTTTGTCTGTGTTAGGTCGAAAGGCACCCTCAAAACTGCATGTCTGCTGTCCTGGCCCGACGGATTACCTGATGTGTCCTACATGGATTTTGTGTAAGTATTCCGTACATCTTTTTAAATCTGGTATAATTAAATATTTTTTTTGTTAGAAAATTTTAGAATAATTTTGTTCAGCTTATTCGTTGTTAAGTCAGGGAAATAAGTTGTTTATCATTATTTCATAAGGTTCAATTTCACGTTCACATCAAAACTTATATGGTCTTGTATCTTTCGACCTTAATGATGCCTCAATTTTATGGGTATATTGTTGTATAACTTCTAACTTAAACTACTATTTGTAACTAAATCTAACGGTAAGTACCTTTATTTTTATAAATTTATGTTCCATTTAGTTTAAAATACAAACCAAACATAGATCGCTTATAACCTTCACTTTTATTTAAACTGTCTCATCAAGACTTTCTTAAAAACTTGGGCAGATTTAGTACGGTTAGCAAAATGTCAGTCTATACAATCAGGTTGAAATTTAAAAGTTTCTGCTCTAAATAATCCAGGTCTCCAAACTTTAACTTCAGCCCTAAATAAAGTACAGATCCCTCACTAAATTTAAGCCTATATTCGTAAATACATTTCGTTATCTAGGCTGGCAGTTCGTATATTAAGTTTACACAGATATAACAAAGTTTATAACAAGAAAGCAAACTATAGATTACGTCGAATTTAGGTATCATAGTTTAGACTTACTTACTGGTTGGCTCAGCGATCCAAAATGTAGCAATATGACTACACCGTAAGTTCTGTGGCTTAACCTTGGTAGGTACAGTTATTTGCTATCCAGAAAGAGTGGGATTTTTACCTCACTAAAACCATCCCGGTGATAACCATCGCCACAAAGAAGGGTGACCTCTTAAAAGTCCACCCTTCTGTGCAATGCCTGTTAGGGTAACATCCCTGAGGAGACTGAAAAAGTGTCTCTCCTAAACCTCAGTCTGCACTGCAGTACTTGATCACTGGTGGTGGTGGGTGGAAAGAGATCCCAATCTGAGCGCCCGTGACCCCGTAACTTATTTCACCTACTAGCCGACTGAAACAATAAGTAATCCCGTTGTTCTCTTGTCCTTACCCCAATTTGTTTGGGGTCGACGCAATACTCGATAACTATTAACACACTACTACTTCAATATTCAAAACATTCCTCACAATTTTTGCAATAATCTATCTTTTCAATGTATTTGCAAAATAACATTCAAACCGCTTCTTTATTATGTAAGTTATATCCAATTATGAAAGATTTTTATAATAAGTGTTTATTTTTTTATAATGTGGCAATTTCTATTAACCTTTAGAAGTATGTTTCTTAAAAACAAAATAGCATTGATTGGCTTTGTTTTTCGCGGTATCAATTATAAATATTACCTTGTTTACAAACAACTCGCTTTAGATGTTTTTTTACAGATCCAAGACGTATTGTACTAATGGGTATTAACTTTTTTTTTTTGAATACAACAAATGTTTTCTACGAAAAGATCAAATGTTAAAATGTCTCTGTTGGTGCCGTGAACCAGGCATGTTATGGATATGAGGTTTCGGTTTAGGATACGGTTACGGATTATTTATTTATTAAAACTTCATGCAACATACAGGTACATAGGCTGTCTTAATGACCGAGGCATTATCCTTTAGTTTCAGATAGGTTCGAATACGGATATTAGATATTTCAGAAATTATGAAAGAAAAGACAAATAGGTATTAATTGGCGTTATTTCAAAGTTATAATTTTGCTAACTAGCATTGCAAGTGACGCGCGCGGCTAGTGTATTGGTTCAACCGGGCAGAAAACCTGGCATTAAATGTCTCATTTACACACCGAAATTATCCGATTTTTTCATCGGGTTCGGTTACGGTTACAAATAGATTCTTATGTCGGATATCCGATACTTTCGGTTACGCTTTCAGAGCTCCTTAACATCCCTGCCGATTTATGCTTGTGGTAGTGTGCAGCTTCGATTCTCGTACGGTAGGGTGGAGCCTATCACTTTACCAATTAATAACAAAAATGAAAGAAACGTGTGATATAGTTTAAATACCTTTCCTTGCAGTCGGTTAAAAACACGGTGCCTTGAAATGAAATAAAAAAAACAACAGGCACAAAAACTGAATTTACTAATTATTTGTATTTAGTACAAGTACTTGCTTTTTATTTGAAATCGAAAACTCGCGCGATTTGAAATCAAAAGTTGTTACGTTTTTGATCATGAACATTCAAGTGACATTCTATTAACGAAAGCGTCGCGATAAAGTGTAGAAAAATATGGGATTATTTATTGTTTAACCGTAACCGCTGTACCGCGCCTTAGGAAGGCGCGGCGAGGCGGGGGACGGGAAGGAAAGAGCATGAACTCACATGAGATCGATATTGTCGGACAAATCTTACGATATCATGTGAGGTTAATTTTTCTTACTCACTAACTTACCCAGTGGTAGTAAAAGCATGAGACTAATAGGGATGTTTACGCATGAAGTATTGATTAAATCAACGTGTTTCACTAGGTCTTCTTAATATGATGAATACTATTATTTATTTATTTATTTATGTATTCTTTATTGTACACCAGAACATACAGTAACAAAAGAAACTTAAAACAGCCTGTACTGTTACTGTTATCGTCTTATCTATGATTGATCTTGTTTGTGTTGCGATCTACTTGGGTGGCTTAGTATTGTGCACACAATCCGGTAGATGGCGTAAGGCGTCGTGTTATAAGTTGAAATTTTTATTTCAATATTTTTAGTATTTTTTAGTTTCATATTATTAGAAACTATCAGAACCAACTTTATAACTTTACTTTACTTTACCAGTGGGGAACGATGTGGAGGAGTTTTTCGACGCCATATTTTAGTTAAGTATATTTTTAGTTTTAGTTAGTGAGTAGTTTTAGTTATTTAAGTATTTTATACACTGTATATACTTTTATCTATGTAAATAAATACAACAGAGTTAAACTTTATATTCAAAACTATCTTTATCTGCTTTTATTTTCATGCAATATTCGGCTACTTTGAACATTACGGGCTTGACATCTCGACACATCTCTGGATATTTATCTCATGTGCGTCTAACGTAAACAGTCCGGTACAAAGGACACTAGCTATCGCCGCGCCCGTGAGCGTTGACGATGGACTGACAGAGCGGTGAGGTGAGCGTTATTTAACGTCATCGGTTTCAGTAACTGATTACAAGGCTGATAGTCGATGATCGTTGGGGTAAACGGGTTCTTGAGTGGAGACCGCGAACTGGTAAACGTAAGGTAGGACGCCCTCAAGCTAGGTGGAGCGACGACCTTCACAGGGTGGCTGGTAGCAGCTGGATAACAGTTTCCAAAAATCGAAACAAATGGCTTGCAATTGGAGAGGCCTATGTCCAGCAGTGGACTGCTATAGGCTAATGATGATGATGAATCGTATACCTAGTTTCGATCTGTATCTTAAATCGAACTGAGATATGCTAAAGATGACCGATTTCAGTTGAGTAGGTAATCAGTTTAGTTTCTCTTGAATTGATTTGCAGATAGGCATCTCTGGAGTTTTGAACGATCTTCGATTAAATCCAAGAATGTCGAAGGTTGTGAGAATCTCTTAAGTAAAAAAGTATCGAGGAACTTGATAAGTTTCTTCATACGAAAGGGCTAAGGGAAAAGCTTTGGTATCTTGATCGGGACGCTCAATGCTTTGTTAAGCGATGTCCACACATGTCCGGGTGCCCGTCCCTGACGTAACACTCGCATACGATTTGCATGAACGATCTGGATCCCCCAAATACGGAGATGTGTAAACAAGTTCGTACAAATCGTATGTAACCGATTCCTGTCGTGTTCCGTCAGGGACGGGTAAACGAAAATCTATGGACATCGCTTTAAGTGGTATATAAATAATCCTCCTCACTGCCGACGCATACTGCGTAGGAACATTACGATTATGTGTCCACAGTACGGCATACCGCGTACCGCAACGTTGTGGGTTCCAATCAAGAGACTCAAGCTTAAGGTACACATACATTTTATTACCTATAACGTAGGAAGTGATTAGTGCAACGAAAAGGAAGTCGGTTAAAAAGGTTAAGCTTGGACAGAGCTGCCACTGAGAACTTTGTACTGAAAATATTTTATAATACAGTCCCTATGGCAGGGATCACTTACAGGACCACCTATCTTAAAATTTCTCTTTGCGACCACTAGACAAACAGACCTTGTTCAGAATTAACTGTAGTAATAAACCGATAAACTAGTGAGAACCGCAGCAGTCGGTTGGGTGTGAAAAGAATAGTGGTGCTGTTCCTAAAGGATACAGCCTTGAGTGCAGCGCTGCGCTAATTACGAAACTACTAGTTTCATCTTTAGTTTGAAATTAAGAAGATCATGTCCTCATGACATGTCGAGTCAATGAGTCGTGTGTGTGTTTTACTTAGTGCTATGCAATGACTGAGCTCTCAGGACATGAGCCATACCATCCTGCGCCACGCAGCTTCCTCAGGGGAGGCCTATAATTTGAATCTTTGAAAAAAATGTAGTACTGTCGAGTATATTATTTAGAAAATCGATTTTCTAAAAAAAAAGTAAGGTACTTTACCAAATATTTTGTCAACTCGCAAGCAAAATTACAATTATCTGTGACTGTCATACCCGTTTGGGTTGGATAAATTTTAGACATTTGTTTTTTTTTTGTTATCTCGTGTTACATCTCGTTTTAATAAATAAATAGATCCGGCTGAATCCGAGCGATGGCCGGCGTTATGTTGGCTTTCAGAGCAACGGTCGAATGTGGTTTATTGGCATAGACCTGCGACTTCAGAAAACCCCACAAGAAAAAGTCTAGCGGAACTCTAACTCTACCCTCAAACCGTTCATGCAGAATGTCGATTGTGTCGTTCGCTGTGTGGCAAGTAGCGTCATCTTGCTGGAACCACATGTCGTTCACGTCCATATTGTTCAATTCAAGCCAAAATAAATTGTTTATCATTGATCTGTAGCGCTCGCTCGATCTATGCAGCAGAGTCATTTAAAATTGGACCTCTCGGATTCGTGCCACCATACGAAGCCGCGGCGGACATTTGAACGATGTCATATTCCATCCATAATGGCATAAATGGGCCTTTTAAATAAATAATAAATTTCGTTAATATCTCACACACATCTTGTTTTATTCAATTTTAACATCGACCCGTCTTTGTTGAAAGACCCTTTATATATGGATTACGTAGGACTATAATTATTCTGCTTAATTAATAGCTATAGTTAATAAGCTCATCAAAACCGTTGTCCTCATTATATAAGTAATCTCTCGCCCTTATCCGCATAATACCTTCATTACATGGTCTTATATTCGAAGAATCTTTGGCATGATCTCTATTATTCCTGTAAATCAATCTATTGGAATCAGGTTAACCGCAAATAGTTATTATGTTACTAACACACCTATCTCTGTGAGCTTTAATAGTTTATCCAACCGGCACAAATGTGTGTGAGATTAGAAGTGTCCCAAGTTCTTGTACTTAGCTTCCTATTGTCTGACTTAAACAATAGCTTTGTATTTGCTAATCATTGATTGGGTATTGTTAATCCCAAAATTAATGGTTTATGAATATGTTCTCGCATTTAACTTCGCCTTTGCCGACAAACCAACTGTCATTGTTTACTCGCACACGATACAAATGAGGTACTCAAATGTATGGTTACAAACCATACATTTGAGTACCTACACACGGTGTTTAACATAACTTTTGCTCTCAACGCATTTTTATCGCAAAGTATTTTTGTAGTACAGTACGACCGATGAATCGTGACCTGTCTGAAGTCAGCGCCAAGTGGTTGTACGAACCAAATGGCTGTTTTCTTTACAAGTGTACATGCATGAAAGTACGCAAAGCCTATGCTCAGACGGGCCATTACTCATCGGTCGTACTGTACATTGACATCTCTTGGCTCTATTGGTGAAAGCCGTGATTGTGTAGTCTGTATTTTAGTCACCTCGGAGATACGAGAATATCCTGTTGAATTTATTATTATATAAGTATCACTACCCTAGTTGATGGAAAATGGTCATGCAATAATTTATGGCTTGTGTAGTTATTCCTCAGCTCTCGGCAATTATTGCTGAAAAAGGAACATGAGAGCACAACCTTCAAGTCCAATAGTCCTTGCAATGTAAATCATGCAAATAAAAATATAGCAAATTAATTTTCTTTAACGGTTGAAATCATGTTGAAAGCTGATTACTTTCCAAAAACAAAGCTAGATTAGATGTCAAAACCAAACCAAGCGATCAGCTGTATAAACAACAGAGACTTAACCACGGACTTCACATACCACGAGCTATTAAAACGTTTACCCTGTCTAGACATTAAGGCTCACGCACACAGGTCAAAAATGCAAAATGCATGACATGAGAATGCGGTAACCCTTTTGAAACGATTCAACTGTCTTGGAAACCCACAAATAAATTAATCAGAAAGGAATAGCGGAGGAAAACAAAAACAAATTAGAAATGGTTGGGCGGGCTTGCCCCAATCTTTTTTTGATATAAATTATTCTACAGATGAATCTATTTCTATGTAAACGCGTTGCCGCATTGTCGTGACGCGCCTGTCTTTGAAAGCCTTAACCACACTCTTTCCAGATGGCAAAATCTATTACACACTAGGCTTTTATTGGTTTATGTAATGAAGAGATTAGAAGCATTATTATTAGTAACGCTTCTTTAGTATTAGAAGTAAATAAATTAATAAGCGTAGATGAGATTTTAAATATTTATAAACCTAATTAAAAGACGACTTAATCTTATGAAAACCAGCAATAGTCGGTACATACATGAATAACTAGCCAATCTTGTACTTATAATGATGAGTGCAAAGTTGAAGCTGTTGTTCTCCTATGACGTCTCAATCTGCAACTTAACGAGGCGCATGTCAAATTAAAAGAAAATAAAAGAAAGAAAGAATAGCACTTTGTTTTGACACAGTTGAGACAGATGACCCAAAGTATAGGAATAAAAAAGTTATAAAGGCACGATATTACACAAATAAAACAAACATTTCAGCAAATAACTTTTACACAGACGATCCACTATTTCCGAGTCCCGAACACAAGCGATAACAAACTCATTGAAACATATAGTTCTGATTGAAATTATTACTATTCAGTCCGCGTTTGTCCCTTAAGTGGCAATTCCCTCAATTTCCTCTGCTTTTCACGATCATATAGTTTTTCACGCCAACTCTCATGGAGATGAGACCTTTATCATCCTATCATATCTCCCACGCTATTTTTATAATCCCTTACTTATATGTCACTGGGCGAATATTTTGGTTACAAACTACAATCCGTGGAAAAATCTATTCTAATTTAAAGCGCGAAAGTAACTGAAGATAGTTAAGGTTATATTTAATTTAATAACTGACTTACAAAACTATATCATGCAATCTAGCGGAGAAGGCATTAACAATGATGATAACAATTACTGTAACCATTTTTTCTTGACTAATCCTATATGTAATGCACCAAAACATTGCCGGGTTGATGTCGAAAGCAGACTCTCTATTTGTCTGTTTACATGAATTATCAGAAAAAGGCACGGAAGTCGATGCACGGAACATTTTATGATGCAAGGATATGAAAATCAATTATGCATAGATAATTATTGTATAGAGGAGGCCTGTGTCCCAGCAGTGGGAACATTAATGGGCTGATGATGTGATGTGATGATGTGATGTGATGATGTAAATTATTGTATGGCAGCGTGTTTCAGCAGGGAAGAAAGTAAGAGAGGTCGGCCACAAGACCCACCTATTCCGTCCGTTATTCACGAGGTAATAAGCATTTATTAATTTTTTCATGATATCCATACGCCCAAAGGTCTGATTATAAAATTTCGCCCGCTCGTTTTCGTCCTAAGTCATCATTCATTTCGCTACAAATTTGCAAAAGTGTTAATTCGTACGCGATCTAGCTTCTTACTGCTCATCACAGCATCTATCTCTTTCGCACGATGTTGTCAGATGAGATAGCATGCATTTTAACCCCGCGTACAAAATAATTACCTCAGCTTATGCTCTGTACACACTCGCTGTAGAAGTTAGTGTTCATGCTCTGCTTAACGCATACTACAGCCTAGTAGAGTCCATCTAAGGTACGGCATCATCTTTTGAGGTAACTCGACTGTTAGGAAACTGGTTTTCAAAACACAAAAGTGGTGCATTCGGTTGATGTTTAAAATTGAAACTACTACGAGCTGCAAGCCTTATTATCTAAAATACTAAATCTTGACATTGCCTTGCCTATGTATATTATATTAGAAAATGCCATGTTCTTAATTTATATTTTATTATTATTTTATTACTCCTGAAATTTTTTAACATTTATTGCTAAATTGATAATTTTGATTTGATTTATTATTTTATGATGTTGACATTGTAATCGTTTTGTTCTGACGTTATAGAACGTTAATTATAATAATTTATATTATTTTTACGACTGTTTAAATTATTCTGACATTAAATATTTTGATTTTTTTTATATTTTTACTGACGTTCTAGAATGATATTTTTTTTTTAAACTTGTCTAAATATGACATGACATTCTGGAATTATTAGGTACATTGATTTGAATTAAATTATTATTTTGATTTGTTCTTTATTCTATTAATAATATTTGCATGCCATTATTTAAGGCAAACATGACGCTCTGTATTTTTTTTAGCATCTCTTACATATTGGTTTTTTTTTGTGTGCACTGTACTATGTTTGAGCAAATAAAGATTGAATTTGAATGAAACTTAGTCTGTCTGTTTCACACATGAACCTGCAAATCAATTTTGAATAATTTTGTCATAAGGATAAATATTGTACCCCAGAGAACGGGATAGGATATTTTTTATGCCGGGAATACGAACCTTTGGTACGATTTCTAAATTTTACGCAGGCGAAATTGCTGGCAGAAGATAATTATAGTATTAATAAATTCAGTAAAGCTTGTCAATGAAAATTTATACGAAATATTTTCCGTCTCATTTCACCACAAAAACACTCGCACAGACCCGTGAAACCTTTAATTTATTGTAGTTATAGCAACTAGATAGAAAATCAAGTTACTCAGTCTGTCTTCACCGAACTGTAAATATTCTACTTAACTTTATCGTCTTTTCATAAACTTCATCGGCAAACAAATGCTACGAATCGTGCAATGCTCGTGCAAAATCAAAGTCGAAGATAAACTTTGATTTTGCACTAGTGCATTGATAATTCACATCAGCACCTTTGGCCTAAACAAATGTCAAAAGTTCAAAGACCTCAAATCATAATTATTAAGGGCGATAAACACACGATTATCAATTTGCAGAATATTATTTGTCAGCCAAGAGAGGTTTTTGTGAACGTTGGCATGCCTTTTACTTTTATTAATGGCAATTTAACATCAACAGAACAACTGAAGGCTTGAATAAATGACTCTACGAAAACATTGTAGATTTCCCATTGTATACCATGAATGATTACCGTGGTTTGTTTTTCATTCATTGCTTTCCTCGCGTATACTCTTATATAGTTTGTTGCTGTTCCCTTCTTATTTTTAAAGGTTATTTTCTAGAGGTTTGGTTTTGAAAATGAAATAAAACAGGTAAAAATAAATTTAGAAGGCCAGAATCTTGCCATCAACAGAGAGCGCCATGGACCCGTAATTGCCAAATTCTTTGTTCTTCAGTTGAGTGGTATTGATGTGGCAGAGCTTTGGTTTCAACAAGATGGTGCATCATGCCACATAGTGCGCGACACCATCAATTTATAGCGGAAAACATTTGATGATCGCATAATTTCGCGTAATGAACCTCTGAACTGACCTCCACGATCGTGTGATCTTACACCTATTGATTAATTTCTTTGAGGATATGTCACTAGTCTACGCAGATAAAACACAGACATTGGCCTACTTGGAAGTCAATATTCGTCATGTTATTGCAGATATATGGCCCCAGTTGCTCGAATAAGTGTTCGAAAATAAAATTGGACTTCGCAATTACGCTTCATTCGAGACAGCCGACGCGCCCGAAATCGTGTTTAAGCATAAGAATATCTTTTAAACAAAGCTAATGCCATGGCAATGAAATTAATTTTTTGGTTTTTTATTTCATTTTTAAAACCAAACCTCAAAAAAATAAAATCTCTTAATATTCTCCTTCTTCTAGTTTTTCACGGGAGATTATCGTCGTTTTGCTAATGAAACAATAATTTTCCAGCCAGATGGTTTCGCAATCTATTGGTAGAAACAAGAAAATTTTGAAGTTGAGAGCATTGTCTAACTTTTCGCAACTTGTAAAAGAAATCGTGGTGAATGATAACTTAGCTGGTCTAGTCATTCCATTTACTGCCTTTTTTATTTATTTATGCACTTAACAGAGAAAGGTAAGAATACAGATAGAAGAGCACAAAGGTACTGCTTATTTCACTAGAAATTTCTTTTAGCAGACCTGCGACAGGAAAGTTGGATGATAGACGAAGACACAGTGTGTAGAAAGAAATAAGAAAACTTAAAATAGACCATAATAACTTAACTAATTATATATAAATTACACATATACCTAAACTAATTATAAGTATAGAAGATAAAAATGCATACATACTCGTATAATATACGAGGAGGGATCAAAAAGTAGTGAGAATGAGATAGAATATAATGACTATTGATAACTTAATAATTTATTTTTCTACATAGTTTCCGAGTCTCTCTACACACCGAGTCCAGCGTTTTTCCAAGGCTTCAATCCCTTTCAGAAAAAAGTTTTGTCTTGGTCCTGCAAAAAGCTCTCCACGGCATCCATCACCTCGTTATCGTCTTCGTACCTGTTTCCCCTTAAGTATTTTTTCAATTTGGGGAGCAGATAAAAATCGCTAGCCGCCAGATCTGGTAAATAAGGTGGGTGGTCAACCAATTCGAAGCCAGCTTGCTGAATGGCAGCCATCGCAACTGCCGACCTGTGCGCGGGTGCGTTGTCGTGATGAAACAGCACGCCCCTTCGAGGATTCCCTCTCCTTTTATCTTTGATGGCATTCCTCAACTTGGGAATTAAAGCTGCATAACGCTCCACGCTGCAGGTCAATCAATCAACAATATCCCTTCTGAGTCCCAAAATATTGAGACGATAACCTTGCCAGCCGATGCCACGACACGAAACTTCTTCGGGCTCGGTAATGATGGCCGTTTCCATTGCGAAGATTGCTGTTTTGTCTCGGGATCAAAATGATGGACCCATGTTTCATCCATTGTTACGAAACGAGACAAAAAGATTTCAGAATCTTCTTGAAACTTGTCCAACAATATCTTCGAAATGTCAAGTCGATTTTGTTTCTGACTGTCGGTTAACATTCTCGGCACCCATCTTGCGAAGACTTTTCCCATATTTCAAAGATTGTTTCAATATGGATTGAATACTTCTATATGAAATGCCCGTTTCTTGAATTAAGTATCGGATGGTAACTTTTCGATCACTCAATGCAAATTTCTCGACTTTCGCAATATTTTCTTGGGTGCCTGACGTCGATGGACGGCCGCAACGATGTTCGTCTTCCGTGCTCGTTCTTCTTACTCGAAATTGAAAAGCCCACCTTGCGACAGTGGAATACGGCGCAGCAGACTCTCCTAATTTTTCCTCCAAATCGCAATGAATCTCTTGCGTCGTTAACTTTTTTAAACAAAGGTATTTAATAACGGCTCGCACTTCGTTTTTCTCCATTTTCGAGAACACGTTCCGACACGAAGCAAACAAATGACTACATTCAGAAAAAAACAAAAGAGAATCGAAGTTTTTTTTTAAATTAATATTACAAATATGTATCTGAGCTATGCCTGCCAGTATTTTTTTTTCTTACCAAGAAGTATGTCGTTCTCACTACTTTTTGATCCCTCCTATAGTACATAATTACAATATGGTGGAGAATAGAATAGAATAGAATATTATTTATTTGCTCAGAAAGTAGGTATTTACAATAAGGTGGTTACAATAATATTAAGAATCCTTGTACATTCTACCATTTTGGCATGCAAACATTGATGCAATTTATCATCAAACATAGAAACATTGATACACAACACAACTAAAATTTATCAGCTAGAAAAGCCGACACGGTATAGTAAAATTTATTTAATAGAAGCATAGTATGTTTATTTTTGAAAGTTGTTACTAATTCCTCTTTTATGGAATTAGGAATGTGGTTAAAAATAACCGGTGCCATACCATTTTCTGGAATGGCGACCGCGAACCGGAAGACGATATGTTGGAAGGCCTCCCACTAGGTGGACCGATGACCTGGTTAAGGTTGCGGGAAGGCGCTGGATGCGAGACGCACGGGATCGGTCAATGTGGCGACGCCTGGGGGAGGCCTATGTCCAGCAGTGGACGTCTTTCGGCTGAAATGATGATGATGATGATGATACCAAAAATACTTTTCCTCAACAAAGCAGTCCTATATCCACCTGTAAGTAACAAGTTTTGGTATTGAGATCGCAAAGTAAAGTTTCGGCATCTGCTTTCCGATAAAGTTAAAAATAGATTGAATGTTCTTTTTTTTTATTCGTATAAAAAATATTATATACGATATTGTTATTGAAGTGAGTGTCCTTGTTAGAAGGTATCATAAAATCTTTTCAGCATTGTAATAACTTTAAGTGTTAATATATAAACGCAAAATACCTGCATATTTTTTGGCTTTCAACGTAAAACGATATTTTACCAAAATAGCTTTAACATTTTCAAAACATGAAATTGTAAACATGCCTAAAAGGCTCGACTCAGCTCCACCAACAGATTGCAGGTAAAATATTTGCCAATTTATATAAAGAGTGAAGCGCGACTAGAAATATTTTCTGACATATAAAATTGAATTTCATGGATCGCTCTAGACGGTTTTAGATGGCGCATCAATTTGTTGTTGAATTTTGTATAAAATTAATGTTTTCTAGAATTGGTAATAGAATTATATGTTCTTGTTTAATCAACTCTTCTAAGCACAAAATTATGGAATATTGAGCTCTTAGATAGTGGTCACACACGAGAGCAGTGTGGTGGCCTAGCGGTAACGGCCTCGGCTTACAAGTTGTAGGTCATGGGTTCGAACCCAGGCAGGCGATTTACTTTGTGTAAATTATTACATCACCACTACTCTCAATAACGGTGAAGGCAAACATCGTGAGGAAACCGTCATGTCTTAGAACCATGAATTCGATGACATGTGATATCCACTAACATGCACTGGGCCCGCGCAGTGGATTACGGCCCATTCTCTCTCACAGAGAGGAGACCTGCACGTAACCTGGAGACCTGCACGTTTTAAGAAGGTAGACCATAAGTTTTTCAGGCACGGAACCTCATAAGAGTTCGACTCATACTTGACTTGCATTTGGTCCGTTGTACCAAATGCAAGAAAAGTGTGGAAAAGGATTCCATCTATCCTATCCTTTCCTAGTGGTCAAAAGCGAGCCCATATCAATCGTAAAAAAACACCTTTCAAAGATTATTTGAACGGTTTATTTAACATATGTTCCAATATATCTTAGGGTTTTAAATTTTTCATTCCACTTGATTTTTTAATAAGTATTGTAAACTCATTTTGGTACAATGATACTGTAAAAACGTGCAGAAAATACTATAAAACAAATCGTCATTGTATGTAAAGAAAAAATATTCACGAACCAATTTACTTGCAAGTCACTGCTAACACCTGGCAAGTGAGCTCTGTTCGGGTGAAAATAGAGAAAACGACGTTTTCTAAAAATTAAGCCTAGCTAGATCGATTTATCGCCCCCGAAACTCTCTCCCTGCATTCTAAATTTCATGCCAATCGCTGGAGTCGTTTCCGAGATTCAGATTATATATGTATATATATACATACATATATACAAGGATTGCTCGTTTACTATATTTGGAACAGAACCGATGTACTTTTAGTAAAATCGACCAATAATTATTTCTACGAAAAACGCTAGTTACGTAGGCACGGTTTCTGTGTATGGGGTTTGGCAACTGTATACTGTAGTGTATTATCTGTGCATTTTTCAAGCGAATGTTTATCACTTCCTCAGCATTGAGATGAGGTAAAGTGAAATTCCGTGGGACGATAGATTGGGTCGAGAAGTTATGGAGTGGCGACCGCCTACCGGAAAACAAAGCGGGGTGAAAACATTTAACGGCTAGTACATTTTTACCATTTAGTGGCTAGTTAAGGTTTTAAGAAGGTAGACCATATGATTTTCTGGCACAGAACCTCATAAGAGTTCGACTCATACTTGGATCTTAGACTATGCTCTATGATACGTTAAATGTGGGTTCCTTGCCAGTATTTTTGGACGTATTCGTATTCAATGCCGAGTTTATTAAAATTTTATTCAAGTAAATTGCCAGACTTTTCTGAAGTAACTTATTTTCCATTGTTGTCTTACTGTGAATGCATAATTAAATTACAATTTGTCTAGTCCAGTTTATTGGCAAATATTTGTCAGTACACTGTGCGAGATGAAATAATACTGTTTGTAAATATGAAAAGTGTTTGCCGTTTACAAAAAAAAACTAAATAAAGTCAAAGTCAAAGTCAAATATATTTATTTCAACTAGGCCAATAAGCGGCATAAAATATGTCTAGCTTTGGCATCAAATATTGCAATTTTATGGGTAGGTCGGTTCTACATTTTTGAGAGAAAACAAGAATTATACGATTATTATTAACACCCACACTTGACACAAATAAAAGTTGACAACCATAAAATACGGAATATTCGAGTAATGTACGAGTATGTCATATTTTATATCAGTCTGGCAAAAATAGATTTGTTATTTTTTCGTCTAGCCTATAACTTTTAATAATGTTTACAAAATAAATTAGTTTGCTTTTTACTGGTGGTTGGTGGAAAGAAAAACCGGCCAAGTGCGAGACGGACTCGCGCACGTAGGTTTCCGTACCATTAACGCAAAAAACAGCAAAAGAATCATGTTGTATGGGACAGATACACGGACAGTGGAGTCTTACAGTTGCTTAAAAGAAGGCTTCAATCTCAAATTTTATTGTACAAATGTGATTATCAAATAAACTATTTTTATTTTTATTTATTTATTTACTAATAGGGTCCCATTTTTACACTATGCGTACGGAACCCTAAAAATATGGCTGTTATGCGGTCTATTTATATGTTCCAAATAATTATTTTCCACCCTTTCATTATAATAGGTACTTAATAAAAATAATAAATTTATTAATATAAACTGTTATAGGTATAATACGTAATTAAAAATCTCCCGACACGAAACCTCTGAAAATCAAAAACTAAGCCTTTTTAAATTTTTGAATAAAAAAGTTATTTCATATTTTTTAAACTACATTTATAATATACCTCGTAGTAGATTCGCTTCAATCGTCAATCTATCGAAACACGTAATTATGTCACGATATCGTGCGAAAAAACCCAGGTTCAAATAGTAAAATACAGATAACTTTTGAATGGCTGAACTGATTTTATTAAAATATAGCTTAAAACACTCACGATAAAGTCACCTTTCAAACAACAAAAACCAAATCAAAATCGGCTCATCCGTTAAGGAGCTATGATGCCACAGACAGACACACAGATACACAGCAACACACGTCAAACTTATAACACCCCTCTTTTTTCGTTGGGGGTTAATTACAAATTATGTATAACTGATTAATATAAATTTTAGTAATTAAGCACCTATTTAATGTTACTACAGTAAAGTTCAATATTGCCAGTATGTTTTTATTTTCTCTAGTTTTGATTAGCCAAACTTTGCAGTTATGTTTAAGTTCTTTACTATAAAAGGTGACTCTTTGCGAGCTTATTACCATCGTTCGGGTAGAAATCCAGGATCCAGGTTGCTACTGAGAACTTTCTAATAGAAAACCGTAAATCACTCCACCATTACAACTTTGCACACCACACAGGCATGATGCTATGTCTAATGTTCCCTTCTTGTTACAGGTACCAAGTATTGTTCTTCGTAGTAACATACGCTATTCCTATGCTGGGGATGACGTTCTTCTACTCGGCCATGGGAAAGGTGCTATGGGGTTCCGGATCCATCGGTGAACTGACGCAGCGACAAGTAGACTCAATACGATCGAAACGCAAGGTATATGTACAGGCAAGCAAATTAACGTTACATTCGATACGTTTACATACTGTGAAATGTTTGTGTAATGTTTGGCGCCGACTCAGAATTTTTTAAGTTTCCTGTTTTATTTTTCGCTTCGTAGAATGTTTTTCTTGTGACTCAAATCAAAGCAAGTCATTTATTCGCTAGAATGTAGGTGTTTATAATAAGATCGTGGGATGAAAAGGTGAGCCATACATTCTGCCCAAAATTCGCATGCAAAATCATATATTAAATTATAAAAAAAAGAATTATAAATTATAGAATTGCTAAAATGTAGGTGCTACTAATTACTAACTAATGCGTTCAGAGTCCATCATCGGACCGTCCATGGAAATATTATCCCGGTCAGGTATAAAATACTCATTAAGATGAAATAAATAAGGCTAAACAATAGGATTGTATCAACTGATTGGAAGGAACAAAAATTTTTTTTGTTGCTATAAAACAAGATTTTATACCGATCTTGAATTTAAGGAGTCCTCGTTTCCCGTTCCAATTTCAAAAACAACAAATTGTTATAGACAGTTTTCTTTGAAACTGGGTTCTGTAACCCACCTTGCAGATTTTCAGTACAACGCGTCGGTACAAAGCAACTTCGTTGCCAAACCAATGTTTTATTCAATTTTGTTCGGTCACGTCTTGTTTATTCACGGTTAGGGCACCGAAGCGGAGACAATGAGAATGAAGCTCTATTGGAACTGCGCCAGGGGTTCCAAAATTGGGACATTCTTAAACTGCTGGTCTGGCTATTATTTTTAAATAAGTCTCACAAGTTTTTTTGTAAAAGAAACTGTGGTCGTGGCGATTTTAAAGGAATAAAAAAAACAATCCAATATGTCGTTTTTTGACAAATAAACACTTTTCTTTCTTCTTCTTTCAATAGGAAATCTAGCTTCGTTTTAGTTTCACTTATAGTTTTTTAATACGTTGGCATTCTGGATGATATTAATGTTTTTTTTTTTAAATACTTCAATGTCAAAGTTCGACAGCTTTTCAGGATTCAGAATTTAAAGTAAGAGATTAAAAAAACTTCAAATGTTTTATTCAGAAATTGGGGAATAGAGATCATCAGATCAATCATAAGTGTTGCGAAAAAAAGGCATACGCAACATAACATCATATAACACAATTCTTTGTTTCCAGGTTGTGAAAATGTTCATCCTAGTGATAGTGATCTTCGGGATCTGCTGGCTGCCCTACCACTCGTACTTTATCTACACACACTTCAACCCGTCAATACTTTATATGAAGTATGTCCAGCACATGTACCTCGGCTTCTACTGGCTGGCAATGGCCAACGCTATGGTCAACCCCATTATCTATTATTGGATGAATGCTAAGTAAGTGTTTTGGTATACTAGACTAATATTACTCGTATAAAGAGGTATTTTTTAAAACACTTTTATTAGCTTGGTATGTATGTATCAATGTAACGGATCTATTAACGTGATATTCAACCCCTTCAAAATGTCGCATTGAATTGAAACTTTTGCACACTTATCAAGGACTGATGACAATATAATAACTTAAATAGTTTGTTCCTTTATCCTTACCAGGATCTTCAGGATTAGAGAATAGGTTAAAAAAAAACAAAAAAAAACGCTTTAATAGTAAACTAAACTAAAAAGTAGTAAATCATTTTCAATAAATTTAATTTAAAATATATTTTTTGTAAAAAGGCGTGGGGTTCTTGATGTCAATTTTTATAATACTTTATTGACAGATATTGGTAAAAGCACCCCACTTTTTTTGTTAATCACACTGGTCTTATTTTATATTTATTGAAAATTATGTTCTACTTTTTAGTTTGGTTTTCTATTAAAGCATGTTTCTTAGTTTTTTTTTTTTCAACTATTTTTAATTATTTTTTATCGCTGAGTGTTATGGATATTTTATCCCAAACAAATGCACGGTTCCTAGATAGAACACTGGAGTGAAAATGCTAGTTTAATGTATTAATTTTACAGTATTCTTGCAATGTAACAGCCGCACTGGTCGATCTCCAAGGTAAAGCAACGCTTAAAGAGGTCCGCCCGTGGATGGGTGACCATATTTACATAGCAAGTTTCTTCCATGCCTCGGCAAGCACGTTAAGCCGTTGGTCCCGGCTGTAATTTGAAATATTTGACATTCGTTACGGGTACCCAGAAGCCTGATATCTGATACCAGTCTAGCCACGGGGTATCGTGTTACCCAGTTACTGGGTTGTGGAGGTCAGATAGGCAGTCGCTCCAGGTAAAATACTGGTACTCAGCTAAATCCGGTTAAACTGGAAGCCGACCCCAACATAGTTGGGCAAATGCTAGGCAGAATTAAATCTGATTAAATTAAATAATTTCAGTTTTTTATTCATAAAAGATCTTTCCGTATCAATTGAGTAGCTTTCACAATCAAAAGGTAGCAAATAACTAATTTAAATATGAGTAAGGGTACAATAAGTGGTGGATCCCTTACAAATTAGTCCGGGAGGTAGCGTTACAAATGAAATAGTCATAGTAAGCCGGCTGATATGGTCAACCATCGATGACAACGATGGTTGACCTTATATGACCAACAAGTGAACCAACCGTCAGCTGCTCAAGTAGCGGTGGGTGCGGGTGTGGGTGGATCCGGAAGATGTGATGACAAAAAATAAAAAAATAAGTCATAGTACGCCGGCTTAAAACTTTTTTTATAAATATTTTACATCATACTGAGCTGAAAAAATATCGTCAGCTGCATGGTGGAGGGGGGATTATGCGTCAGCCTCTCGCGTGAACTTATAAAAGAAATACGTAAAATTAAGTTATAGTACGCCGGATGAAATTTAGCTAAGTGATTGTTTAAATTATCAAAATTACGAAAACAACAATCAGCTGCGTGGGTAGCGGTGGAAAGACCGTCAGCTGACGCACTAAAGATACAGGTTATTCGTCTGTGTAAAACAATATCATACGAACATATTTTGGTTTTTTTTCTTGTTTTATTTTACACAGATGAAAGAAATGCATAGTACAGTATACAGTTATCCTGTACTTTGGCGGTAAAGCGGTAAATTGACGATAACACTTTGAATGATATTTTTCGAAATCGTTCAATTTGTAACGGCATTTTGACACCATGCAGCTGACGATTTGTTTTTAGCTCAGTATGATGTAAAATATTTATGAAAACAGTTTCAGCCGGCGTTCTATGACTTATTTTTTTGTTTTTCACCATTTCCGTAACCTTGCAATCCTACACCCACCGCGGGTGCGTCAGCTGATGCTTAGTTAACTTATCAATAATTCGAGATCTATTGAACAAGATGGCAACCGACCGGACACACTACCTAAAATGCAACGCTACCTCCCAGACTAATTAATTTAAACAGTGAACACACCATTGTTAACTAAAATTTAATTTTATTTACCTTCAAAATGTTCGAATGCTAGGTAATTAACGATTTGCGGTGAAGAAGGTCCATAGGTAAGGCTATTATTTGTCCATTGTTTAAATCTGGGTTCTGTTAAAGGGACGATTGGACCCTAAAGAAACTATATGACGGATTTATGAACCCCAAGGCTCCCGAAAGGGTACGGTACAACAAATGAATCGCTCCTGGAATCACGGGTTTGATTTAGTTCTCTAATACAAAATTGTCGAATCATGTGGAAAAGTGATAGTGTTGAAACAATACAATATATCCGAATGAATAACTATTCAATTTCAATAGAAACATTTAAATTTGAATAGTTTTGAGAAAACTATTCATGTGTAAAACTATTCATCCAGAGTTAATAAATATTAACTGAAATGATATGAGCCTGTAAAAATCTATATATTTTAGGTAATCCTATAGAAATATTTCGTTCCATTCAAAATAGGGTAGAATTTTCATGGGTTTATAATGTAGGCATTTATCAATATCTGGAAATAAGTTTATGCATGTTTATTGTGTTAGGATTATAATTTTTATCATCATCATCATCGTATCAGCCGAAAATCCTCCACTGCTGGACATAGGCCGGGGAGGCCTATGTCCAGCAGTGGACTACAAGCGTCGCCATATTGACCGGTCCCGTGCATCTAGCATCCAGCGGATCCCCGCTAAGGGTAAAAGGGCCAACTTCGAGAAAGCAGTCAACCGTCGAATTCGACTCGACTGGGCAGCGTTCGGGAAGTTGCGCGTTGTCTTCTTGTCCAACTTACCACAGTTTCTCAAGACAAAAGTATGACCAGTGTGTGTTGCCAGTGATGACCTATGGTTCTGAGACGTGTTCGCTCACAATGGGCCTCATCAGAAAGCTTACAGTCACCCAAAGGGCAATGGAGAGGGCTACGTTGAAAATTCCTTTTGTGATTGAATCAGAAATGTAAAGATCAACAATAAAGTTTTAAACAAAAAAATGTCAAGAAAAGCGACTGACAAAATGACATGGCCCTGTTGCAAAACATTTTGATTTGTTCCGGTCTGATCCCCTCGATCTGATCCCCTGGGGGATCAGTTTTTTTTTATAATATTTTCTATTCCGGTCTGATCCACCGTGCAGGGTATCACAAATAAATTTCAATATTTTATACCGGTCGGATCCCCTAGTTATCTATTAACAGATTTTTGGACAGTCAGCCACAAAATATAGGTATAGGGTTTAAAATTGTTAAATAAATAATTATGTTCATAATTCTTATTGTAATGAAAACGTATATTGAGGAACAACGACTCTACATTTTCGTCTTAGCCAAGTCACCGCAGCCGGTTTGAACCGTTTTTAATAATGTTTACTGTATTATGCAAGCAGCAAAATTATGATTTTTCCTAAATAATTTGCAATAATTTGCATTTTTTTTTTTTTTTCTCTACATTTGTGAAATTGTCAAGAAATACATAGGTCTGACGTTGTGATGATATTCAACGCATAACAAATAAAAACAAATATTATTTACATAAACAACTGTTTTCTCTTGATTGTACTTACCTGTCAAAAAGAGTTAGGGGATCAGACCGGAATGTCAAAGTTTATAGTGGATCAGAACGGAAATAATAAAAAAAAAACCAGCAGGGGATCAGATCGAGGGGATCTGACCGGAACAAATCAACATTTTGTGTAAAGAAATTTCAAGAGATTTTAATCGACTAGGGAGTACCAAAAATAATTATCATGGTCGTGTTTCTTACGTTTTTTTAACATTTATTTATTTTGGTTTGAATGGCGAGATGATGATCTGATTATTTATTGATTTTACAGAAAACTGTTTTATTTTTTAAATAGCCTGTGCTGTCCCTCTGCTGACCAAACGCCAGAGCTTACAGACTAATAACTAACATAAAAATCTTTCGTGGGTGGGGTAATTTGCTTATTACAAGCTTCTACATGTATAAAATATTATCTAAAATATTAGCGAATTTAAGTACAACGACGGAATTCCATTAAAGAAAATTATGGAGTAATTACCACCAGCCCAAACGGGGAAGTCGTTAAAGTCTACGCTTACGGTGTCACGTTATAAATTATGACAGAAGCACGTGCAAGAGACATTAACGGAATCATTGTGAAAAAAGCGTCAAGATTTCCATAATAATCACATTTTGCGGTTGCTTGAAAATGGTGATATTCCATCGGAGTGCGAACAGGGTAACATACCTAACTAATACAGACTTATCACTGCATTTCGTCTAGATAGATAGGTACACGGACGACAATCGGGGACGATTCTGATCTAGGACGGCTGATAAGCCGTGCCCAATGAGATTGCCCATTGGTAGAACACAGCAATAAATCAAGTCGAAGAAATAGCTTTATCATCATCATCAACAGCTTAATCAAATTCGGTTTTGGACATAGGCTTCGTTGGGCATAGGCCTATTTGGGCATAGGCCTCTTTGGGCATTGGCCTCTTTGGGCATAGGCTTTTTTGGGTGTAGGCCTCTTTGGGCATTGGCCTATTTGAGCATAGGCCTCTTTGCGCATAGGCCTCTTTAGGTATTGGCCTCTTTGGGCATAGGCCTCTTTGGTCATGTACCTACCAACCAATAATGTCATTTGCCCAACTTGGCGCTGGACAACTCTTTGGACACCACTCGGTAACTGTTTTACTCTATCTGCCATCACCGTGCCTTAGCAACCTGTCTCGACCAATACCAATTAAGTTCCATAATCCATTTTCCAATATCAAAGGCATATTTTACACCTTGTTAATTTCAGACAAATGGACATTAAGGGTGTCAAACGAGAACACAGTAATACTGTTAACTGGAACAGATAATTAACACCTTGTTTCTTTCAGACAAATGGGTATTAATAGTTAGGGATCCTACCGCAAAAATCTGCAGTAACTTAGTTTTTGATTAGATTTAACTTTTATGAAAAATACTTGATAGAAGAATTGATTACAGCAGGGTTTCCGGGCAATATCTAGCCGTAATTAGATTTTTGTTTTTTAAACTTCACCCTACACTTGAATTTTCGGATACGTATGCAACATCAGCAAACTTTCAGTTAGCGGCAATTTATGGGTTGCCATGTGTAAACTGGCAAATGAATTTTTCTTATTTTCTACATCACTTTCTTTCAAAGTACGATGGATTTACTTAATAAACATATATATATCTGCGGTTATCTGTCAAACATAAATTACAATTTGTAAATCACACTAATATTATAAAGGCGAAAGTATGTGAGGGTGTGTGTGTGCGTGGGTATTTGTATGTTTGTTACTTCTTCACGCTCAAACGACTAGACGGATCTGGATGAAATTTGGCACGGAGATAGATTATAGTCGTAGCAAATAGGATACTTTTTATCCCCGAAAATATGTTCCCTCGGGATGATTATCGACTTTTCCGCGGGCGAAGCCGCTGGCAGAAGCTAGTACACAAATATACCTGAAGATTTTATTTTTACTTTTAGGATCTTATGCTATAAAGGTGCAAAAACCAGAACACTACACAGAAATTCCAGACAGTTTACTATTAAGGGACAATTTGTACCGAGGCTTTCAACCGGTTCACTCGACAAGCATTGTTGTGTACGGACTGTTTCAATCGCTCTATCGAATACACTTTCAGGTATTTCAAGCGAGTGAAACTGAATTGATGGCCTGCGGCTTGACCAATTTCATTGAGTCTTTGTTCCTGAGGACTTTGTATTTCATGGGAAGTTATGGACTGTCCATTTTTAGGGTTCCGTACCCAAAGGGTAAAAACGGGACCCTATTACTGAGACTTCGCTGTCCGTCTGTCTCTCTGTCTGTCTGTCACCAGGCTGTATCTCATGAACCGTGATAGTTAGACAGTTGACATTTTCAAAGATGATGTATTCCTGTTGCCGCTATAACAACAAATACTAAAAACAGTATAAAATTAATATTTAAGGGGGGCTCCCATACAACAAACGTGATTTTTTTGCCTTTTTTTGCTCGATATTAATAACGGCAACAGGTAGACGCTTGAAATATTCACAGAATATTTAGTTGTATATTCTCTTCAAAAAATAATAATTATTTAATTAAAATAAAATAAATTAAGGGGGGCTCCCATACAACAAACGTGATTTTTTTTGCAGTGTTTTGCGATAATGGTACGGAACCCTTCGTGTGCGAGTCCGACTCGCACTTGGCCGGTTTTTTTACTGGTAACTAACTAATATCCGTCGTGTTGCTAACGCAAAAAAAAATATTGTGATTGCTTGCACGTGTGCCAATAAAAGGCTAAAGTGTATTTAACTTACAGTAGATGGCACGCGTACGTTGAAAAAAAATAGGTTGACAAAGCTTTATCGCAATCGGATGAACGGTGAACAGAAACAAACAAACTAACATTGACTTTTACTATGGGACCAACCCTGAAATCGCAAAAAAAACAATCAACTGTTCAGTACATGTCAGCTGACTTATTTTTTCATTCATTTCATAGTAAATTATTATTATAGTACATAGTAAATTCATTTCATAGTACGTAGTACATTAAATATATTACATATTACATTTCATAGTGAAAGTTCTTCATAAAAATGGAAAACATGACACCTTTTCAGTTTTTGCGTTTATTCTGTTACTCGTTCTGTATTCAATTTCTGTAAAATTACTACAGTCTTCTTTATAGTCCTTATTGTTAACATTCAGTGGGTGATTAATTTCTTTACTGATAATTTAAGTCACGTGAATCATTAAACATTGTCCTATAATATAGGTACTAGTCACGGGAAACTGAAACATTTGGTTTAATTAAGTATTAACAATATTAAACCATTACTCGATATAACATTCACGTGGGGTTTATTTCATAATAACTTAACTAAACTAATTTTATTTAACAAAGTGATCCCCCGTTTAACATTTTACCTACTACTCTAAAACAAAAACACACAAAAATGCCTAACTAAAACGTCTATAAGAAAATGAATCCCGAGGGCGAGATTTCCTGAACAAGATTAAAAGAACACACACAGGTAAACGATGTTGTACATACATGGTGTTAGTTACAAAGATTTATTTTTTTCACTGTGTTAAGTTTTGCTGGGAATACAAAAATTGGTTTTCACAAAATGTACCTAAGTGTATTGTACACTGTGTACAAGCTGCTTACTATATAACATAACTAATAAGTAAAGTTATAAAATAAAATCGTTTTAACCGAGTTAGTACAGATGAAAGATAATTTGAGAACATAACATATCCCAAGTCATAGTACTAGAAGATTAGATTAGAGCAAATTAAAAAGTAAAAATTATTTTCATCCGTGATTGAGCTGTCAGCAGCTGGCAGTGCTTTGTTAGTGAATATCTTAGGTAAATATAGTACTTGGATCTTGGCCAGAATATATATTTAACTAGTTAGAGAGCTTTATAATTAAACTCTCAGTAAAAATTTAAAGGCTCTGTAAAAACCATAACTACCTACATTTTCTGTCTTCCAGCTTCTTTTCTATCATCTCTTTTGAAGAGTATAAAGAATTAAAGGCAATTCAAAGATAATTCTACTGCTTTTATTACTTTTCTCCCTACTCAACTCTCCCACCCCATCTTTTCACCTTATGTCTCACTTTCAATATTTAATTACTTCTCACACTAGGAATCTGCGTTCTTCCAACAATCTTTTCCTACTCTGTCTTACTCATACTACTGATTTTGTTCATTCTTCCTTTCATATTCAGTCTATTCTTCTTTGGAACGCGCTTCCTCTCGAAATCAGGACGGCCACCAGTCAGTATGCTTTCAAGCAGAAATTGCGATTTTATTATCAGCGGGGGTGAAGGTCATCTCGGTAACTTATTTTTATTAGTTTATTAAATATATATACTCTGTCTTTGAGACAACCCAGTAGAAGAAGTCCAGGGGCTTAGGTCGGGCGAACGGGGTGGCCATAAGACCAAGTCGCCCGGTCCAAAGCTCTGGATACTCTTGATTCTCGCACAAGACGGGCAAGTTTTTAAAAAAACTTGCAATAGTAATGTCAGTACTATTTTTATACACCACGATGAGTAAAAGTAGAATGAAAGTAAAATCTATCAAAATTTTAGGGGAAAAAAATATTTTGATTAATTTCTTTGTAAAAGCTACATGTATTCTGGTATTTTCAAGGGTTGTGGTGGATAGCAGTGCTATTTAGGTTGCCGAAAAAAAAAAAAAATTGTGGTCATGGTAGTTAAAAATACCATTAGGGGTGTCGATATTAGTTTTTTTTATTTAAAAAAATATTGTTTTTCTTTTTTTCTCGAGTATTCGTGAACAGGTCCACCCTCTGGTGCCCCCTTATCGTTGGATTTTAGGACACGTTGTATATCTATTTATATAGGTATGTATTATATAAAATATGTATGTATGTGTATTTAAAGCAATCTATTATTATTATTTTTGTTGCAACGTTTTAAACAATGCACCTGCCATGTTGTCTCTTCACCACTCTTGGTTGACTGGTAGAGAATGCCTAAGGCATTAAGTCCGCCGTTGTACTTTTGTGAATGAAGTTTAAATAAATAAATAAATTAACATTTTAATTACACGAATTATGGGATGGCAATTTACAACACAAATTACTATTATCTTAGAATTTAAATCACCTCTGAATTATTTGTTCCAGTTTAAACTTATATTCAATTCAATTTATTTGCTGGGAAAATTTCAATTGAATTAATTTAGACGAAATCTTCTAGATATTATGGTTGTTCGTTATTTCTGTAGTTTATTAATTAAAATACAGATTTAACATAGTTTAACTCGCTTAATGGGTGTCTGTCTGAACTAAATCTATTTTCCATATTTAGCTTTATTTAAATTACTAAGTATAAAATAAATAAAAAACCGGCCAACGTGTCGGACTTTGCAAATTTAGGATGCCGTACAAAATGTAGAATATATTGGTAGTTTTTTTTTAGTCAAATACGTAATAATAAACATTATCACCAAATTTCAAGTTCATAAGTCAAACGAAAGTTAAAAAAATCTATGGTACAAAATTTTGTGACAGACGACGGATAGACAGAGAGAAGGACAGACAGACGGACACGTGAGTGACAGCGATAGAGTTCCGCTTGGGCCCTTCGGGTACGGAACCCTAAAATCGAAAGAAGTATACTTCTGTGATAGGACATATACATTTTAGTAATACATTTATGTACCAAAATTTATTTGTTAATTGATAGAAAAACACGGTTGAAACCACTAGGTCAAGAAGCAAGAAATTTTGCACCAGATTTCTTTTAAGCGAAGGCGTTCATTTAGGAAGTATTAAAAAATATCAAGCTTTATAACCTATACCTAAGGCATGGTTAGATAGCAGATGAAAGGAAAGGCGTCATTTAATCCGATGTGAAATCCCACCGGGCCCACATCACGTTCATAAAGCCAACCGTGTATGCCTTCTCGATGCGTCATTATTTATTTTTAATAGATACCCATTTCTCACCAACATTTCTCTGTCCCCAGGTTCAGGACGTACTTCAGAACAGCAATCCTGTGCCGCTGGCGCGACATCCTGCGCCGGCGCAAGCGGCCGCTGCCCGAGTCTCCGCCGGACTGTATCTCGCAGTCCGGGAGTCGATCGCGATCAGGTTTTTACTCGTTAACGTAATTATTAAAAGTGATCTTTGGTATCATTCATTTTCGTCAGCAGTCATTTGTCAAAAAGATGAAACTTGCACGAAATATTATGAGATGTTTGCGGGTAGTTTGGTGTACTTTTCGGTCTTCATAGAAACAGTAGTGACTTATGCGGGCAGTGAGCTGTCAATCTTTTCAATCAAGATGGAATGCACTTGTAGCTCAACCCACCTTAGTTTTCACGGTCAGATTGACAGAATAGCACCACCGGTAAACCTTCACCTAAGTTACCAAGGTTACATTTTGATAGAATGCACCGATTGATTCTAGATGCTAGGAACTGACAGCTCAATTTACGAAATTTTCACAGTAGGATTTTCAACGAATAGATTCCTTAATATGAGATTTTAACGCCATGCTTATTACACTGTCAGAAAGAGACGGAACCATAATACATGACCAATATGGAATCATGGTGGCCGTATACCTCATAATAGGCTCCAGATCTCTACAATAGGTAGATATGAGAGAAGGAACTTAAATGGCTGTTTTTTTGTGCCAATTAAAGCCACAGCTAATTATGTGTCTGGATAAAAGGATATTTAAATCGGTAAAGTGAAAAAAAATATAAGTAGGCACTAATATTTAAATTAAACTGCAAATTACACTTCTTCTACGCCGACAAAAAGTAGTATAATTCCCGTTCCTTATAAATAGCTGGACAGGGGAGAAAGGCACAAAAAACCACCCAACAACAAAAAATCATACCTACATAAAGAGATGAAAAATTCTACCACCATAAAGAAAACAGGCTAATCTGACCATAAAATAAAATGGAGAAGAAAATAATAACAAAGAACTGAAGTGTAAACCATATA
Source organism: Anorthoa munda (assembly GCA_945859665.1). Classification (NCBI taxonomy): domain Eukaryota; kingdom Metazoa; phylum Arthropoda; class Insecta; order Lepidoptera; family Noctuidae; genus Anorthoa; species Anorthoa munda. The sequence goes on from OX243897.1 coordinate 26,477,697, forward strand.
ATCGGCGAAACTAGAGTTAGTCATTTGAGATGTGAGAAACTCAAACAAGCTCGTAGAAAGAAGTTTTCCTGGTTTAGAATCTGTAAATAATTAAATTTATTGTCAAATAAATGACTTGCTTTTTTAAATTTTGCCAATAACTTTAGATGCGCTCCCTTTTCTTTGTTCAGATAGTTGTATTATAAAGGAGAGGTCATTCATGGCATTATCTTCCAAGATTATTTATGGTAGCGATGAGTAGAAAGGCCCGTATCCAGTTGAAGATTTGTAAGGGCTGATAGATATGATGTGGGTTGAATGTTGAACCTTATCTGTAATACACGGATGAGTTATTTTTAACATTAACTCTGTAATGCATTGTAACATTAACCTACAATGTTCCTTTTTATCTTTTATCATGCCTATCTGATGTGGATGTATTTATTTTTCTGCTGCAGAGCTATGATCTCTTTCCATACTGGAAGGGATTTTAAAAAGCCAGTGTTCTGGAAATTGTATGGAATTTGAAGCCCGATTTTTGTCACTTTATTTCTACAAAAAAGGTTTCCAAGATGCGTGAATGTCATAAAAAAGATGAACGTTGTAAAAAATAGGTGAAAACTTTCGGCAGTATGACGACGAGCCAGTTTTAGGGATTGATGACGTACTCATTACAGATACTAATATAATTGGCCAAATTTATTCCAAGCCAAAACGCACACCCCTAAATACCCGCATCATTATTAACCACAACATTTATAAATAGCGGTTTATATAACCGAATACAAAGTTAAAACAGATCCTGAAAAGTAAGAAGTTAATAATAGCTCTCAAACTTTCAAAAACAAACTTCTTCCAAGAGGGATTATATTTCTTGGAAAATAAATTTATAAGTAAACATTCCAAAGAGCAATTATCTAGTTATAACTGAAGTAAAGCAATCCGCGACTCGAATGCCAAATTGATTTGCTGTCAAACTCATGGTTGCTGTCAATACTTCAGTGCGGTTGATAAGGTGAACCCGGCTATTTAATAATGCAGAAACGTTTATGTAGAGTCAGGACGTTTATACCTTTGCCAGATTTAAAACTTTTTCTTATATGATATCAGGACTAGGATATCAGGACAAAAAGAAATACTTTTTAAAGGTTCGCTACTGTACGGTACTGCGGACCTAGCCAAGTAATAAAAGTTTCATATCGAATCTCTTTCTACAATCGTTAACGCCTTCTATTTGTTTGGTCTCACCACGTACATCTATATCGTATCATTTCCATACATTAGTTACTTTTCTAATAGCGTTATCGATTGTAGATTGTCAACTTGGCTATAGGTGCTGAGCATAGAAAACAGGGTCGAAATATATATTTCACCAATCTCTAGTTGACATCAAACTAACCACCCAACCTTTAAATAGCTTGGCAATTTTATGAAATAAGAATTAAAAAATCTTTATTTCTTGCATCAAATAATGTTGTATTTCTTGTCAATTTTTTTATTTGCTACCAAGCGTCAGTTCAAGTTAGTAGTCAGTTGAAAAGGAAGCTTGCGTATAAACTTACCCGGCCGGGGTTTGCACGCAGTTATATTATCTACTGTCATGATTCTTGTTCTTAGTTTTAAACTTTCTGGCGAACACTTCAACCACGCACATATATACACAATTCTGTTTAATCGTATACTAGCAATCTTTTGACTTTGTTTATTTACAGAAATTTCTTACATAATTTACCTGTTTACCATTATTATTTTTTTCATTTTGACAGCCGACGCGACGCCGACCACAGATAAACACGCGCTCTGTCGTTTGTCTACGGTTTTGACAAACGTTCATTGAGCCGTAGGGATTTTGGTCGCATATTTATATTATTTTACTTAGATATTTGTTTTATATGTTATACACATACATACTCACCTTCTGTGTTTATTTATACTATTTTGTTATTATTTATTTTGTTCTATTTTATTTCTTAAGTATGATCCGTTTCCGTAAATTTGTCCGTGGCATCAACAGTGGGCTCTATCAGAATATCAGCGCAGCGTTATTTTCTTTTTAATATCGTTGCACATGCTGAGATAGGAACCTTTTTGGTCTCGCACGGGTTTATTTTTTTTTATTTTTTTTATTATTGTTTGTGTTTTTCTTATCTCGTGTCTCCTGTGCGGGTCACAAATAAAAATGTTTTCTTTCTTTCTTTCTTTCAGTTTAGGACATTGGTATTATCTCCGAATCTCTTCAAAGTTAGAGTGAACAGGCAAACTCACTCCATCGTCGACTCTGTCTCTGTCACCTCTGACCTAGACTAGAGTCAAGAGCAAACCCATCACAAATAATAAAAAAAAAACAAATATTAAAAATTTGGTTGGCAAACGCACCAAACAATAAAATTATTAATTGTAAAATCCTATTTTAAAACAAGCTTTTTTCGTATTCTGCTCAGCAAAACCTTTTATTTGATACCAATATCAATGGCCAAAATTTACTATTTCACCATCTTGGGCCGTCCGCCATATTGGATTTAGAATGACGTGATGCTAACCATGCATTGTCATCCAAACTAAACGTGTATGCTAAATTTCATATCGGTTGAGGATAACTGCTTTAAAATTCAGTAGTAAGATTTGACCCGAACACACTTACATACAATACATACACTGCAAGTTAAATAAAAGCTTGTAAAACAGACTTTAACTTGACGAGCCTATTATTTCCGTTACTTTACGTTCTATCAAGTTATTTTTCTTCTTACTTGGGCATGAAAGAATATTTACCTTGCAGACCAGGCTGATTACAGCACAACTATTTTAATCTTGAAGTTTGCCTTTGACTAATGAAAGTCGTAATTACAAGCGGCCCGAGCCAAAACGAAGATAAAAAATGCAAGCTTCCAAAACTAAAAGTACGGAAAAGAAGGGAGTTAAAGTGAAAATCTTGAAATTAACTCGTCTTGCAATCAACCAAGGCTGCATTTTATGTTCTGCTAGCCTTAAAAATGGAATTTAGAAAAGTATTGGTCAAGAAATCAATAGATCGATGAATGAAAAGGGGAAAAAATATTATTCTGTTATTAATATATAGTATTCGTCTATGTAAACGTTCATATCTAATATTAGCTAAACAAAATATTTTTGTTGAACAAAAACCATGACCAATTATTAAAATATATGACCCAATAAACTCGCAATAATTTATTTCATTAACGATTGAAGGGAGTGAATAAATGTGTGAAGATTGTCAGAAGATAACATGTTGCGACCCAATTTACAAGGGATGAGGGCAGAAGATGCTGATGTTTTACAGCGTACTTACTTTTCAGCAATTCATGTCACATGTAAGTAAACTTCATTGGAAATATCATTTCCTTACACCCTTTGGTTATATATGTATTTTTATGATAGGTACTTTATTAAGACCATTTTTGTTATTATGTTTTATTAGGGTAACAAAAGAAAATTTTTACAGCGCTCTAGTAACTTTGGTACAAAATATCCTCATAACATGTTATATCAAAATAATAAATTCCTTTTATCGGTATGATTCAGTAACTCGGAACACTGAAATCATAACCTACTTTCTGGATGCGTACATATAAATATAAGAGAGCAGTGGTGGCCCAGTAGTATCGGCCGCGACTTATAAGTTGTAGGTCGTGGGTTCGAGCCCAGGCAGGCGCTTTACTTTGTGTAAATTATTTCATCACCACTGCTCTCAAAACGGTGAAGGAAAACATCGTGAGGAAACCGGCATGTCCTAGAACCAAAAATTCGAAGACATGTGACATCCACCAACCCGAACTGGGCCCGCGTGGTGGATTACGGCCAATTCCCTCTCACAGAGAGGAGGCCTGTGTGTCCCAGCAGTGGAGACATTAATAGGCTGATGATGTGATGTGTGTGTGATGTGACATATAAATATCTGCACTAGTGGTAGTATTTAAATGGCAGCTTTTGGCAGTCAGCCTTACAACCATTTTGCATTGCCAACCGTTTAATAATTTAAGTAAGTAGTTGCCCCAACTGACCAGTTGTAGTCTGTGAATTTAAACCTTGGCAAGTGCATTACTTTGCATAAATTATTTCATCACTACTGTTTTCTCAATGATGAAGGAAAAAATTGCGCTTACGTGGTATTACATCCACCAATCCACATTGAGAACATTGTAAGAGGATTATAATGAGCAACTCTTCAAAGAGAGAAAGCCTGTGCCCTAGCAAAGGTAACGTTTTGATTTGATTATGCGTATTTTTAAATCCACTAATTCACACTTGGATCCCGTGGTGGATTACATTTCATTGCCTCTAACATAGGGGAGGCCTGTGTCCCAGCAGAAGAAATGTTATAGGCGAGTTCTTGCTGAAACGATAGAAGACGTCACTCAAATCTCGTCGGCAATACAAAATTTAAAAACATCGCCTTTTCCCCAAACACGGTTGCCTGAAAGCAATCAAACCTTGCCAGATGCTGTGAATATATCAGATTTGTTTGTATCCAACATTCGAACTTCTCTTTCGTTCCAACTCAATCATCGAACTGAGATCGTATATCGATCTCGATATAAAAGAAAATTGTTGTAATGACTGTTTGATTGGCAATCAATTCGAAGTATAATAAAATGCCTTGTTATTTATAATAAGCTTGGTCGATATATATATGACGGTAGGGTCGCCGTAAGTAACCGTGTCCGAAAGTAAAATAACCGATCTAGAAAACACTGATAACATTTAAGAATTTTAACGACCTTTTTGTGCAATAAAAGGCACCCCAACTTTTGTTACACTTGTCAAACGAATGGCATCATGTCAATAACGCACAACTGTTTATAATCATGAAACATTTATTTACTGAAAATATGTAAATGTAAGACTAAGCCGGATTTGCGATCCATAAAAAGCCTAAGTCCCTTAGGATACGTCCGGTCATACATGATTTATTTTCAGCTTTAAGTATGATATTCGACCTTTTTTGATCCCTGGTGTGAGCACTTTTTCAAAGATCGAATTATCAAAATTACGTTCGTAATTCAAATAATATTATTAATGACTGACTTTTATTCCTTTGTGTTTTATAAGGGTGAGTTAAATTGTGGGTAGATTATATTTTAGACAGATGAATCACTTATACCCTTGCCGATGTAGAAATATTAAACTTTGGCATATTGCATATTTATTTATTTTAATACTAAAATTTTATTTAATGCTACGTTATAATTATATGATAGCACACAGCTAAATAACGAGCTTACGTCGTATTAAGTCCGGATATATGTAGAAATGCAAGCTCATAAGTACCGAACACTCAGACTAGCACTCAGTACTTAGTTTTTATTTTTTATTTTTGATAGGCTCGCGCTTGGCCACTATCTCACCTGATGGAAAGCGATGATGTGGTCGACAATGTAGCACGCTTGCCTAGAAGAAACCTATTCACTCTTGACTTAAAGACTCCCAGGTTGTAGCTATCAGGAAATACGGACTCTGGCAGGGAGCTTACACATAATGAACATGAAACGTTTTGTGCGTAGGGGTGGGATGTCCACCATGTACCGATGACGCATCGCCGTACGACTTGTAGTCCGATGATGGAACGGGCTAGGAGGAATTAGTTCATGCAATTCTATCGCACACTCCCCGAAATGTAACCGACAAAAAACCGACAGACTGGCAACTTGGCGCCAATGTTCAAGGCTCTGGAGCCTAGACTAGTATCTCATTGCCGATGAGCTTCTTGGCCGGTTTTTCGATCGACTCTAGTGCATCCAGCTGGTACTTGGCAGATCTGTCCCAGAGATGAGAGCAGTACTCCATGCATGACCGAACTTGCGCTTGGTACAAGTTAAGCAACTGTTCTGTCGTGAAGTACCGTCTCACCTTTGCAAGAATCCCCAACTTTTTGGCAGCCAGTTGAGCCAGTTGAGATTTGGGCTAATAAACTAATGTGTATACTAGTAGGGTTGAAGGTGTAAATAAAACAACTATACTGTATACTGGTCTATAGCTGGTTATCTATATATGCTAAAAATCACCACGCCCTATACCAAATTGGCAAATAATCTCACTTGCGACTTCTATTTCGGCGACAACGCCATCTATCGAGCTTAAAGTTAAACTTTGCTAATTACTTGATTTGAATGATACAGTGTGTTCCAATACTTTGACAGCCCCAAACACAAGCTAAAGCCAGACGGATTGTACGATTAAACGGGTTTTTAACATATTGGAGTACTGCCCCTGAGCTAAAAGGAGTAGTAACTAACACTAAAATTAGAATTTCACCATTCATAATTTGAGAGTGCAGACATAAAGACAGGAAGCATTAGGAACATTTTGCTAACAATTTTATTATAGATGTCTTTGTGCAAATATAATTACCTATGTGAGTGTACGTTTGGAAATAATTATTTTTTTACAAGATGACATAAAGGTCAAAATGTATTCGGCTTCGAAATAGCTGTGCGTGCAACTATATCCGACTTAACTATCTATCTTAAACTAAAGTACAGTAAATGAGTTTGGCCTGTTTGATTTCCAAAGTATGTTACCCATTACTCTTCCTGATGGTGTTATGCAATTCGATTTATATCACACCGATACAAATACATATACACTTTATTTCTGATAATATAAACATTTAAACAATTATTGTTATTACATCCTTTTACAATTTATAATACATGCTATAGTATAATTGCATAATACCATCATGCTATTAATTTAAAATTTGATAAAAAAAAAAATTACTCACCTATTATTATTTAAGACTAGATCTAATTATCTTTTATTTAGTTCAATTTTATTCCTATAATTTCAATTATATTTTGTTGATCCTTATTTTATTATTCTACATACTATAGTATTATTTTACGACGCTTTAAATGATTAGTGACACATAGTAAACATATAACAATAGTTTTATATCAAATTTAGTTAAAATAATATAGGTAATGATAAGTTTAATTACATTTTACAATAATAAATTAATCTAGATATATATATTTCACTTAGTCACACTGAAAACCGATGCTAAGTGAAATTGCAAGAATGTTTACATGGACGCAATGCGATGCAATTCGAGCGATATGCACTAAATTTTTTCAAAAAAATATGTACGCCATATCGCCTATCGATGCAATTTAACTTGCAACGCGCCATCAAGAAAGGGCCTTAGAGAGAAAGCCGGATTCACTTTATTGTTTTGTGCCTTGTCGGGACGCCTTCTGACGCAGTGTTAGCCGATCAAGACTCGTAATGATAACATAACCTACGTTTATATTGTCTATATGGGTAACATGAACCTTGGGGTTCTAGACAAAGTCACTTGCTATCGGCGATAGCGGCTGTTGAACTGACAAAATTTTGTTTGATAGTTCGTTTGAGGACCATCCCGCGTGGTATTTATACAGAAATAGCGCTTCCGATTTTGCGACAAATTAAATGTTATCATTGATATTATAATGTCTAGAAGCTCTTGTCTTGCATAGATTCGTATGACTGTTGTATCCCGTCCCGTCACTACATGATACAGTAACATTTATGAAGATTGTTTAACAAAATTCCATATACTGTAACGGAAAGGTGATATCATATTTTAAAAACTGCTTCTGCCTATGTAAATAAATAAGTTTCTCCAAGAAAGTCATAGGTGATTATCAAAGGAAAATTTGAATTTTCCATACAAAGTTGTCGTCAACTGACCAAAGTTTGTATAGGAAAAATTTTATTTTTTTGGGGTTTGACTTTGTTGTCCTTGGAGAAATTTATTTATATACATAGGCAGAAGTAGTTTTTAAAATATAATAATACCTTTTGCTGACACCCTGTCCTTCCATTCTGACGAAAATCTTGCACAAATCTTTTACTCCAAATTGGGACTTCTACTATAATCCCCTTGAAGTATTCGTCTCTACAGGTATCGAGGAACTCAGAAATTCAAGAGGAAGTGCAGTAAACGAATGGCCGCGCTCGTCGTTTCGGATGTACAGCGACCACCCGTTGCAGAGACCGTATTTGCTTGCTAGCTGCCCTAAGTGCCCTCATGGAATCTATTATGATGGTAAGGAAAGATGCTTAACCAATTTATATGAGGGTCTTATTGTATTCCATTTTAGGCATTCCAATTTAAATTTTTGGACGTAAAGTGAAGTATGTTTGCGGATAAAACTGGTGGATTGATGTATGAACAATTATTTTTGGTTTGAAAGAAAGTTGTAAAGGTTGCAATTATGATAAGTAACACGCTAGATAATATACCAGTCTCTGTTTTTCCATCAATGATCAAACGATTTTTCTGTAACACATTTTAAATATACATTGTATTTTTTTTGTTTTCAAGAACTTTCAAGGTCATAGGGCAGTAGTTGCTGTAAACAAACAATAAACATCAAACGAACTAGGGATGAAAAAGAATCAGGAAGAAATAAAACAAAGAGTGCGAGGCAAAAAGGCAATAAAGGAAACGCTGTAATATCAGAACTTGCAGAAGCCATTTGTCATACAGAAGCCATTATGATAATGGTGGAGACAGAAATAGACCAGAGAAATGTAGACTTTTAATACATTAAATTAGAGTTGCATTTATCATGACAACTAAATTTTATTAATCAACAGACCAAAGTGGAAAATGTATTAATACCGCAACTTTTGGACACTATACTAAATGGAATGTTAGCTTGATGCAGCGTGGGACCCGTAAAACTTTTAAATTGTGGTTTGTGTTTATCCAGATCATCATCAGGATCAGGGCATCTTAATTGGCTCTTTTTCTCTTCCTTCAGTTGTTGACCCACCTTCATTACATCGACCCTCACCAAATAATGAAATGCAATAATAGTTTATTGATTACGTTCCTGAGAAAAGATATTAAAGAGAGCGCAACAATAATCATTGTTTTTTTTTATTTTGATATGGCTTTGCTCTTGTCTCTAGTCTAGGTCAGTGATGAAAGAGACAAAGTCTACGATGGAGTGAGCTTCTTCTTCTTTTCGTGTGAGGTGTGGCCACCTCTGGTGTCAGAGTTAATTAAGCCGCCTCTGGGAACCCCACAGGCCTCTGACTTGGCTGTTTCAGACTTACATTAAGTATATAAGTCCAGGTTTCCTCACGATGTTTTCCTTCACCGTTGCCTGTGATGTCCAAGATAAACTTAGAAAGTACATATGAATTTGAAAAAGTCACATTGGTACTTGCCCGGATTTGAACCCACGACCTCAAGCACGGCAGGCGAGGTCTTAGCCACTGGGCCACCACGACATAGAAGAGGTGGAGTGAGCTTATCCAAATGAAGACTTTTAACTCTAACTTTTAAGAGATTCGGGTTGCATAGTTAAACGTTATATCTAAACTCTCTTATATCATGAGTAATATTTCCTTCATTGAAGCTACTCATTCTAACTTCTATTCCATTTTGAAGTCCTTGATTCGAAGAAATTCCAATTTGTTTCTTCATCAATTCGAAGTATTGAAAGACCAAGGGAAAACAAAATACGTCGTTTTAATACCAATTTACATGCTGAAAACGGCAGATAAAAGGAAATATCAATTTGTCAGAATTTTCATATACATTGAAGACTGGAATTGAAAATGTAGAACGAAAACGGTGTGATTTTATTTAGCAGCACCAACTTAGTTTATATAAAAATTCTGAGATATTAAATAGAAATATAAAATACTATTTAGATAAAATCAAACTGGCAGTAGTGAAACTTATCAATGTAACTGTCCCAATAATAATAAAAATCGCTGAGAGCAAAACTTTCTGAACTTTTACAGTCGAACTGAAACGTTATGAAAATAGTTTTCTATTGTCTTTCCGCTGAAGAGATTTTAATAATGAACCGATTTTAATGGCAGGTATTAATTGGACACTTAGTAATTAATTCCTATTCTATGGATTAAATTAATCTTTTCAGGATTTGGTAGTTTCTTCTAACTTAACAGACAGGTGTGATGCTGGGAAGTTGCGTTATTCTTCTTCCCAGCTCAAACACTAAGAAGTGGTGAAGGGCGTGCGATTTGGAGGACTGTATTTTAAACGTCGAAATTTATTCAAACCAGGCTTATATATTTTTGAATCTGAGATAATCAAATTAAAAATTTCACCCATAAATAATTTTATTACTCTTCGTAATAATCAGTATTATCACAAATCATTATCTAGTATTTATCATTTCTGCCATTTCTATGACAAAATATTGTTTTAACTCAAACTTATTTCACCCACTGATAAAAGGCTACAGAATTCGTGAGGCTTGTGTTAATTAACAAAATATAAAGTCATTAATTTGGCACGAGATTTAATTATTAAAGCCTTAAACACTACCAACACAATTTAAATTGTAATACCTTTTCATAATGAACGTAACATGCAAAATTATATTTTTATATTTTTCTTGACTCAAGGTTCAGCATTAAATTAGATTTTGCAACTTGACACTGTATCCAAAAGAGACCTGAGCTGAAAGACTAACATTTGATTATTAAAATGAAATTATAAACGCAATTGAAACATTGCTATTGGTTGTTGATAATAATAATTAATTCAGTCCAGCAGCAATCACAATAGGAAAAGAGAATTGCGTTGATATCTACGTTTAAGAAACTGCATTTCATTAATTATATGGGTAATACAAATAATAAAATAAAACTTTCCATGGCCACAGGTAACAATAGTCAATCAAATTTCGTTATAGCTAATAAAATCTTGGATTAATATTGAAGGCATAAATTCTTCTAAGTACACAATATATTCTAATGGCCAATTTGTAGGAATCAGAAAGCCACCGTTACATGTTTTTTTAGCTACGTTACTCCTTAAAAACTTTTTGCCAAAGTAATTGCCACTTCAGATCTTTCATTGTACAGAGCTTACACAATGATAAAAAATGTTTTGTGTAGATACTCGAATCCGAAATCCGTGTTAACATTTTCAAATAGTATTGATTTATTTAATTAAATTAATTCTCACATAAATTCGATGCGATTCAGCTTTTCCTTCTCTGGCGTGATAAATGCATTTACTTTTTTTAAACAATAGTCATTAACTGGTCCAATGATATCAACCCGACATCCTTTGCAGAGGCTATTCCAGTATCTGAGGCAGTAACTCAGGGGGCTCGTATAATAAGTTAAAAATACGTTTAACTTGTATTGACTCAACAAAGTGCCTTCTCTAAGGTGGCTTTTACAGAACTGACAAGGAAAGCTAAACAAAAACATCTTCAAATATTTTTTTAGCGTTCTGATTTAAATCACGTTCCAAAACTCAATGTTATCTGTTGCCAGTTTTATAATAGACAAGGTTGAGGTATAAGAAGAGAATGAATAAACCTACCTCATTCTTTTAGAACTTTGTCATCTGACATAGGTAATAACCCTTTCAGATTATAACTTCCATAGGTATTTATAACACTCTTGGTTTTCAACTAGCCATCCATGCCCTACTTTTACGGTTTTTAGGACTTGCCAAACACTAGGTTTTTTTATTAAACATTATTTTTATTGTACTTACACTATAATTATCTAGATATAAACTTTTTAGAATAAACTAATTAAATAACACAGAAAATCGCAGCAAAATCCGTGGCGTGGTAAAGAAGATTAACACGGTCATTAGTCATGAAAAGCGACTTTATTTCAGGACATATGTAGACCCTAAATGCTTCTAAATTTGAACACGAACGTAGAAACTTTGAAACGCGGCCGTATAAACAGTCTAAAAGAAAATTTATTTCAGAAAATATGTATAGATTCTAAATGCTATAGAATTTGTCTCGCCACTAAAAAGATAATCTTCAAAGTTTTTGCTGTATAAATTTAATTTACAATTTTTCTTTCGTTTTTCTAAGCTTCTTTCACGCTTTACGCCATTGGTCATTCGCAGGGGCCTTTCAGTCCTTTTTATACGTCTCAACAGCTTATAATATTTCTTAATTGTGATGGACGCCTCTTTTTATCTTCAGTCTAAATAAATGATCAAGACGTTAGAGATATTCAAAGGGAATTATATAATGATGGTGCTTAAAATTTAAATGTTTTTTGCTTAGTGATAATATTATACATTTCGATTTTTCAGTTTTCTTGAAGCCTTATCTTTGAATAAAACAGCAAAATTATTTATAATGTTTCATCATCATCATCATCATTTCAGCCGAAAGACGTCCACGCTGCTGGACATAGGCCTCCCCCAGGCGTCGCCACATTGACCGATCCCGTGCATCCAGCGCCTTCCCGCAACCTTAACCAGGTCATCGGTCCACCTAGTGGGAGGCCTTCCAACATATCGTCTTCCGGTTCGCGGTCGCCACTCCAGAACCTTTCGGCCATCCGTTCTGCGAGCAATGTGCCCTGCCCACTGCCACTTAAGTTTGGCAATTCTTCGGGCTATGTCGGTAACTTTGGTTCTCCTGCGGATATCATCATTTCTGACGTGATCACGCAAGGAAATTCCGAGCATAGCCCTCTCCATTGCCCTTTGGGTGACTTTAAGCTTTCTGATAAGGCCCATTGTGAGCGACCACGTCTCGGTCCCATAGGTGATCACTGGCAACATACACTGGTCATTGACTTTTGTCTTGAGACATTGCGGTAAATTGGACGAGAATAATGACGATTACGATTATAATGTTTATTTTTCATAAAACAGGATTGCAGTACCTAGTTAAGTTTCAGCGAACAAGATAATTATTAAAAATAGATTTATTTAATTAAAATACAATGTTTACTTTAGGATTAGAACTACAAGACTAAAATTAAGATTACAATTATTCTATAAACTAAACTTATTTACTAAATCAGTAAAACTGCAATCGTACAGTTTACGCAATGCTCCACGCGCGGATCCGGTGCATGATCAGCAGTCACGCACGCTAGGCGATTGCCTAACTCAGTACATGAAAAAGTTTTCACAATGTGTACAGCATTTTATTTTATTTACTTAGTGGTTCTCGACGCGAGTACGGGGATTATTTTTGCTTTTAAGAGCGTTTTTGAGCCACGGGTTTCAATTTTTAATTTGATTTTTATTTCATGCTTTTTAAACTCTATATAATTTACCTAGTAGTAGACACGCTTCAATAGAGAATCTATCGAAACACATAATTATGACACGATATTTTGCGAAAAAAAACCAAATTCAAATAGTAAAATAAGTTAACTTTTGAACGGCTGAATCTATTTTAATCAACCATAGTTAGGAACACTCTCGACAAAGACACCTTTCAAAGAAAGAAAACTAAATCAAAATCGGTTCATCCGTTTAAGAGCTATGATGCACACAGGCAGACACACATATACAGCGACACACAGATGCAACACACGTCAACTTTATAACACCCCTCTTTTTCTGTAGGGGGTTAAAAAGTGTATGGTTCAGAGACCGTTCTTTAGACTAAAAAATACAAAGGAATTCAAAGGAATTAATTTCTATGTGTAACACTGATAAAACTTTACTTTACGGTTATATTATTTATAATATAAATAAATATAAAGTAATATTGAAGACAAGAAAGATAATTCATTATCTTTAATATTTTTTAACAGTTAATTCATCATTGAAACATAGAATTAATCTTGGAATCTTTTATTTGTATTATTCCAATACTTCAAAGTCTCTCTGGTCGTGATTCAAAAAACTAGGCTAAAGTTTTTCTTAAAAACTTTAGCCTAGTTTTTTGTTTTTCCTTTGAAATTGAAACGAATTCATTGTTCCAACTCCTTTTTATAAAAGAATTTTGTTAAGGAAAGGGATTTTGGGAATGTGATTCAGTAGAAGCGTCATCATGTTATCAACTTAAATAAAGCTTTTTAAATAGCAGGTTTCTTGTGTATTAAGAACTCCTTTAAAAAAATATGCTTTAAGTAGATAATAAAATATACGTCGTATTACCGGCTCATAGCTATAATATGTTACAAGTCAAAGTGTTATGGCAAATCGGCGGGCTTATTACGTAAGGAACAGGAAGCAGCAATAATTGGTGTCAATTTGTTATTACAATATCCACTTTAAATTTTCGGATAATTAAAGTAGCCAAAAGAATTTCGCCAGAGGCTTCTGTACCTACTCAGTCATCAGCGAGCGATTCGCAATCGACCAACAACAAGGGCAAAACTGATCTCAATTTGTCAGCCAAATTTGCTCGCCGATGGCTGTCAAATTGCGATTACTTTCAAAAACCATGCACGGTCGCTCTGTCAAAAAATATGTGTAATACGAAATGATCGCGATCACCTTGCGATAAATGCACATTTTAGTTAGCAGATTGTTATTGTTAGCAATGTTGTCGTAAAATTATTATGGTGTGGCTATCGCTCATTATTTCGCAAAAATAACCCTGCTGTTTTTTTGCCATAAAGCGATAATCGCGCGATGATCGCACAATCTCTGCGCAATTATTTCTGATTGCTGTTTCATATGACAGCCTACGGAGTGCTACGGCATACGCGCTACGCTATACCACAGAATAAGTAATAGTACAGACTATACCCGCTATACCTACGCTTTTAGATTTTTGTATCATTATTTGTTAATTTTACTGGTGATATGGGTGGGTGTACTATATTTTTTATTTTATTTAGTATGGGTTTGCTTTTGACTCTAGTCCAGGTCAGAGATGACTGAAACAAAGTTGACTATCTGCCTAATCCTTACAGTCGGAGTAGGGAAATTCAGGTCTGATTTTATGTTGTTTTTTATAAAACAGACAGAAATTTTGTCATTAAAAATTATGGGTATGCCTGGCTGTATGAATCACTGAAAGTCTGTTGCGACTGTACTAAGATGAAGACATTATTTTGGTATCCGAATAAAATATGAGCAACGATAATTATAATGTTAATGATTATAATATGTACGTGTAAAATTTGTGTTGAATTTTAATACTTGTAACGCTTTACAGAAAGCCTGAAAATTAATATTATTCAAATGAAAAGATTCAAGAATTTTCATTGACCAAAATAAAAAAATAAAATAAATTTTCTCTTTGTTTCAGCCTACATTCACGGAAGGAGAGTATAAATATTGAATTAATTGTTAAACTGACAATATTTAAAGTGACTGTTAGTGCTGGTGACTAGATTATTAATATTTATTAAATGTAAATATATTATCAAAATAAATGTTTATTTATTAAGTTATAATATAAATATTAATACGAAAATTGTTCAAAGATTTATCAACAAAATTGTTCTGGAACTAAATTATATGAACCGAATTGTCGGCTTAGAAGCCGCACAAGCGACTGCTAAGCTTAGAGTCTTATGTTCGATGTTTAAGTCGAGCAATTTGTAGCCAGTTATCTATCAGAAGTCGCCCATTTAATTGCTAATACTTTGTTATATAGAACTTAAACATAACTAGCAAAACATGAGTGTCATTGCTACATCTAAATCTGTGATAGATTCCAGAAAGAACCAGCTGAGAAGAGAGAGAGCAGAAAGAGATGTTAAACTTAATAACGAGACAAAGTGTTTGCTTCATACATGTTCTAACCTTCAGTTAAACAAGTTTTGTACCAGCAACCGTTTCCTAAGCACACTATGATGGTTGGTATATTCACAAAATTGCTTGATCAATCTTCGTCATTCTCTCGAGTTATTGGTTAACTTGCTCAATCTACTTAAACCGAGCATTTTAAGGTTAACTTTCGTATAGGGGTTTCATTATCGAATACTAAGATTAGATAAGCAATTACTGGGTGACTTTGGTTATTTGGAAATCTTTTAGTAGGTAAAATTACAATGAGTTTCAAGAATTTTCTTTATTAAATATTATGATATCGCAAAAAAAAAATTGATACCTTCATTTTTCCAAGTCAACAACATAGATGTTTTACACAGTATTTTTAACACACCTCTTTTCTACGCGCATTCACTGCATGCAGTGAATACACGTAAAGACGGAATTGACCAAGACGCTCTTTTGTATACCCATACTTAGAAGTGTTTTACTCCATTCTTTCATATTCATATTAATTTATTTGCTCAAACATGTGTACACATACAAGAATACAATAACGTGCATGCAGGATAACATAAAGAAAAAAAACAGGTTCAGACATGTTTGTAACGTATTGTGGCGTGCAAATATGATGATTATTATGATTGTCAATAATTCATTTCAGTCAATGTCATTAAATTAAAAATGTCAACAGAAAATAAAAAGTAATAACAAATAAAACCCTATGTCAAAATAAATTCTACAGTCAGAAAAGCATTATAATATAGCATAGTGATGATTCCATAATGGCAAATATGAAAATATGCAAATATGATGATTATTATGATTGTCAATAATTCATTTCAGCCGATATCATTAAATTAAAAATGTCAACAGAAAATAAAAAAAATAATGACAAATAAAACCCCATGTCAAAATAAATTCTACAGTCAGAAAAGCATTACTATTATAGTATAGTGATGATTCTATAATGGCAGAGGCAATAGAAATGCATTACTTTTGAACAACAATCACAATGGGGCCTAAATTGAATTGGGTTTGTTAATTGTCGATAAAAGATCAAACTTTTTTTTATATCTACGAGATAGGCTTGCGCTTGACCACTATCTTACCTGATGGTAAGCGATGATGGGGTCGTCAGTTGCCTAGAAAAAAACCCATTCACTCTTGACTTAAACTTGAAAAACTACTTTTTGCAAAAGTGATTTATGGATGGAATCAACTCCTGTATGCACAAGAAATGTTTCATTTCCCCTTTAGATTATCCTTTTTACGATTAAATGCTGTTTGTTAAAATATTAGCGTTTATGTAAATTGGTTATATTATAAAAACCCTGCAATTTATAATTTTTTACTCGACCTTATTTTAACATAAAACTGGACCGCATAGATACACTGAAAAACAAAATAGAACTGTCACCTTATGGGTTCGTCATTGACTAAATCCATCGCTTTGATGAAACCTCCCTCATGCCTGATACTTTTCGACCGTAATTTTTATCAATACTTTTTCATGATTGTGTCGCTAACCTAACTAGCCAGCTGAAGAGCAAATACTCAAAACATTTTTTCTATACTAACACATTGATATTAAATAACAAACTAATTTTTTGTGAAACCTACATAATTCATTCAAAATGTTATTTTCTCATTCTGGGCAATTTTATTTTCACTCCATGGTTATTTATTATTTCAGTTAGATATATTCTCTGGTGTAATTACCAAAGAAAATTGAATTACAAAACCACCTTTGAGAATTTCTTATTGGTATATGTGTATATTAAATATTTGCGTAATCATGTTGGCCAAGATTAGGTTTTGACATGCTAGACATAAGTTGTATTTTTTTCTAAATCACTAAACTCTTCTTTAGAGGTGACATTGGCTTCGGCTTCGCTCTATGGCGAATTTGGTCGACTTCGGCTGCAAACTATGTCATCAGACGATAACAAGAGTCATAGTAATATGACGGAATTAAGTTTTAAACCAACTACACATCCTCCACATCTTGATTACAACAACGGACCTAAAATAATTATTTTATGTGTATAAATTATCTCGTGTTTGTAAACTGTTGCGAAGTGATTAAGGGAGAATCAACTGTTAATCAACGATGTCGATTAAATTGACACTTGTTGTGTATATTGTTGTGGCTCGTGTAAAATATACATAGGTAGTGTAATAATGCATTTATTATGGAATTTTACATTGAGTGTATATCTAAATATATTTTCATATTTTTTGTTTGTAACTCCATGTCTGGCAACTCGAAAAAAAACTGAAAAATACACTATATTATTATGGTATATTATAATGTACTTTTTCCATAGATTTTTGTTTTGTATGAATCCACGTTCAAGGCTGCCACCATATGTGAATGTTCCCACATTGGTGGTGGCATCAGACGTGAAGTTGTGGACGTTAGCCCAATAAACAATACGAGTACAATAGGTATAAAGTAATACCAAAAACTATATAATAGTAAACATAGTGGTAGCTTCTTAATGATCACCCGTAAGACGGAAAATTACTTCACTGTTTATTTAGTGGGTTTAAATTATTGTGATATTAACACGGAAAAATTCTTCTTTGAACTCTACGAAGTTTCGTGTATTTTGCTATTAGTAATTTTAAAATAATGTTTATTTATATGATACTCCGTGGTTTAATAGACACAAATATTTTTAGTGAACATTGGTCAGCCTCTTAATGGTTTTAATTTACCATTTACGAAGATATAAATGTTGTCATAAATGTTGTATTCGAACTGTTATCTTGATGTAAATTATAAAACCAAAAAAAATATTCATCGAAATCAATACATATAATCTGTAGAAAAGTCGTTTTTTGTACATCGAAAATATAAAAACAAAAAAAGCCAGGGTGTTAAAGGATAACCAGCAGAACCCATTTCCAGCATTTTTTAAATTCTCGTCTGTTTGTCTGTTTATTTGTGCACGCATCACGTAAAATGTACGAAACCAATGTAGATAACTTTTGTACATAAAAAGTATGCGTATTTTGAAGCATTACTTAGTTTTTGTTTCATCGCAATAGGTTCACTCTATCAAAAGTTAGATGAATTTAAAGTGTTCAAGAAGTAAAATAACACAATACAAGTAATTCAGATACTCGGACAGTTGAACTCCTTATTCGATAGATGGCGTTGTGCATTTGACATAATTTTCTGAATGGCGGTGTTAAGATTATCCGCGGAAAAATTACACAAATAAATTATTGATAGGTAGGGTAGGTACAAAGTCAATAAGGGTAGGCAGGGGATGTCAACTCTATACGTCGAATCACCCTTCGACTGTCCATTCATCACAATGCCACCGCTGATGCTAAAAGGAGACACATTTGGCGAGAAGCGCTAACACTACAACCTACAACAAGCTTGTCGAAGATGTAAAAAAAAGATGTAAGAAAAATTGTAGTGTTTTATTTTCGAAGTCGGTTTGATTTTTTTGTTAAAATGTTTTATGTAGGTAAGTTAGGTAAGGCTTAGGTAGGTAGATAGGTAAGTAGGCGTTGACGGAAGCGAAGCCGCGGGCACAGCTAGATATAAATAAAACTTCACAGGTCATCAACAAATGATATCAACTTTTTAGATAGACAGTATTAAAATTTATCATAATTTTTAGATAGTTATGTAAATAAGTAAAGGAAAATATGAGCTCTGTTTTGAAGTTTTTAAATATTCAATTATTATTATATGATAATAATAAGTATTAATGGATAAAGCCTACCAATATATAATTATTATATATTTATAATATTTGTAAAGTAAGAGAAGGATTATTGAATGTTATTACCATAGGTATAAAAATCATTATTTGAAAGTAATTTTATTATACTTAAAGTGTGTCCGATTTTCGACTGTACAAACTTTTATAGCACTCAATATTCATGGATAATATCCATTGGATATGATAAACGGTTACTCTGGAAACAACATAGGACACTGCTATATATAAAATAGTTCTGTTTGTACAGTTGGTAACTGGCGCTTGTATTACAGCCCTCGTTTGATTGGTGGTCAGGTTACGGAGGTTGAAGTTATTTTTGTGTGTTCACTAAGCATGACAATTTATTCACAAGTTTGCTCAAGCTCATACTCAATTATTCGATAACCGGTATATCGGTGCGAATAAATGAATTATTTAATGATTAATCACAAGCACTGTTTTGTTCACGAACACAACAAACTTAATTATAAATTGCTGTGCTCACTAAGGTAAATAAAAAGGTAAGGTACTTAGGTAAGGTAACTATGTTGACTTGTTATCAATGATTCCACAGATGAGAAACTGATTTAAATCAGCTGCCAACTTAAAACTTTCAGATGACATCGTGTACAAGTCTTAGGGACTTACTTGATGGATCGACGCGGTTCGAATTATATCACACTGATTGACAATTTAAATTGCAAGTACGTGGACGCAATGCCATGCAATTCGACCGTCTTGCGTTTAAAAATTTTTATGAAAATAAGTGTACGCTATATATGACCGATATCGAATATCGACGGAATTCAAATTGCGATGCGGTATCAGTAAGGTACCTTAGATGAAATGACAACTGCTTATAGAAAGTTCAACTAATACGTGCGCGCGTCCCCATGTGTGCGTGCGCTTGTAATTATACATTGTGTGGCAATGACGCGGCAGTCGTCGTCCGAGCAAACAACCACCCACAGATGCTTACCCACACATAGCGCCGTGCGCAAAGACAAGTTGAATTATCTATACCTACGTACATCTCTATAGCAGCTGCGATTAAGCATAGCAAAAGCGGTCACAACCCTTATCTTATATGGTCGAAATGCAAACAATTAACTCTGATTCGTTTTTCATTAGAAAATAATAATGTGTTCTGAAATAATAATTTCAGTTCTGAAATGAAAATAATAGGTGGTTCAATGACCGTAATGGCATTATTTTACGTGTTAAAATGCAACAACTGTAGTATTATAATATCATTAAATATGGCTTAAGCGACCATCCTGTCAAATTACCGTATTTTTGAGGTTTTTGAGGTCATTTATTGAATAAAATAATGCCAGTGTCGAAGAGATAAGTTACAAGGTCTGTGGTCTGAATATAAATTATGACGATGTGAATGATATTTGTAAATAATGGCATGGGCAACATAATGATAACTGCTTCTAATAATCGTCAAAATAAGATCTGCACGTAGATACTTATTTATTTAATTTACTCTTAATTCCAAATCACGAAAAAGACAAATATACAAAATTGATTGATATGCCAAAATAATCCTATAGTTGCAGTTTTTATGGTTATATATTCTTTCAAGCACTGTCTTAACATTCAGGATCCTATGTTGCACATGCTATATAATAATATAACGATATTTAAAATATTTTTGTAAATAAATTAAGGAACTCTAAATGTAAGTATTGTTTGCTGTAATGTCAAAGAAATGGTATTTTTCGACCAATTAAAATCCGAATTCCCGAATTTGTGTTTTATTACCCTGAAATCCTCCAACTGTAAGTTCAAAAAGAAAAGTGAATAATAATCAAAATCATTTTTTTTATGTCACATAGGCCTTCATGGGCACTTATAAAACGTCGACAAAAGGTGCACGGTTCGGGTTGGTCGTTTCCTATGGAGAAGAACCGGCAAGAAACTCCATGGTTACTCTTTAAAAAAAAATGGTTTGGTTTACAATATTTCCATGTTACAGCATTAGAATGTATATATGGAAGACCTGCTGACATGCGATACAAAGCAAAAATAATAAGGCTCCGAAAAAGTGACATTTTGTTGACGATTGCGATTCTCGGAGCGCTGGAATAATAAATTGCAGTTCTAAAAACTAAAAAACACGCTTTAATGGTAAATTGAACTAAAAAGTCGCTAATCCTGAAGATCCTGGTAAGGATAATGGGACAAACTATTTAAACTATTGTATTGTCATCGGTCCTTGATATGTTTGCAAAGTTTCAAATGAATCCGACGTATGGAAAGGGGTGAAAATCACTTTTAAAGATTCCGTTACATTGATACATAGATACATACATACCAAGCTAATAATAAAAAAAGCGTGTTATAAGGAAACGCTATGCTTGCCATTGACCAAGTGACATTTCGCTAGAGCATGTCAATACCTACTTTGTCTTTGTGACTTATGCAACAAGGGAAATGACTTGTAGTGCGAGATCCGGTATAAGAAATATATACCCTCATATGTTATTTAATGATATAAAGATTATATGGCAGATAATATATACACTGATACCACAGATAATATAATACTAGCATACAGATGCCTCATCCCGTTCAAAGAAACAGTGCTGACGTAACTAGCGTTTTTCATCTGATTATACCTATTATTTTTTTGTACATCGATCGCGTTCGGTTCCGTTCGACGGTGATAGATAGATCACCATCTATATCCGTGGAACGGAACCGAATTCTGACGTAACTAGCGTTTTTCATCTGATTATACCGATTATTTTTTGTACATCGATTGCGTTCGGTTTCGTTCCACGGATCACCGTGGAAGTGGAGTGGAGTAGATAGATCACCATCCATATCAATGGAACGGAACCGAATACGATCGATGTGTAAAAAAGAATCAGTATAATCATTACAGTACGTCGTCACGGTTTCTTTGTATGGGATGAGACACCACTGCTGATACATCGCAAATAGATTTCCTAGTTAAATCGCGTACCTATGATGTTAAATAATAATAATTTAAAAAAATGTTTTCAATCAATTTCCTCGATTGGTTATTTATGAAAATCGAGCATTAGCTAAACTAATGTTCCCAAGGAAATGAAGAAATAAAAGTAGCCCATTTATCCCTCTGCGCAACTATAGAGTTGCCAGGTACAAACCGGTGAATAGGCGTTATTAATATATCCTCATCAGTTATTTAATCGAATTATATATCAAATGAAATTATTTTATTCCCATACAACCGTATTAGGATGCCTTATCAAAAAGTAATTCAATTAACTTTTGCGATGGTTGCCTATATATAATACTAATCTGTCATGAAAATACCGGGAAAAGATCAATAATACACAAAATGTTAGGTATCCATCCAAATTTATTTTATCACCTTCAAAGTATGCTCCTTCAGAAACGAATAATCCTATCAAAACATTTTCTAAACGCTTTTTCTGGTATCGGGTTCAGATCTCGCCGCGAATGCTCCTTTATGTCTTCTACGAAATGAAAACTGGTGCCACAAAGTGGTAATTTGAGTTTACGAAAAAAAAAGAAGTCGGCTGGAGCCATATCTGGTGAATGAGGTGGTTACCCGACGGTATTTGTAGATTTTTTGCTCAAAAATTCGTTCACAATTATGGCCTTGTGTGAAGGCGCATTATAGTGCTGCAAAATTCAAGAATTTTCTTTCTTCAAATTTGGCCGTTTTCGTCTAATTTGCTATCTTAAACGCCGCGTAACGCTCAAATAATATTCTTTATTTACCGAGAGCACAACACCGCGATTATCAAAGAAAATAGTCAAAATGATTTTTGATCGACTTTGGCGTGGTTTTTTCGGTTTCGGTTCAGTTGAAAGGCGCCACTTTAATGCTTGTTGACTAGCTTGCATGTCAAACTCGTAAACCCATGTCTCATCACCAGTAACAATGCGTTTCATGAATGTTGGCTCGGAATTGACTCGTTCTAGCATGTCCTCAGCGACTCTTATGCGACTGAGTTTTTGGTGAAAATTCAGGACTTTTGGGACTAGCCGAACGGCAGTATGTTTCATACCCATAAAATGGTACGGACTGACTCGTGAGACACAGAAAGTTCGGCGGCTATCTCTCTCAATCTTGAATGAGGATTTTCCGTCAATTTTTCCTTCATTTTTGCGATGTTAACTTCATATATATAACATTCTAAAGCATAAATTTGTTTACGCATGATGATATTAAAACATATCGTTTTTGTCACTAAAAAATAAAATACGTAAAAATAACTCTTTGTTTCCGTTAATCCTATTAATTTTTATGCCTTAATACTATAATGCTAATAGTCATTAGGAATAGTAACATTATGCGAATTAAAATTATGCCAAAACGAATTAGCCTTCAAGATAATTATGCCAACATAAACCGTATGCCAAAAAAAATATGGCAATGAATTATTATGGCAAGCAAAAAAAAAGGATCCCCGATAAATGGCCTACCAGAGCTAGGCAAATCTTCCATCACATATCGACCGCTTTTGAACGCTTTGCACCACCCATAAGCACGTGTTTTGTTAATAAAGTCGATTCACCGTAAGCCTTCTGTAATATTTTCAGTGACTCCGAATAGGAAATTCCATTGGCGATGCACAATTTCAAAAATAAAGTTATTTTTTACTTTGTAGTTTTTTATTTGGAAGTCGGTACCTAGTATTTTGCATAATAGTTTTTTTTTTTAGTTTTGCCTACCTAATTGGCAAGTTGTTTAGTAAGTACCTATAACACCAGAATAGATTACACGAATAACATGAAACTTGAACATAACCGGTGAAATGAGAGATCTGAGTACCCCTTTCGAGCGTACTGGCGTGATGTTATGTTATGAAATGGTATAAATAATAAACAGACATGCGATTGCAGCAATCCCGAGAGATTTTTCGTTATTTATTGAAGAGTTCTATTGTATATCTCCGAAGTTCATAATTCAGAACATACTCTTTTAAACAAAAAAAGAATTTTCAAAATCGGTCCACAATTGGCGGAGATATCGGAGAACATAAAAAAAAAATAACATACATGAAGTCGAACATAGAACCTCCTTCCTCCTTTTTGGTAAGTCGGTTAAAAACAGCACTGATTTAATCACAAGTAAAATTTAAAAAACCCCCTACAATTTTTTTATTTCATGCTACATAATTTATCTACTACATAGTAGATACGCTTCGATCGGCATTCTATTGAACACGTAATTATGACATGATATCTTGCAAAAACATCCCGATTCAAAAAGTAAAATGCCCATAACTTTTGAACGGCTGAACCGATTTTATTCAAACATAACTAGGAACACTCTTGACAAAATTAACTTTCAAACTAAAATAATTAAATCAAAATTGGTTTATCGGTTTAAGAGCTACGATGCACACAGTCAGACACACATATACACAGATACACAGAAACACAAGTCAAACTTATATCATCCCTCTTTTTCTGTCGGGAGTTAAAAATTACAGATATCACTCAAACGCCGTTGTGCCAATATAACTCAAACGCCGTTGTGCCAATATAACAACAACAAAAAAAAACTAAAAATTTAATTGGGAACCATAAACAAATCATCCATTCCCGATTTTTTTTACTGAATGTATAATTACAAATTTTAATATTTAATATCATCGGTACGTGATTTAGCGAGGCAAACTATTTGCGATGCAACAATGTATATGTCGCCGGGAAATATGGATACCAGGGATTTCACAAAATCCCCAGGGATACCACGAAATCACGGTAGAAGTAAAAATTTTAAATTTTTATTTATAGAGTCTTTTACGAATAGCGCATGTCAGTCCCATCGTATCCTGCACAATTGTACTTTCACAACACGTGGGCCATGAATTTGAACAAACCTTTCGCATCTTCGTCATTTGGTTGGGATAGAATTGTATGGAACATGCCTACATCAGTTCTGTTCAAATGCCGGGACCTTACTAAATTATTTCTACAGGACCCATATTGGACACATTCCATCAATAAAATGTTGTAGGTCCTCGAATCTCCACATTCCTTACAATGGGGATGTGAATGCAAAGCTGAGCTGTTATCAAATCATTTTTGCTTTGCTTACATCACATTTTTTTGTTATTTTACACAAACATTATTAATCGACTTTAACCATCGTTATTAATAGTATGTATTGTCCCTGGAAGCTTAAGGAGTTGAAAGATGAACTAAAAAAATGAGGGGCAAGAATAACTGGAATGAAAACAGATCTTACTTTTACGTAATGATATATATTCAGCCTCCTTGTCATTGTGACATGCCAACAATGATATATAATACAAAAAAAGTTCGTGCCTCATTACGGGGGATGCTTACACGAACATAAAACACATTACTTACAAAATCTGAACTTACAACCGAAGAAATAGAAACTCGATTACAAAGTCTACAAGAAAACTTTAAAAAATGTCAAGAATTACAATCGGAAATTGTGCTCGAAACGGACCAGCGTGAATTGGAGGAGTTAACTCAATACAGGTTCGAATTTGAATAATTAATTATACACCTCCCTCAAATGCAAATTACTAACAATGAGAAAGAATAATGTAATAAGTGCGGAACCAACAACAACAATAGATTACGCAAGTTTTTTTTTTTTTTTTGCTTGGTGAAATCCTCATGCATACTACGCTACCACGGGGAGATTGCACAGTTATGTGGGACTCTAACCCACTAAAACTCCACGGTGTCCTATTTTGCCGCTTATGGCGGGAACACGGGAACGCGGAAGCATACATCCGCGAACCCGCCGCGGCTGTCCGTCACCGGACCCTCCTTTGGGGAGTAACCCCCGTCACCGGCGTATGAGAACACGTTGTACGCCGTGACCACCCCAGGAACCAAACCGGCACATGGGCGCCAGATGACCCCGTGTGTGGCACCCTTGGTTCCCCTGTGACAGGTCAGGACAGTGGCCCCGCCACCTAAAACTTCTCGGCCGCAGGAGATAGGGAGAGCGGCCAACGCTATACCGACTTTCCTCCTCCCCTGCGGCCACAGCGCGTCCGCCATCAGACGGTGGCGACCCCGTGCAGGCCGCGGAGGGTAGGGCGAGCGGCGCACCGTAATACCGGCACTTCTCTCCCGCGGCGGCCTCCAACCCTCAGCCACGATGCCTACCATACCACATCGCGGCCCACCTCAGTTGCGATGCCGCCCATACGGCACCGCAACCTACTTATTGGCCGCTACGTCGTCGGCTTGTCGGCAAAAGCCCTGACGAGCGGGCCCTCCTCGGGTTCGTCTTCGCTTCACCGTGGTTGTCCTAGCCACGGCTACTGAGCCCCCCCGCCTTGTCAATGCGGGAACCCACCGGGGGGGAGATTACGCAAGCTGCGTCAACCCGAGACCCGAAGACCCATTGAACAAACAATTCGATGAATTATCGGATATTATTGGTGAAAATATTGACCCAATACCTAGCGTTTAGCATCTACAGCACAAATTCATTTCAAGGATGCAACTACCGACAGAACCAGTCGCAACATTCGCTGCTGAACTTAAGAGACTTTGCTCAAACTATAATTTTAAATGTCAACATTGCAAGAAGTCTACCTCAGACAACTTCTTATCATTGCAACTCATACGAGGATTATTGGATGGCGATATACGAACAAGAATCCTTCAAGAGAGAGATACTCCACCGTTTTATAAATTAATACAGATCGCAACGGTTATAGAAATGGGATAAGCAAAGACCTTTACGATGGCTACCAAAATGAAAAGAAACACTGACGGAATTAATAAAATTACACCTTCTACGAATAGAAAAAATAATTTCCAACCCTATCAACTCTAAGAAAAGGCAACCACTTACAATCCAGGATTTGAAAGGGAAATGTTTCCGCTGTGGTAAAACCGATCACCAAGCTAATGAATGTGGTGCCATTAAATCAATATGCCGAAAATTACAGAAAGAAGGACGATTAGCTCGCGTTTGCTTACAACGCAACATTAACATGAACCAAGTCGATGACACTTCTAGTTACTCCAGTAACATTTCGGTAAAAAGCATTGGTAACATCAACATGATTAAAAGTGAAATTCAAGAGCAATATCTAGTTTCACTATATATCGAAAATTAAAAAGTACAAATGGAACTTGACACTGGTGCTGCATTACCTTCTATGTCACTAAATCAGTACAAAAAATTTAACATAGAGAAGAAAATATTCAAACCCGACATGAAATTGAGAACTTACACTGGTGAAATTATCAAACCCACAGGAGTAGCATTCGTTAATTGGGGTGTGTAATGTATGGTTTAATAACAGATAGTATAATATCACTTGAAATAACGTTCACTTGATATAATTTCCATATGCTATAAAAACATATGACTTAATTTCATATGATCTAATGTTATATTTCATATAACCTTCATTTACTCTAACAACATTTAGTATGACGTTCATTTCATATAATTTTCAATTTGTATAATGCTCTTTTCATATAACGTTCATTTCACCTAATTTTCATATTAACTAATTTTCTAAAATAACGCACCGTTCTTGAAAAAAGCAAATTATTGTAACCTAACCTCAAAATACTAAAGTTGCTTCTGCATCGTCTCCAGCGCTGCGGGAAGTGCAACCCCTTCGCCCTTACGTAACAAAGAATAGGATCCCGTGCGTGCCGTAGCGGCTGAGGCTGTTCGCCGGAGGCGACCAGCAAGCCGAAGCTGCGGAGATTATAAAAATAAATGTATATTTATTAAGTTATATAAATATTTATACGGAAATTGTTCAGAGATTCATCAACATAATTGTTCAGGAACTAAATAATATGAACTGAATTGATGGCCTTAAGAGTCCGCAAAAGCGATTGTAAAGGGTCTTTCAACAAGGACGGGTCGATGTTAAAATTGAATAAAACAAGATGTGTGTGAGATATTAACGAATTTTATTTTTTATTTAAAAGGCCCATTTATGCCAATTATGGATGGAATATGACATCGTTCAAATGTCCGCCGCGGCTTCGTATGGTGGCACGAATCCGAGAGGTCCAATTTTTAATGACTCTCTTTTAATTGTATATAACTTAAAAATAACTAGCAAAATGCACTACTACACCTTCATATCTGTCTATCTCTCCAGAGAAAGTAAGCGTGATGTTAAACTTAATAACGAGAGACAAAGTGTTTACTCCATACATGTTCTAACCCTCAGTTAAATAAGTTTCCTAAGCAAACTATGTATATTTGCTCTATTAACAAAATTGCTTGCTCAGTCCGCGTGATTCTCTCAAGTTATTGGTAAACTTGCTCAATCTACTTAAACCACAAAGTACGTAACCGGCGGCGCGCCGCATACAGAGAGGCCACTCTGAACAAAGCGTCATTTTGCACACACATATTGACATTGCGATTTTACAGGGAATAATGGGCAATATTGGAACGAGCTCAGTCGCGGCTGTCATGAATGCTTTGTGCAGGCATTGTCACGTCATTCATACATAAAGTACTGTAACGTGGTTGCATTGGCTGGGTTTACCTTTATCAATTAGTTACAGACCGAATATACTTCTTTTTCTTTTTAATTCATTATTTTTTAAGGTTTGAAGGTCATTACATTTTTCAAGATGACTAGTTAGAAATTCAATATCTAGGAATATAATAAGTTATTTTAAGTCCATAGACGAAATTGAAAAGGCTAATAAATAAGCCAGCTTGGAAAGGCTAGTAATAGTAAATTTGTGATAATAATATGGTTTAAGTCATCCAGCTCACAAATATGTTTCCTCCGATTGCACAGCATAATTTTCTTCTAGTTTTTGTACATCTTTTTAGTTCGCTCCTTTAGCAGTCGGGTTTTTTGATTTTATTACCTTTTTTTGTCACATTTTTATTTTTGTCAAGCTTGGTG
The DNA here is from genome assembly GCA_945859665.1 of Anorthoa munda. Taxonomy (NCBI): domain Eukaryota; kingdom Metazoa; phylum Arthropoda; class Insecta; order Lepidoptera; family Noctuidae; genus Anorthoa; species Anorthoa munda. The sequence goes on from OX243897.1 coordinate 26,506,727, forward strand.
CTTTTCAGAATTTAATGTTTTTAGTGAGATCATTATTACACAACTTTTACGTCTTGTTACCCTCCAATCTTCGTCGTATGTGGCGTCGTGATATTTAATGGATATTTGATGTTCTGTCTACACTCTAAGGCACATGATATAAAAATAAAACTTATGTTTAGACGAATCGATGTATTTATGTTTGTAACTTTACAACTTACTCTTTTTTAATTCGGAATCAATATAGTAGCAAACCTAGTGAATCTGTTAAGTTTAGCTGTCAATTTTCGAAACGGTATTATTATTATTATTATTCTTACGGTTAACTTTCGTTAAAGGTTTTATTATCAAATACTATGTTTAGATAAGCAACTACTGGGTGACTTTGGTTATTTGGCAATCTTTCAGCCGGTAAAATTACAATGAGTTTCAAGAATTTTCTTTATGGCATATTATTATTTAACAATATAGATGTTCTGCACAGTATTTTTTATTATCTCTAAGTTGATCCATCATACCAAAAGCTCAAAATAAAAAATCATAATGTTTCTATTGTAACTCGTACTTTACACAGCATACAAACAGCAGCTCGTGTTTTATACAGCATTACAAATAGTTGGAGGTAACCTCAGTAAGTTATAAATTATACATGTGTTGGGGCTATCTCGCTACTTCCTATAGTGTCTATTATATATAATGTTGAGACCAAAAATTGAAATTAAATTAAATGAAATAAAAATACAAAAAATAACAATAGCAATCAAAATCAATACAATTTTAATAAATACATGAAATGTCAGCTTATTGAGTGAGTGAGCATGAATGTGTGTTCGTGGATCTAACTGAAGCGTGTATATGCGTGTGTGTGTGTGTGTAGATTGTATGGGTGTTATATGGATGTGAGTAAATTAATGTGAGCAATTAATTTGTCTAACTTAATCTATATAAGATGGATTCTACTTCCTCTTACGTAGGAGGTTTTAGTTATTCCATCAGGGTGTTTTTACTGTCATGAAAAAGTAAAGGGAAGATATTTAGTATGTCGTTTAGTTTATTATATAGGTAAATAGACTGATTGTTTGGCAAATTGACGAATTTTATTCTATTTTTTAAATTGAAAAGCTTTATTCTATTTTGAGAACTTTCACAACTTTTGAAAGATTTCCGATTAATTAACATATTAAAGAAGATATATTTCAACTTATTAAGAATATTTATTCATTTACCCTCTTACAAATAAACGCGGAATAAGTTATACCAGGTATAACAAAGGAATAACCATACATTTTCATAGGTTTATACTTGGTATAACTTTATTCCGCGTTTATTTGTAAGAGGGTACCTATGTAATGCATCATAATAGTATTTTTTGCAACGGTATATATAATAGGCGTTATTAAAACACGAGCGTGGGTTTATCACAAGAGGCGAAACCGAGTGTGATAATAATACTACGCGAGTGTATTAATGCCTATTTATACGCCGTTGCATACACTATTTTATCTTCACTAATACAGTTGAAATTAAAAAAAAAGTGGTATCAGAAAATATATGTGGTATGGCGGGCAATTTAGATTTTCATTGCGCATGACTGCGCAGCGCGCGCATCCATAGGGAATGAACTAACTGAAAGTGTGCTATAAAAATTAAAAAGTTATTTTAAATATTTGGACATATCGACTTCGTTATAAATGCATAATGTACTCTTTAACTTTTATCATTATTATAATTTTCTCGACTTTGCTGGTATTAAAGATTATGAGTGATTTCCGTCGCCTTATCCTAAATATCGGGTGGAGTCAAATTTTCTTCACATTCACTGATATCAGACATTTTGAAGCAAGAATAAAAAAAACTCTTGAAATTCAGTACAGCAAAACGTATGAATTGCGCCAAAACATTACCGCCTTAACCGTGCATGCGTTAAAGCGGGCGTTGCCACAGACAAGTAAAATAATTAAACATAACTATTAATATTACCATCTACAAACCTACCTTTCCATTACAAAAAATAATTGATGGAAACTCCTTGGTGATATTAACATCTAGGTTTTGCTCTGTATCGTAATAGAAAATTATAACATCATTTTGTTAGAGAAAAAGTGTTACAATAAGATTCTATTTTTAAATTTCGGTATTGTATTTATAAAGTATGTCAATATAAACTCGTTTTGAAGTTTATAATTCGAATACCTATTACGATATGAGAGTAGATAATAGTACATTATGGTACAAGTGTATAATGTTGGTGATTACCGCTGAGACGCCATTGAGACCCGAGGACGGTAATCATCAATACTCACGTGTATCATACGACATTTTCAACATACTTGTGAAGAAAATAATACTAAAAAATCATTTTATTTAGTAGATAATAGATATTTTTCCTTGGAGTATTCAGGTAGTAAACTTTCCATAACGTTAAGGGTTTCACATCTTATATCGGGCGGTGTACAACGTAAATAATTTTCTTAATAATTAGTACTTGTAGATATTTTAATTAATAAATAACTGTAATTTCAACTTTGAAAACTAGTTGTGAATAGTTTTCGCAATGGCGGACAGAATTAATTAGATTTCCTATGCGCACGCATCTAACAATGGCGATCGGTCATAGACTAAAATAATGAGGTTTCTTTTTTTTTGGCATTTCGCGGATATCGTTTTAGCCACGTACAAAATGGGGCATTACAAGTTTTCTTTATTACTGAGAAAACAAAAGTTATATTTGAGTGAAAGTTTTATTTATTAAACACGTACAAGTTGAAATTATCTATTTAAATACGAAGTAGCATGAAATTAGCAAGCAATAGGTAAATTAATTTATTTGTACTATTGAGCACGATCTTTTTTGTATCGAAACTTTTTTAAGAACAAAGCATATCAACCAATAAAATAAAAAAATAAAACTCCATAACTCACTTGTGAATAATAGCAATAAAAAGTCACAGTTTGATTACAGGTATCATTATGTGTGCGGTGAAAACAGAGCCACTTTATTAGCAAGTGTGTTGAAAAATATACTATCCAAAATAAAATAAGAGCCATTATATATACCTAATGGTAAACCGAGAAAATTATAAGATTATCACATTGTTTAATTTACCTAAATAAACATAAAAAAATGTTATTGTTTACCGTGTGGTAATTAATTAATAAACATGTTTATTTAGACTTTGGTACAAAACTTCTCTGGGTCCTTGGGTCTTTTGTACCCATTGTTTTCAGTTATTCGATAGCGACTCGGAAAATAAAGTTATTTTTCGCTTTGTAGTGTTTTGTAAGTCGGTTTGATTTTTTGTTAAAAAGTTTTTTATTTTTCTCTTTTTAGTTTTGGTAGGTACCTCCTATTAACATGAACATCATTTATAGCTAAAGTAAATCTCATGAAGACATCAAAAAGCACAAACACGACTAGTATACATTGTTTTATTTCAGAGTTCCAGTGGCCATTGTGGTCTTCTTCATCAGTTCCACATCACCTAATGATTCTTTCTGAGTGCAAATGATTGCATTATTGATGAAAATACTAAAATAGCTATATGTATGCCTATAATATTTGAGGAGTTCCCTTGTTTTCTGTTGGATGCCATCATCAAATCGGGTTTCCTTATCATGGTACCCTTGGGATATCTGCTTTCCAACAAATCAATAATCATCAAAATTGGTTCATAAACGACGAAGTTATCCGCGAACACACATTAAAAATATATTTAAACGGTCAAATTGAGAAACCTCCTCCTTTTTGGGAAGTCGTTTAAAAAATTACGATTTAGGAGTAAAAAACATAAAAAAGTCATTAAAAACTAAAAAAACAAAACACTTTTTTTTATTTTTTTTTATTCTTTAATAACGGGTATGTAATGCATGCTCTCGAACAAATGCCTCACGTTTTCAGCTGGGATCTCTTTCTAGGCATTTTCAAAGCATCAATTAGTTGCTGTTGGTTGTAGATCTCTTGCGCACTCTTTCTTACCCTTCGTTTTAATTGATCCCCCATGTGCTCGATCGGAGTTAAGTTCGGACTGTTTGCTGGCCACCGCAACACTTGAATGTGAGAGCATTCCAGTACAGACTGGATCGCTTGAGCCGTGTGTGCAAGGGCATTGTCTTGCATCAGGACGAATCCAGGACCCATTCGCTGTGCAAATGGGATCACATGAGGCCTGCAAACTTCCTCAATGTAACGTTTTTCCAGGTAAACCTATTCCAACCCAAATCATTGCATTAGGTCCACCAAAACGGTCAACTTCGTGAATGCAGGCTGCCGAAAATCACTCGCCACGTCGCCTCCATACCATAATGCGCCGATCATCATTAAAAAACTTTTCTTTGCAATCGTTGGTGAAAAGCACCATGCCCCACTGGTTTATGCTCCAGTCCAAATATTGACGAGAGCCTTAAACGATTTGCACGTTGAGCCCTGGACAAAGGAATTCGAACAATTCGACGTTTTGATGTTTGCTGGTCTTCGTGCAATCGGATACGGATCGTTTGGTCATTGACACGAGTACCCGTTGTCAACCGTAGGCGATTTTGTAACTCACGAGCCGTCACTGTGCGTTTTCGGCGGGCACTTAACTGGATGTACCGATCCTCATGAACAGTTGTAATGCGAACTCTACCCGAACCAGGTCTTCTTGCAACACTTCCAAACTCTTGGAAGTGATTCCAAGCGTTTTGTATAGCTTTTCGAGAAAAACCCAGTTGCAAAGCCACAGACCACTGCGAATTTCCTTCTTGCATCATTGTAACGGCTCTGGTTGTAGTAACTGCGTCCATATGTCTTCGTACTTGTGGCATATTAACATAAGGTGATAATTAAAAAAAAAAAAAATACGATTGTTTCAGATTACCATGAAGATAATCGAAAAGAAACTAGAAAACTCAAAACAAAATAACAAGAAAATTTCAAGTTCAATTTTTGTTTAATGATAGCCAGTATTTTGGTCGTATGAACAAAATCAAAGAGGTTAAATATCGAAGAGTAGAACTTCAATATTTTGCTACTTAATAATTAGTTAATCTTCATTAAATTATATTGAAATGTGAAAATAACGAGTGGTTCTTATTTAATTTTGTATACATTAAAGAAGGGAACTAAACAAAAGAAAATGTCAAACACACCTCTTTTCATGCAGTGAATGCACGAATAGTCGGAATGGATCGAGACGCTCTTTTGTAAGGATTCAGGATTTCTTAGAAGGGTTTTCCTCCATCCTTTGACATTGATGATTCCATAATGGAAGAAGCAATAGAAATCCATTACTTTTGAACAACAATCACAATGGAGCCTAAATATAATTGGGTTTGCTTTTTGTCGATAAAACATCAAACTACTTTTTGCAAAAGTGATTTATTGATGGAATCAACTCCTGTATGCACAAGAAATGTTTCATTTCCCCTTTAAATTATCCTTTTTAGGTTAAATGCTGTTTGATAAAATATTTGCGTTTATGTAAATTGTTTATTTTACAAAAACCTTGCAATTTATAATTTTTACTCGACCTACTTGGAACATAAAACTGAACTGCATAGAAACACTGAAAAACAAAATAGAACTGTCATCTTTTGGGTTTGCTCGTTTGGTATTAGCCATGGTAAATCCATCGCTTACCATAAACCAAGATCGAATTCAAGAGTGTGATCGCTCATGAATAGAAAAACAACAGCCTTTATTCTTTCGGACCGAAATTTTATTAATACTTTTTCATGATTATAATTGTATCACTTACCTGTTACTACCCAGCTGAAGAGCAAACACTCAAAACATTAATGCTTTATTAACACATTGATATTAAATAAAACTTATTTTTGTGAAACCTACCTAATTCATTAAAAATGTTATTTTCTCATTCTGGGCAATTTCATTTTCTCTCCATGGTTATTTATTATTTCAGTGAATAAATTCTCTGGTGTAATTACCAAAGAAAATTTTGTTACTAAACCTCCTTTGAGAATATCTTGTTGCCAAGTTGGTATACGTATATAATAAATATTTGCGTAATCGTGTTGGCCAAGATTCGGTTTCTGACATACTATATCTCGGTATAATGAACGTGCAGCATGAAAAGGGTAAGAGAACCTCATAAATCTTCTAACGAGGTGTGGTTAACTGTGGTGTCATGTTTTGAGTCCTTTTTAGTAACAATAATATATATTTCATATTATTTAACAGACTTTTTAAATATGTCATTTTAATTTATTGATTCGACAACAAAACAAGCAATTTGTACCTAATGTAAAATTATCAAAAACTAAAACTGTGTTAAAATAGACCAATTTAAAACTAGACACATTATGAAATCTATATTGAGTGTATGTTTAAGAATATATTCATAATTTTTGTTTCGAGTTATCCATGTCTGGCGCCTCGAAAAAATACTGCAAAATACACTATAGTATATATTATTAAGGTATATTATCATTTATTATTTTATTTATTTCCTGTTATTTTTTGGGACAATCCCACCGCACTATTCCCAAACCACTGCAACTCCTGAAAGCCAGAACCAACAGTGGCGACCATCAGAAAATTAAGCAATGAAGCTCGATTTCTTGTTTTGCATGAATCCACGTTCAAAGCCTCAACCATATGAGGAGGTTTTCACATTGATGTTGGCATCAGACGTGGAGTTGTGGATGTCAGTCCGATAAACAATACGAGTACAATAGGTAAAAACAATATAATAGTAAAGTGGCCATTTCAAAAAGTTTACATACTTTTCTATCTTTTCTTTTCTTTGAAGATTCTATTATAATTAACTATAATTAGGTAACCTTATATTGTATTTATTCATTTATATTTTTGAATTCAGTTTGATGTGAACCATAAAATATAACAAGGCTTCTTTGAACCCAAAGTATAAGAAACTGGTGTGAACTCAGGGTTATAATGTGATAATGGAACATAGTTTTGGTTTACGTCCAGTGTCGTCCATAGCCCAGTTGGTAATTGGACGATGGAAACATGCAATTTTCCCCATAGACCAATTGGTCAAATTTCAATTGGTCTACGGAGCACCGACGTTTTTTTTTTAAATTTATTTATATGATACTTTGCGGTGTTATAGACACAAATAGTCTTAGTTTACAACATAGATCAGTTTCTTTCCAATAGCCAAAGATATTCCTGTAAAAAAACGTTGGTGCTTCATGGACCAATTGAAATCTGTCCAATTGGTCTATGGGAAAAATTACATGTTTCCATCGTCCAATTACCAACTGGGCTATGGAGAATTGAGAAATGTTCCGCTGCCCAGTTTAATAGTATAGTAAAGCTTTGTCCATAAGTATTAAAAAAATATATCACAAACAATTTTTGAAACCGCTTAATAATCATTTGTTGAATAAACACGACATAACAAATAAAAAATAAGTACTAAAACATAATTATGCAGATGGGACAAACTGTATGTGACATTCTGCGACAATAACGAGAAACAGAATAAAATGAATGAATCAAAAAAAAAAACAATGCATTGTCATTACATTGACACCATATTGACACATAAGATTTCTGTATAGTGGCCATTTCAAAAAGTTTACATACTTTTCTATCTTTTCTTTTCTTTTCATTGAAGATTCTATTATAATTAACTATAATTAGGTAACCTTATATTGTATTTATTCATTTATATTTTTGAATTCAGTTTGATGTGAACCAAAAAATATAAAAAAGGCTTTTTTGAACCCAAAGTATAAGAAACTGGTGTGAACTCTGGATTATAATGTGATAATGGAACATAGTTTTGGTTTACGTCCAGTGTGCTCCATAGCCCAGTTGATAATTGGACGATGGAAACATGCAATTTTCCCCATAGACCAATTGGTCAAATTTCAATTGGTCTACGGAGCACTGACGTAAAAAAATTGGTTGTCTGTAAAGTCGATTTATGGACGATAGTTTTACGTGACAACGTCATAACAAAACATTGATGAAATGATGATGAACGTTTAAAATTTAGTTTTCAATACAGTTGTTAAACATGGCGTACTTTCAGTGGCTATAATTATGATTCGAAAATTAAATCTTATGCATAGGCATCTTTCTGTTACGCGGTCGTGACTTTTGTTTACGAGCTCGATCATTAGTTTTGCAGTTTAGTTTTAAATTTATAGGTCAATTTAAAAAGTTTAGTAGCAAAGAGTTTTCATACATAGAATAAAATGGGATAGATTTTATACGAGGAAAAATGAATGATTCCTTACGTTTTAGCATTGAACGTTCAAAAGTCTTTTAAATGGTTGAACAGGTTCACTGTCCAGGCTCCAGAGTAGGAATGGTCCATAAGTCCAGTTATGTTTTTATTTAAAGTCAGTGTCCTGCCAAGTCCGCATTAAATACGAGACTTTCTCCTTACGTCCACAGTATCAGATGACTTAGAAATTGTACGGGCGAACATACCACATATGGTCTGTGGACTGATATGGAAGTCTCTCTACAGACCGTATGTGGTCTGTGGACAGTGATATATTTAATTACCAGTTTTAATTTAATTATTTTCACATCAACATTTGTCTAAAATCGAATAGGCTGTATAGACTGTTTTCGTTGTAAAAAATGTCCAATTGCAAAAACGCGCTTTTAGTTATAAGTCAATTTAAAAAGGTTTAGTAGCAAGGAGTTTTCATACATAGAATAAAATGGAATAGATTTTATACGAGGAAAAATGAATGATTCCGTACGTTTTAGCATTTAATTCTTTTGAGAATTCTTTTAAATGGTTGTTTAATATATTTAATTACCAGTTTTAATTTAATTATTTTCACATAAAAAAATGTCAAACGTCGAATAAGCTGTATAGGCGGTTTTCGTTGTTAATAAAATATGTCTAGTGTTTTTCTTATCTCGTGTCTGTGCGGGTCACAAATAAAAATGTTTTCTTTTCTTTCTTTAGTTCAGTCCAGTTGCAAAAACGCGCCATTTTCTGAAAATTTTAATTTTAATGTGTGATAAATTGATTAGTTTTTTTTGTTAATATGAGTTAAAGTATAAGTGAAGAAATGGAATTAATTCCACCCGATCTGAAGTGAAAACTGCGCAAGATGAAATTTTGCCCCCAAAATATCGAGAAAGATATATGGCAATTTACGATAATTTTATTTTATGGAAATAACAAATGTAATTCTTTGATTTGTTTTTACTATTTCCCCGAAACTGTATTTAAAATAGTACATTGTGATACACGGGTGTGTAGGTTATTGCAAACTCTTGTCATTAAAAACCCTCGCCTTTGGCTCGGGCTTATTAATGTCAAATCGTTTGCAATAACCTACTTTCCACCCCGTATCACAATGTACAATTTTACCGAACACTCAAGCCGCAGGCTTATTACGTATCTTTTGCAAGAGCAAAACGATAGCGAATTTTGCACAATAATTTCTCTTCAATACAAAGTTTTAGAGTTGTTGGCGGTTTTTTTTTTATAAGTGCAGTTGACAAACAGCGAGCGATAAGCAATCGACTGTGTAGGACCTACCATACCTACATCGATTTATTAGACGTTGGCGAAGGGCGAAGGGTGAAGGGCAAAGGGCAAAGGGCAAAGGGCAAAGGGCAAAGGGCAAAGGGCAAAGGGCAAAGGGCAAAGGGCAAAGGGCAAAGGGCAAAGGGCAAAGGGCAAAGGGCAAATGGCAAAGGGCAAAGGGCAAAGGGCAAAGGGCAAAGGGCAAAGGGCAAAGGGCAAAGGTCAATGGGCAAAGGGCAAATGGCAAAGGGCAAAGGGCATAGTGCATAGTGCATAGTGCATAGTGCATAGGGCAAAGGGCAAAGGGCTAAGGGCAAAGGGCAAAGAGCAAAGGGCAAAAGATTGTAACGTTACAAAGAGCGTAACGTTACAATGGGCATAACGTTACAATGACACTTACGGGACACTTTTTTCTGCGTGTTGAAAGAGATCTGTGACACTAAGTTACCCTATAGACAAGCTGTGGGAGCGTTGGCTTATCTCATGGTACAAGGCCAGATACTCGTAGCGCCTATGTCGTTGGAGTCGTATCCAGAACCTTAGATAACCCTACTAATACGAATGAGTAACAAGTGAAGAGAATCTTTCGTTATCTCAAAGGAACAATCGGGACTGATCTAGAGTATAAAAATAATGAGAAACGACTCATGTGTTACAGTGATGCGGATCATGGAGGCGACAACTTGAGTGGTTGTTCTACTAGCGGGTGGATATGCATATTCGCTGGAACAGCAATCTCCTGGAGAAGTGTGAAGCAAACCTCAGTTGCGCTGTCGTCCACAAAAGCAGACAACAGCTGCCAGTGAGGCGTGCCTTGAAATGATTTGGCTAAAGAGATTGTTTAGAAATCTAAGTAATAAATTAGAAAAACCAGTACTGCGCATTGACAATGAGTCTGCAATAAAACTAGCTTATAATCCGCCTTACGAATATCATCGCAAGACAAAGCACATCAGGTTAAGACATTTTAATGTAAGGCAATATGTGTCTGAAGGACATATCCAAATTGAGCAAGTGCAATTCGCAGATAATGCCTTTACAAAGCCATTATTCAAACCAAGACTGATAAAGCTTTGCGAAGACTTCGGTTTGACAAGTAAAATTTCAAAATTAAAAAAAAACTCCCGACATATTTTTATTTTATGCTAAATAATTTATCTAGTACATAGTAGTCGCTTCGATCGGAAATCTATTGAACACGTAATTATGACACGATATCATGCGTAAACACCCCGATTCAAACAGTGAAACGCCCATAACATTTGAACAGCTGAATTGATTTTATTCAAACATAGCTAAGAACACTCTCGACAAAATCACTTTTCAAACGAAAAAAACTAAATCAAAATCGGTTCACCCGTTTGGACGCTACGATGCCACAGACAGACACACATATACACAGATACACAGCAACACACGTCAAACTTATAACACTCCTCTTTTTCCGTCGGGGGTTAACAAATACCTACGTTGGCTTGCTGTCAATGATTACACTGGTAAGAAACTGATTTAAATCAGCTGCCAACTTAAAACTTTCGGATGACATCGTGCATAATTATTAGTGTATTTTCTTAATGGGTCGACGCGGTTCGATTTATATCACACTGAATGACAATATAAATTGCAAGTACGTGGAGACAATGCGATGCAATACGACCATTTCGTACTTAAAATTTACTTATAATATACATATACGTAATATTTGACCGATATCGGCTATCCACGCTATGGAGGTTACTACCGTTTTAGTGCTCACCAGTTGGCGCCACTGGTGATTAAGGTCCTTACATCTGTTAAACGTTGTTATTACGCACACGGAAGCAACGTTTTAATGAAAATCATTTCCAATGCCGTAGAAGTGCGATTAAATATAAAATCGATTACGCCGCAGTTTTGCATAGATATTATTTAAAAAAAAAGGAGGATAACATTTTCTTAAACATAAAACTCTATTGCAGTGGTTGGTAAATTCCGTACCTATATTAATCTGCCGTATTTTGAAAAACAAAATCATTGTAAATAAACTGGCGCTAAAAGCCCACAAACTATGAAATTTTGACTTATCGGAGACCTCACGCTACACCAGCGCCTCTAGCGGCGAATTCATACGCGGTAGCCCATATTTAAATTGTGTTGCAGTATCAGTAAGGTTCCTTAGATATAATGCCCACTGCTTACCTACGTACATGTCTATAGCTTATGCTATGTAATTAAAACTGATGGAAAAGAGTGTCCGTGGAGTTTTTTGTATATTCTTCTCCATAGAGACCTACAAAGTACCCACAAGTATACAAAGAATTGTATGAATTTAATAACTTTGCTTTTGGAACAAAATGATAGCCCATACAATTCTTCTGTTGATTTATCCTGACCGTCGATAATCGTACAATGAATCTATTCCAAAATCTATTGTGGAAATTTAAGCAAGAGTTAATTAAATTTATTTTTAATCTCTTCTGTAATAGCGACTGAAATCCAATAAGACGACAATAATAAGCCCTACGTTGAAAATTTTAGCTTCGTTTTATTACTTGTAGTTTCTATTTGAAGTATTTCCCGGAATCGACCATAAAGAACCATTATTTTGAAGTAGCAATTTTAAGTTGGTAAGTTGGAAATATCATTCAGAAAATATTACAATATCGTTCCTTATCTAGTTCACTCGACTCCTTTTATTACAAGCTTTTAATTAACTTACAATGTATGTATGTAAGTGTGTTCAGGACAAATCTTGCAACTGAATTTTAAAGCAGTTATCCTCCACCGATTAAGATGAAATTTTGCATACACGTTTAGTTTGGCTGACAATGCATGGTTAGATAAGAGACGTCGTTCTTAATCTAATATGGTGGACGGCCCAAGATGGTGGACTCGTTATTTTTTGTACACTGCCATATGGATATCCCCGACAATATGAACAATACAACAGTGGTTACGTTTACATAATATTATGTAACTTCAAAGCAAAATAACATTTTACAACAGAAAGAGTCATATTATTTACATCAAACCGAAACAACATTTTAGGGAATATTATTTAGTCACAAATTTATATTTGGCGGCATTTTCAATTTAAAATTGAAATAGTGTCATAAAAAGTCAATATATTGTGCTACAAAATTAAGTGACAGAAACGAATCGCTGCAAAATAGAGTTCACGCAGTCTTGTCTATGTCTACGTATTTATTTTGAATTTTCATGCAAATGATTTATTAATAGCTGTCATGCATTAGACATTTTTATTAATTAATTACTTCAAAGAATTTGTCCAAGAGCAAGCGAAGCGAGCTCGTGAATTTAGGGCACCCTGACACGGATAGGTTAGGTTCGAAGGGGATGACGGGAGCTGAAGTGAGTGAGCAAAGCGATTGAACTCAGCTCCCGTCATCTCCTTCGTGTTAGGTTACTTTAGACCCTGCAAACAGAAATAGGAGCCCCGCTGAGCGGGCCTCCGTCGACATTTTTTTTTCAAATCTCTGTTTTAAACATTTGTATTCGCCCACTGTTACTGTCTCAGTTATTATTTTGATATGCGTTTAAAAATATATATTTAGAACAAATGTTATTTCGGCTAAGTGTAATTTCGATAAAAAGTTTTTCGGCCAAGTAAAACGTCGGTGTAACGAAAAAAATCGAATTGATAATAGGTCGACTGAGACAGTGGCAGACGTGACTTCGATGAAGTAAAAAAAAACGAAACGATAATAGTTAAAAAGTTTTAGGTGAAATAAAATTCGGTCAAATGTTGTTCGAACTTATGATAGGTAACCGTACCGCCGTACACCAATATCACCGTATACCGGTGATATTGGTGTAAAATAAAAAGTAAACAAACACGATTGGCGCGAAACTTCGACTTTGGATATGAAAAAATTTCATTAGACACCACTAAATATGATACACATAAACATAACATTTTCATTAATTCCCATTATATACATATCCCCTAATAATATTAAACACTAATATCTATATTACATATTTACAAATATTTAAAAGTTTGTAGAACAGAGACGTGAAAATATTAACTTGGTAGATTTTCCTTACACTAATTCGTCAGTAAATATCTCTTAAATGCGTCGACCGATTTTCATAATTCAAACAGGAATATTAGTTTTACGCATATATCTGTAATTTAAGAATAAAATAATTAATATATCTCTATAAACAAAAAATCATGTTGTACGTAATTATACAACAATGTCAACTTTGCTCGAAAGTTCCCTTAAAAATTTACTTTTCTTCGAGTCTTTAATTATCAAAGTAAGAAATTAATACGGATCTTGTACTAAATTAAAACAAGATAACAACATAATTAACACATTATAATTGGAATCTAGTTAGACATAGAACATTTCTCAAATTTAGTACAGATTGCTATGTACTTGGCTATTGCGCGAAACACATTGGGGATCTTTTTGTAGTGTTCGTACATAATGATACAAAGCAAGCAAGATAATTTTTAAGGTACGATATTTATGATCAATATATTCGATATTCATCAATATATTGACGATAATAACAAGATTGAATCGGTTAAAAGTCAAAACACTGTATAAGCCACAGAACAGCTGTAGAAGGCGTTTTTTCTGTTCTGTGGTATAAGCTATGTGCCACAATGAGTAGAAATGAACGTTGTGACGTCACACGGGCTCGGGTTTGTTCGGAAAACTGTCGGGGTGTTTTCGGTACTGGATTAAAAATAATATTTTCGATTGGATTTTACTTTGTAATTACAATGAAAAAAAAAACTAAAAATAGTTTGTACGAAAACTTTTAAATGATCTTTCCATTATTTATTAAAAAAAAATTGGTTCAACAAACCAATTGCGGGCACACTAAATTTTCTATTGTTTTGCTGATATTAGGTAGGCGTTAGGAATACTGAATAACGTCCAACTCTTGTATCATCAGCACTAAAATGAGTACCTAACGCCACTGAAGGCGAGATGGTGTTCATCAAACACTGGGCCTGACATTGTTAATACCTTAGTACCAAACAAAAGGAAAAGTCTTTATAGTTATATTTATTTCATTATTATAATTCAGTTTTTTTTTGGCTCGTGATTGTCCACTATCTCATCTGATGGTAAGCGATGATGTGGTCGAAGGTGAAGCACGCTTGCCTAGAAAAAACCTATTCACTCTTGACTTAACCCCTGACCCCTAGATTGTAGCTATTGGGAAACAGATTCCGGCAGGGAATTCCACTCCTTAGCTGTACAGATTATAAAAGTGTTCCCAAAACGTTTTGTGCGTATCCACCATGTAACGATGACGCATTATATTTCCAATCCAGATTTAAATTTTCTTCTTTTCGATTCAATGGTAAACTGGGAGATGAAATAAAATTCTTTTATTTTAGATTTTATTTACTTCTTTGCCATTTTCAAAAATTACAAAAAACTGAATCGACATAAAAAAACATATAATTTTCGAACCTGCTCACAAAATTTCACAAGAATCGATTGACAAATGCGACCCCTGGAGGAGAACAGTCGGACATCCGGACATCTAGACATAAGTACGAAAAAATTTTTGTCCAAGCTGAAACGGAGACGCTTCGCTTAAAGATAAGTTCTCTGTCATGTCTTGCCAAGTGTAAGCTCTCTGAAATACGTTTTCAATATGTTGCTCGAGACTTGTTTTAATTAAAAATAGTAGGATCTTTTTTAATTTGGAGCTTGTGGTGAAATAACAGCCGCACGGGTCGATCTTTAAGATTAAGCAACGCTTGCCGAGGTTGGTCCATGGATGGGTGACCATCTTTACATAGCGAGTTTCCTTCGTGCCTTGGAAAGCACGTTAAGCCGTTAGTCCCGGCTGTCATTTGAAGATCTTTGACAGTCGAGTTACGGTACGGGTAGTCAGAAGCATGAAACCTGACGCCAGTCTTGCCAAGGGGTATCGTGTTACCCAGTTAAAGTTAAAGAGTACATCAATACCGGCATGACCCAACCATTGAAGGCGCGCACCTTGTTTCCTCCTGAAAGAAGGCTATTGAATACCTTCTTCAGGCGGCCAAAGAAGTGTTTCCTCAACGATTACTTCATGTCAGTAGTGCTTATACCTAACGCTTCCGACATACCCAAATACTTATAGGTTTCGTTTGGAGAGAGGGATCTCATGTTTATGGAATCCGCGAGTTGAATTCCTACGGATTCCACAATCTCCCCTCGCTTTACATGCATGACTGCACATTTGTCCACACCAAACTCCATCCTGATGGCGTTACTAAAAGTTTAAGTTACCTTCAGTAGCTCCGTCTGCTGAAGATTGCTGGGGGTAAAGAGCTTCAAATCGTCCATGTAAAGGAGGTGAGATATAACCTGACCACCTCTCTTCAACCGATGGCCTAGCCCTGAATTCTCCAGCAGCATGCTTAGAGGATTAGAGGATTCAGGGCTAGGCTAAACCAAAGTGGACTCAAACTATCGCCCTGGGATACACCTCGCTCGATCCTTACAGGTTCGCTATTCCTCTAGATATTTCGACATCCTGGATAGCGAAGGACTGTGCTCCACTTGGCCCATACACGACATCAGGAAGGTGCGTAGAGTTGTATCTATTTTATACAATTCTAGCACCCTCATGAACCATGTATGAGGCACCGAGTCATAGACCTTCTTATAATCTATCCAACATGTCGTCAGATCCTTTCGGGAACGCCGAACCTATTGGCTAATGGCCATATCTATAAGGAGTAGCTCCTTAGTACCGCGGGACCCGTTCCTACATCCCCATTCTGAGAGACCGACATGATAGAGTTATCGTCGACGTGTTTATTAATGTTAACTCTCAAAATGGATGTAAGAACCTTATAGACCGTAGGTAAACATAGGTCTATAATTTTTGGGTTCCGTGGTGCTATCATACTTGTGGAGCAAGTGGGTTATTCCTGTTGGAAGGAACTTGGGTAGCGAACCAGACTCCAAGGCTGCCTGGTACTGAGATGCCAAACGAGCGTGTGCCCTTTGTAGCCACTTGATCCAGAAATTGTGCAGACCATCCGGCCCTGGCGATTTCCAGTTCGGCAACGGACGGACTGCACGGGCTACATCTTGGGGACTGATCGTGATAGCCCCCATTTCTTGAATTGGATCGCATGCTGGTTCGACCTCCCGAGTCCATTCACCTTCGGTGTGACTGACAGGCACCGACCAGATGCTGCGCCAGAATGAACACATAGCGTCATCATCTGGTAGGTGCGTATCAGTCACACCTTGGTCGGGTCGCTCCCAAGCCCGATAAACCCACCTTTCATGACTTTGGAATGTGTGATTCTGGGTGTATCGCTCCACTCTCCGCCTGTACCTACAAATACAGTTTGCCCATGCAAACACTTTTTGTTTCAGGAAGTCGATGCGCTCTGTGACATCAGTCCCCGAAAACGCCCGTCTCACAAAGCGAATCACTCTTGGGCGATTATTGCCCGCCCTGAAACAAATTAGTTTGCCGATGAGTGCTCTGGCCCCACCAATACGACGTTCGATCCACTGCCAAGCCGGTATGGCTGGCTTCGGTCAAATTTTCCGATGACAGAGCTACACTGTCATCGGCAAATTTGACGTGGGCTACACAACAAGCCGCTACAGCCGCGCAGTACATGATCGAATGTGTATCAGTGAGGTCTTCGCAGTCATCAAAATCGTTTGACAACTGCGAATCCAGAGCAGCCACTAGCGCCCTATTTTTGTTATGCATGAGTAAGTGAGGTAATCGTGGCCTAAGTTCGGGCTGCATGTAGCGATATTCCCAAATAGCACACTCCAAAGCACTCCTCAATTCCTCATTGTACTGGGTACTTACGTTTGTAACCCTGTCACTACTCTCCACGTCAGCGTGGTTGGACTGTGGTGGCACCACAGCCTGCGACGTGAGTACAGTGACACGGTTACTCATTTCAGTTCGGAGGCGATCAAGTACAGTATCATCCAACATACGATTACGCTGGATGACCCGCACCTGATCCGAAAGTCGTTGGGCCGAAACGTTGACGGCTGGCTCAAGCACCTGAAACAAAGAGAGCATCCGGACACGGTATGTGGTCAGGTTGTTTCCTCCCTCTGTCATGCGCGCATACTTTGGGGCTACCCAAAGTATGCGCGCATGACATTTTCATTGATGGATACTGTTCATCTCATGCGCTACACACTTCCGCCGGGTGCTGGGACCCTATCAGAGACCGGTAAGCCTCGAGGTCTTAAGCGGTCCGGCGGCCGGCGTCCTCCCCGTCGACGCGCAGGTGCCATCACCTGCGCGTCGACGGGGAGGACGCCGGCCGACGCCGACGACACCATTGTCGTCGGCGCAGAGAAGTACTCGTCGCTCGAGCTCGACGCAACTGCCACGGCCGGTGTCACAGCACTCATGGTGGGGCTGGTTTCCGGCGGTGGCGAGGCGGTGATGGGCAACGAGGCCGGAGGTGTTAGGCGTGCTTTTCTTGCGGCGGCAGCTTTCGTCAACATGACGTCGTCTTAATTTTTCTCGTTTCTTGATGTTTATGTTGTTTTTTTTTATTATTATTATTATTATTTCATCCATCCTGAGTTGATCCGGTGCGTTACGTCTCGATCTACCTCGCCATTCCCTTGGACAAGTGACCCTAGGTACCGGCAGTTGGAGCAGATTGGTATGGGCGTTCCAGCGTGGGCACGAAACTGGAGAGGCCGCCAAAATCGCAAAACAAGTATTCAGTTTTGCTTCTGCTCAATTTCAGGCCAACTCACCAGTCACACTCACCAGTCCGGGCCACCACACCTCCAATCTGACCTCTAGGCCACTCTCGACAACCAGCAAAATGTCATCGGCAAACAGCACACACCAGGGTGCCTCTTCCTTTTTTATCCGACGTCAGGGCGTCCATTATCAACAGGAAGAGGTAGGGACAGAGGGCCAACCCTTGGTGCAAGCCGATTGCCACCCTGAAGCTGCCAGTTTTGCCCACTGTGGACCTAACTTGGGTACTGCATCGACTGTACATCGCTCGAATCAACTCTACATACTTTCCAGGCACTCCTTTCTTCTTTAGGGCCCACCAAAAAACCCACGAGAAAACCGGTCGTATGACTTTTTGAGGTCAATAAACACCATGTCCAAGTTTTTATGTGCACTTCTGTATTTCTTGCTTAACTGGCGGATTGCGAAAATGGCATCCGTTGTACCCCGACAAGGCATAAAACCAAATTGGTTCTGGGATATTTCACTCTCTTCTCTCAGCCGCCTTTCAATAACTTTCTCACAAGCTTTCATACTATGTGACATTAGCTTTATTCCTCTATAGTTATTGCACTCCAGCACATCACTTCTGTTTTTAAAGATGGGCACTAGTGAACTATTGCACCATTAATCAGGTATGGCCTCTACCCTCAGCAACTTATTGAAGAATAAAGCTAACCACGTCCATCCATCTGCTCGCAATAACTTCCAAATTTCATCTGGTATTCCGTCCGGACCAACTCTTCATTCCATTTACTGCTATTCTTACTTTATCCATACTAACCATTCTCACTAACCCTTCATTCATAGGTTTACTTTCTAACACACCACTTCAGTCATTTTCCTCATTCATCAGTTTTTCAAAGAAGTCCTTCCACCTATCCTTAATTTTTTCATCATCAGAAAGAATCATTCCAACTTCATCTTTTATACATCTTATCTGACAAACATCTCTCGCCTTTTTCTCCCTAGCTCTAGCAAGCCGGTATAGGACTTTTTGGCCTGATGGACTATCCAGCGTGTCGTATATTTTATCGAGAGCTTTTATTCTCGCTATAGCTACGGTTTTCTTGGCATTTATCTTCACAGCATCATACTTTCTCTTTTTTTCAGCTTTCAAACTAGCGTTTTCCTGTTCTACACCTTGCCATTCCTTGATTTTTTTCTTCTTTTCCTTTAACAGATTTTGTAAATATTTCAGTTGACCACCACCATGTATCCCTTCCCTATAGTTTTAACTTCTTAAATTTCAGATCAAGGTCACATTAAAATGATGCACATGTTCGTATAATATGTAATAACAAAAACTAAAGCAACTTATAACACTTTACGTAAACGAAAAATAAAGCAACTTAACACTTTAAGTAAACAAAAAGCTACTCAACTTTGACATCAATCAGTGCTATGAAACCTATATAGATTTTAAAACAATCAAACATTAATAGTTTATAATTATAAGTCCATAGATCAGATACTATGCATCTAGTAGACTCTTTAAAGGTACCTACTAGGTTGTAATTAAAAGTAAAACCATTTAAATAATCATTATATCAGCCGAAAGACGTCCACTGCTGAACATAGGCCTCACCCAAGCACCGCTACATTGACTTTTCCCGAGCGACCCGCATTCAGCAGATCCCCGTAACTTTCACCAGGTCATCGGTTCACCTGGTGTGAGGCTTTCCAACGCACCGTATTCCGGTTCGCGGTCGCCATTCCAAAACTTTTCTGCCCCGTCGGCCATCTGTTCTGCGAGCAATGTGCCCTGCCCACTGCCACTTAAGTTGGGCAATTCTTCGGGCTATGTCTGTAACCTTAGTTCTCTTTCGGATCTCTACATTTCTGATTCGATCACGCAAGGACACTCCGAGCATGGCCCTCTCCATTGCCCTTTGGGTGACTGCAAGCTTTCTGCTGAAGCCCATTGTGAGCGACCACGTCTCAGAGCCATCACACTAATATTATAAAGGCGAAAGTCTGTGAGTGTGTATGTTTGTTACTTCTTCACGCTCAAACGGCTGGACGGAAATGAATGAAATTTGGCACAGAGATAGATTATAGTCAGGAATAGCACATAGAATACTTTTTATCCCAGGAATATGTTCCCTCGGGATAATTCTCGACACTCACGTGGGCGAAGCGGCAGGCAGAAGCTAGTAGGTCATAACTAGCAAATCACACTGGTCATTGACTTTGTCGAACGCTGTCCAGCCGAGTCGGATTCGACGGTTGACCCCTTTTTCGAAGTTGGCCCTACCCAGAAGAATCGTTTGTCCCAGGTAGACATAGTCATCCACAACTTCGAGTGTAGAGTCTCCGACCTTGATAGGAGTGGGTGTAACATAGGCATTCAACATCACCTTGGTTTTGTCCATGTTCATCCTAAGACCCACTCTTTCGAAAGGTCATCGAGCATTTTACTGAGTGGTCAGGTCATGGCTGAGACTGAGACTGAGACTGGCATGCCATGACCACTATATCGCCGGAAAGCCAAAGTTGAGTGACATACTCGCCAATGACGTTGTTGCCTAGCCCTCTCCAGTCCAGAACCTTGAAGACATCCTCCATTGCAGCGGTGTATAGTTTCGTAGTTATGACGTCTCCCTGTGTCACACCTCGCTGCAGAAGGATAGGTTCCAAGGTCTGATCTCAGGATCAGACTTTGACGTGAGAGTCGAACTGACATGGTGGTGATTTTGTACAAACACTTCAGCACTTCGATGTACTGATAGTCGATTTGGCACCGTTGGAGAGACTGCAGCACAGCCCAAGTCTCGATCGAATCGAAGGCTTTCTCGTAATCCACAAGTGCTAAGCAGAGAGGCAGGTTGTGCTCTTCGGTCTTCTGAATAACCTGCCGCAGCGTATGTATGTGGTCTACGGTGTTAAAGCCTCGCCTCATCGTTAAACCTGCATGCGAGACTATTCGTGATGTCTCTTGAAAACAGCTTGCAGGCATGGCTAAGAAGTGAGATGGGCCTATAGTTCTTCAGTAGGGCATTGTCAACCTTCTTGATGAAGAGTACCACCGCACTCCCGCACCATGCCTGTGGCAGTGTTAGGTTAGTATTTGAATTTCATAAACTAACTGTAAAATTATTAATCACCTGCGCCACCTACATTTACAATACAGATGGACTAGGTACCTAGTGTAGGTAACAAACTAATGGAACATGGACCGTAAAAGTCGCACCGGAAATAGTACCCGAAAATAAATAAAGTAGGACTATGTACACAAAGAAATGAGATTTCACAAAAACAAAATATGTCAAATAAATGGCCAAGTACGAGTCGTACTCGCGCACGAAGGGTTCCGTACCATTATCGAAAAAAACGGCAAAAAAATATACATTTATTGTATGGGAGCAGGACTTAAATATCTATTTTATTCTGTTTTAACCCTCAAATGATTTAATTGTCGTTATAGCGGCAATACATCATCCTTGAAAATTACAACAGTCTAGCTATCACGGTTCATGAGAAACAGCCTGGTAACAGACAGACAGACGGACTATTGATTCTTAGTAGTAGGGTCCCGTTTTTAGCCTTTGGATACAGAACCCTAAAAACACAAGTCTCGCGGCGCAGTTCTTCTAGCGCAAAAAGTAGTGAGATCGAATGTAAAACCAAATCGGATAACTTATTCAGTGGGTAGGTACCTTATTAATAAGGCTACAAACAAACGAATTAATTATAAAAATATTACCTTTATACTTTTTTCTTCATTTTAATAATTCTGAGTTTACTAATTTTGTCAACAAGATTGTAGATTAAAAACATTAATCTCCTTCTTAGTCTAACGTTGTTCAATATTTTCTTGCATCGTTCAGACGCCATGATAAATTAATATTTTACAAGCCTAGTGAGAACCAGTAGCCAAGTGAAAACAATTTTCGAGTAGAATCAGCGGGCAATTCGTGCATGACCACCCTCATCGACAATACGTGATTGACTGAAGCAGAGCACCCACGCAACGCTCAGGCCTTATACGCAGCGGTTCGCGCGCATAAAATAGGCTCTTTGAATACAGCTTATCTACCACTTATTCACCCAAAAAATATTTTTAAGCTATTGCATAGCTTCTATCGCGGGCCTTGAGCGCGGGGACCGAATCCAGAAATTCCGTAACGAAAAAAAACCTCACGCTCCCCACTCCGACGGGCAAGGAGGTGTGGCTTGAAGGCCGTGCATCGTCTAACGTCGTTTCAGTTCGGCAGTCTTCGACACGGCGTTGTGTGCGATTAGACGTATTGTACGAACTCTCTCTATTATTATTTTTTGTAAAGTTTTTTAACTACTCAGCTCTTAGGCTGGTTTAAACTACATTTACGGGCCGAAACCAAGTAAATGCAGCCAAATGCGGCTGGTGGACCATATAAGCAGTAGAGCACTTTACCAGCTCACCACGGTATCGAATGTGAAATCGGTAAAAATTCACAGGGGCCTATGTAAATCGGAAAACCATCTCGCTAGCGACTTCTAATTCGACGCCAACGCCATCTAGTTACGTCGTTGTACAACTTGACCAAAAATTTAACATTTTGTTGACCTGATGGGTGACTATTGATCATTAACAAGTTGTATTATAAATAACAACATTTCGTCTATACTAGGTATTTTTATATTTTATAAATTAAATCGATACGCCGATTTTTTTTCGCAGCGGAATGTTTTATCACCTTTTTTTATTAAAATCTGGTATTGACTGAATAATATTTGTTTCAATGGTGAGCACAGAAAGTGCATTTAACCTGTCCTGAGACATGGTGTTACTGAGAAACATTTTAATTCACTTTAGTGTCGAAAACTCACACATATTGTCCCACAACTCAGTAAGTATATAAAAAAAAACAATAGAAATTAGAATATAGAAGTAACTACTACTAGGAAAGATACGGATGTCTTACATGTCAACGAAAGTCTGATTGTTCTCTCTAAATGGTTCGCAGCTAACAATCTTTTACTGAATGCGAAAAAAACAAAATGTCTGAAGTTTTCCTTACCAAATGTACCACAACGTGACCTAAATTTAAATCTTGACGGCAAAAATCTTGAAGTTATAAAGGAAACTGTATTCTTAGGGATTACTATCGATTCAAAATTGCAGTGGGGCGCGCACATTAGAACTCTTTCGGGTCGATTAAGTTCAGCTGCATATGCAGTAAGGAAAATAAGGCAGTTAACCGATGTAGCCACAGCAAGATTAGTATACTATGCTTATTTCCACAGTATTATGTCTTATGGCATTCTGCTGTGGGGATCAGCTGCAGACGTTGACTCAATTTTCATCTTACAAAAGAGGGCAGTCCGCGCAATCTATAAAATGAGTCCACGAGAGTCCCTCAGAGAAAAATTTAAAGAGATCGATATACTGACCCTACCTTCTCTTTATATATTGGAATGTATTTTGTATGTCCGCAAAAATCGAGGGCTTTTCAAAACTAGAAGCGATTTCCATAATTTAAATACACGCAGTAAGCATGAAATTGTAATACCCAAATTCAGATTAACGAAAACTAGCAAGTCTTTTCTTATAAACAGTATACGCTTTTATAATAAGTTGCCAAAGCCAGTTATAGAATTGACCGATGGAAAGTTCAAAAACTACATCAAACGTATCCTTATTAAAAAAGCATATTACAAAATCAAGGACTACGTTGAAGATAAAAATTTTAGCTCCTTCTGCGCATGCGGCTTCCCTGGTAACTCATAAACGGCACAAATATGTGGATGTCTCTAACTATTCTCAATCTCATTTTTACTTTTTTTCTTTCTTTTAATTAGACTTTTTACAATGATTTCAATAATCTTTATAGCCCTTTGCTATGAATAGTTACAGCACTGATAACAACATTTGTGCCACATGTTAAATTTAGTCTTGTTATATATTTTTATTTATTTTTTCCTTTGTATAGATTCTTTTACTGATTGTTTTGTGAATGTGTGAACATTGTAGGCCTTTTAGATTTCTAGACGCTTGTTAACATTTGTTAACTCTCTCGTTTATACAATTATTTTTTTTAGTTTCTTACGACTTATTGTCGGGCCTACGTTGTCCCCCCATATCTAAGCACTAATACTGTAACGTGAAAGTAAAAACAAACCAATTTTTTTAAAAGAGTGTCCGTGGAGTTTCTTGCCGGTTCTTCTCCACAGGAAACGACTAACCCGAACCGTGCACCTTTTGTCGACGTTTTATAAGTGCCCATGTAGGCCTATGTGAAATAAAAAACATTTGATTTTGATTTTGATTTTTTGATTTTGACTAAAAGCCGCGATCAATTGCAAAATTGCAAGCTGCGCACTGTGTCCAAAAAAAAGTAAACAAGCCCCGCGCCCGCCACATTTCCCACCCGCGTAATGTTCGTGAATTTCGTTCGTCTAACTTCGCCCGCTCTCGGTAATCTTCGGCTCGCTGGGACGGCGCACGAGAGTGTCGTATTTTGCCGTACATTTTCTATTGAACTATCTCTGTCTCACGCGCCAGGCGTTTTCGCTCGTGTCTCATAGAAGTTGTATGAGCACTCGCCGTGCGCTGTAGTCTAGCGCACGGGGATTATTTTTTTATAGCAATATACGTCTTATTACTTAAGCAAAGAGCTTAAATTGGTTCGTCATAATTTCGTTAATATTGAATAGATCGTTTATCAGATATTATTAAACATTTATATCTTTTTTTCTAAACCTGTTAAAATCTGGCAGTTAAGCGCACGAGTGAACTTAAAGTACAGCCGCCTCTGAATGCAGCGTGTTGTGTGTTATGAGGAGGGTGTGTTTTGATGTGGACCTACTTCGTTTTCTTCTATTTGCAAAAACTTTCTAACTATACGACATGTATTTAAGATGGCAGCTTTTTGTAAAGTGATATAGAGGGTTTCTTTTAAACTTAGTAATTTTAAACTTTGAAGAAGGTGATTTGGGATAACGCCTGTTGTGGAGAGGACTATAGGCACAACATAAACTTTTTCTTTACGCCATATTCTAGTTACCTCATCCTTCAAGTCTGCGTATTTACTGATTTTTTCAGTTATTGTTTTCTGTATGTTATGTGTGTTGGGAACAGCGTTATCTATTAGGTAGGTAACTTTATTTATTTTATCCTGCAGAGTGATATCCGGTCTATTGTAATGAATTGTCCTGTCAGTGAGAATGGCGCGGTCATAGTAGAGTTTATGTGTGTCATTTTCTAAAATGGTTTGTGGTGTATAATTATAATAAGGAGTGTTTGCGTCCTGTATAAGTGTGTATTTAACGGCTAGTTTTTGATGAATTACGTTTGCCACTTGATTGTGTCTGTGTGTGTAGTCTGTCTGCGTAAGAGTTGTGCACGCCCCAGTTATGTGCTGGATCGTTTCTGGCTGTAAGTGGCACCTACGACATTTATCGTTTGTAGCTGAAGGATCCTTGATAATATATTTTCGATAATTTTTAGTGTTAATTATTTGGTCTTGTATTGCAATTATAATTCCTCCAGTTTCAGGGAACAAACTACCTATCTTAAGCCATTTGTTTGACGTGACTTTATTTATATGGGATTGTTCCAAGTCGTGAGGATGTCGGCCATGAAGTACTTTTTTCTTCCAGTCTTCCATTTTTTGTGTCTGTGGGTTAATGTTGGTGCTATATAGTGGATCTGACTGTTCAATTAAGTTAAGTGGAATGTAGTTGAAATCATTTAGGGCTTCATCATCATCAGCATTGCCATTCAACGTGGCAATGCTGCCAGTCTTCTGGGCACGTTCCCGGATGACAGCGATGTGGAGGAGTACTTCGACGCCTAAGTGTACCTTTCTTTTGTATATAGTATAAGTAGTTAGTTTAAGTATAATTTTGTATAGTTTACTTTTATTTATGGTATAAGTATGTACATATGTAAGAAGCTGTAATAAATATTTTTTAGGGCTATAGTTTTATGAATATTGCTGGTACGAGATTTTGAGTGAAATAATGTTTTAAGTCTACAGATTTGTTTTCTCCACAGATGCTGGATATCTATTAGACCTCTCCCTCCGTTTTGTCTTTTGATCGTAAGTCTTTCTATTGCAGATTTAGGGTGTAAGTTGCTATGTTTTGTAAGTGTGGTCCGAATGGTTCGCTCTAATTGTTCTGTATCTGTTTTTGTCCATTTAATAACACCGAACGAATACGTTAATATGGGGATCGCAAATATATTTAGTGCCTTGATTTAATAATAGAAAAAATTGTTTTCTTATCGGTCACCACGCTCAAAAAGTGTAACTTGAATTAATATCAAAGAAAAAGCAATACTGCATGAATAAAATAAAAAAATAAAAAAAAAATATAATTGCATAAGTTGATACAAAATGCTATGCAATAGCTTTACCGCGGCAGTCCCCGAGTGCCACACGTCTTTTTTTTAAGTAGGCTTAACTTACTAATACAAACAACTTTGTTTAAATTAAAGTAGCTTAATAGGTAACAACACGTCAAAATCGTTTCAGGTAAAAATGTATGATCAACCAACTTGTTATTAAACATTGATGATAAAATGCGCTTAACGATTGGATTAATTAGCAGAAACGTACAGTGTTAACAGACAATAAACAAAAATATATACACAAATAAATTGTATTATTTCCAAAATTGGTTAAAGTGGCCAACTAGTAAATATATTTAATGACAAAAAAAAATTATAAGGTAAAGTGTTTTAACATCAAATCTTTATATTGACAAAAAAGGCAAAGTGAATTATGGCCAACTTTCTAACGTTAAGTACGGTTTATGAAACAAATTACGAAAATGGTTGGATTTAAATCAAAATTCAATACGAAAATGACTGAAATCACCATTGTATTAACGCCGATTCCAACGATATAAAAATCTCAATTTTGACCAAAATGGTCGTTCTTATAATATGCCTTTCTAGCGTCGATATGATCATTATAATGAATGTTAGAGTTGTGTCTCGTTAAATCGTACCAGGCTTTTGGGCCAACAACAGAATTAAAAAAAAAATTGCGGGACATAAGAGAGTTGATCTAATCAACTTCTTGAGTTAAAGCACTGGTGGGAGGGTTTGGTGATTAAAAAGGTTGAGCATGGACTATGTATCTACCACCAATTTTGTCACAATGCACACAATAAACTTTATTCTTATTTCAATTTGTAGAAATTGTTCTAGCAATAATTATATCTATCAGTAGAACCATTTCTACGAAAAATGATCGTCGCATCGATGTTGCATCGTCACGTCGCACCTGTCTGCGGAGGCTTTAACCTGGAACGCAACAAAGCTGCGTAATGGCAGAAGTAGGTAGGTACATATATACCAAAGTTTAGTAGTAGTTCCTCCCAAAACGAAACATTTTTCGACAAGCTTAAAACAGCTATCATCTACACTTAGTCTCTAAGAAAACATTACCCTCCCGCAGTCGGGTAAAACAACTTTAAATTTTTACTTCCTAAAAGAGTACCTTAAATTGAAAAGTGTTTTGTTAAAGTCCTTACCGACCAAGTTATCTTACTAGTTGTTACCCGAATGCAGGAGGGTAAATTTTTCTAGCGTATGTATGTACCTTTGTCCATTTCTATAGCACGCTTTACAGCCCAAACGGCTTGACGGATTATGACATAATGAGGTGTCGTTGAATTCGTTTCAATTGTGGGAGTGACGTAGGCTTTATAATTTTTAATTATGGCACCTAAAAAAACATGGCACCTAAAAAATATTATATAATATAGGTATTATATTAAATAATATGATAATTTTTTATTTCATTTTCTTAACGATTTGGGTATCAAATGAAAGCTACTTAATAGGCCATTCCAAATATATGTATATCGTAACACTTTTAGGTTACTATTTTGGCACAAATACAAGATAAGCGTAACTTTGATAGAAAAATAAATATTCTATTACCACATAATTTATTTAGAGAACTCGTTCATTAATAAAACTAAAAAGTCGGAAATAAAACAAATTATTATAAAAACAACAAATCTGACTGCTTCCAAATTATTAACTGAAAAGATAAAAACAAGTACTAGGTCTCCTTCTTCTTTTCGTGTTGATAAACTCAAATTTTGACTCAACTATTCTCAAATTTTGTCTGACCAGTATGTAGCCACCTGAACCGCTCTGTCATTTGCCACGTTCAGGTCCTGGATGGTGCAAGTACTAGGTATAATTTATACATTAAATATTATGCAGTGCGACAGGCGAGGACCATTTTTTTAATAGAAAACCCTACCAAAACATCATTTGTCACCGCTGGCAACACCTCATTACAGTGAACAATTCCTGAAGTATCCGTAACCCGTTGAAGTCTTAACATTTTTCAAACTGCTATAAAACAACAAATGGGTACAAAAACTTTAAATTGACCCGTGAAATTAGGTGGTTCAGGCCGTAAAACGTGCGAAAAGTTTGTATACGATTTTTGGCACTAGAATTTTATAGGTTTCCAATCCCTATTTACAAAGTGAAATTGCCTTTGTACATTTATATTTGAAAATGCGCAAAAAGGTCCACATGCTAGCTTTTATACGTCGTGTGACCTTTATCGCCCTGGGATACTATTAGTTGGGGATATGAGCCTTTAAGCCGGGCATTTATTTATTGTATCATCAAATCATTTTATATTGATACATTAGGATTTCAGTTTTATCTCTTTCACAGCCTACATCTAACTTTATTTGGGATCAGAAACTCTTCGTCAGTTATCGCCAAATGATGATGCCGCTCCAGAGCTTTGGGATGTTGCGTCGAGACATTTAAGAAATTTCAGAATTGTGGTAAGCATAAGTAAATTGTAAGCGGTGACGAATTTTAATTAGTCTGTTTTGTCATCAGGTAATCAGACATTCAGCTATACAGGAACGTAACAGCGTCGAATTTCCACTCATACGCACGAAACGTTTTGTCACCAAAACGGGCAACACTTCTCAGTTTTAAAATCAAGTCAATAGGTTCAGTAATTCAGGGCGAGCGTGCACCATCATTGTCATTGCTTACCATCAGATGATCACCAATCTAAACTAATCACACTAATATTATAAAGGCGAAAGTGTATGTTTGTTACTTCTTAACGCACAAATGGCTAGACGGTTCTAGATAAAATTTGGCACAGAGGTAAATTATAGTCTGGAATAGCACATAGGATAGTATAAATATTTTTGTCTGGGGAATATGTTCCCTTGGGTTAATTTTCGACATTCATGCGGGCGAAGCCGCTGGCAGAAGCTAGTATTATAATAAGAAGAAGTAAAATTGATTGTTTCATCATCATCATTTCAGCCAAAAGACATCCACTGCTTAGGCAGGGCATAGGCCTCCCCAAAAGTCGCCACAATGATCGGTCCTATGCGTCTCGTATACAAAGTTCTCGAATTGATTGTTCGTGGGAGATTATCTCTAGAACAAAAGAATAATCTCTCCCAGTGAACAAAATGTTCCTGTCGTATGGTCCCTGGGAGTAAAAACACGGAAAAATGTTCAATCGTAAAAAATGCAAAACAATGTAGCCCGACACGTGCTGTGTTAAATATGCTTAACCTTTATGAATATAGGATTGATCGAAAACGGCAATTGGTTTGTTGAACCAACTTTTTTTTTAAAATAAATGTAAAGATCATATATAAGTTTTCATACAAAACTATTTTTAGTTCTTTTTTTTTCGCTGTAATTACAAAGTAATATCAAACTGAAAATATTTTCTTGAATCCAGTTCCGAAAACACGCAGACAGTTCACGAACAAACCCGAGCCCGTGTGACGTCACGACGTTCATTTCTACTCATTGTAAAACATAGCCGATACAGTGTTTTGGGTTTTAACCGATTCAATCTTGTTATTATCGTCAATATATTGTTGAATATCAAATATATTGAACAAAAATATCGAACTTTAAAAGTTATTGTGCTTGCTTCGTACCATTATGTACCAATATTACTAAAAACTCCCCATTATAATATGTGATTCGCGCAATAGCCAAGTACCTAGCAAACTGTACAAAAGTTTTGAGAAATGTTCTATGTCCAACTAGATTCCAATTAGAATATATTAATTATGTTGTTCTAATTTAGTATTAGATTCGTATTAATTTCTTAATTTGATCATTAAAGACTGCGAAAAGTATATTTTTAAGGGAGCTTTCGAGCAAAGTTGACATTGTTGTGTAATTACGTAACTTGAAAACATGTTTTTTTTTGTTT
This sequence comes from Anorthoa munda, assembly GCA_945859665.1. Lineage (NCBI taxonomy): Eukaryota > Metazoa > Arthropoda > Insecta > Lepidoptera > Noctuidae > Anorthoa > Anorthoa munda. Next base: position 26,537,067 of record OX243897.1, read on the forward strand.
ATGGAGAAATATTCATTATTTTAATTTAAAATGACAGACATAGGCGTAAAACTAATATTTCTGTTTGAATTGTGAAAATCGGTCTACGCATTAAGGAGATATTTGAAAATGTACTGAATTAATATTTTCACGTTTTTGTTCTACAAAGTTTATTGGTGTTTGTAATTATATTATATGGATATTTGTGTTTAATATTATTAAGGGTTACGTAAATAATGGAAAATACCGAAAGTTGTAAGGATGTTATGCAAAAAATTAATAAAAATAAAGGCTCCCCAGATTTCGGGTTGTATAATATTTGGTGGTACCTATGAAGTTTTTTATTATCTAAAGTCGAAGTTGCGCGCTAATCGTGTTTGTTTACTTTTTATTTTACACGAATATCACCTAAACATATCGCACACTTAATAATAAACCGGAATATGTCAAAAATTAAGGATTCCCACTTTTGTTATTAAAACGAACTAACTCCGATTGAAGAATCTATAGGTACGATCCCGCCATGCGAAACTAACCAAAATGGCCGATTATTAGTTCACCCCTCTCTTTTCTACAAAAGCGCGCGACAATGCATTTCACGCAATAAAGAATTATTCAGTGATGCGGCGACCGTGATGTGAGATAGGTGTCGTTGTTTTGCGACAACGGTGGAGTAAGGTGAAATAATTCGATTTATTTTCAAACGCATGTGAGACTATTCTACTTATTTTTTTTTCTAAACTAGCATGTTTCGATTTACTTCATTTTAGTAGAAAACGGTGTTATAATACAGCATGTACTATTTAGAAATGTTGCAGTTTATCATTAAATTATAATTGTATAGATAAGAAAGATTGCGTATTAGTGCGTTTTAATATAAAATTATTACTTTTATTCGAGAAGCAATTCATTTTAAATCATTTTATAACTAAAACTATCTGTAGATTTAAATAATACTTGTGTTTATTTCTGTTTACGTTTTAAATGACCCTAAAGTCTAAAATTGCTTTAGCAATTGCTGTAGTTTATTACAAAATGTCTTTTCAATTTCTTTTAAATACTCATGAATAAAAAGTATTAATTTTCTAATGCCATAGTTTTAATCCTAAAGATGACGTCTGCAAATAGGAAGCAGCGGTGCCTAAAATTTCTCATGATGAGTAATAATACTGCATTATAATATGGATAATTGTAAGCCAGTCGAAATAAAAGTAAGTAAATAACGTCGTGTTTACGTTTAAGTGCAGTACCCCGACTGTAAATTTGCAAGTGAGTAAACGAGTAAGCTTACCATCAGGTGAGATAGTGGTCAAGCGCGAGCCTATCTTTACTAAAAAAAAACGTAACTATTGCGTTTGCGTTAAGATTTTTATTCTCACCCTTATATTCTTAGCATTATGATCTAATAGTCAATTTTTAACGCAAACAAAAAGTTATGTTTACTCTCTTGCAAATTTACACTTGGGGTATAAAGAAAGAAGAAAGCAAGAAAGAAATCATTTATTTGCTGTACAGTATCCATAACACATTTTACGTAATATTCTCTGAATTAATTGAGGGGTTTACCTTTTATTTAATGTTGTGTATTATTTATTTTATTAATTTTTTCGTTCAATGAAACAGACGATAAAGTCCAGCACAGCATACAGGAAGACAAGGTCTCCAGCTAACCATGCAGGAAATCAAGGTCACCACGTAGTACATACAGATCACCACCATTCAGAAAGTCCAGGGGGATGAAAATCCTCATTCAAGTTTAAGAGAGATAGCCGCCGAATTTTCTATATCTCACGAATCGGTCCGTCCATTTTATCCATTTTAAATAATCACTTGGCTGAACTCGATTTCGGAAAAAGCGTTTAAAAATGTTTTGATGATGGTATTATTCGTTGGCGTAAGTAAAATATGACCAACATCATGAGGAAAAGATACTGAATAGAGATGAAAAAAAAACTAGACTGAAAAATATTACTGAAAGTAACAAAGTCGTAATTTAAAACTTGCAAGCTGTTTTAAAATGTCCAAGTGGTTTTTTTATATAAACTGTAGGCTCGCGCTTGACCACTATTCCACCTGATGGTAAGCGATGATGTGGTCGCCGGTGAATCACGCTTGCCTAGAAAAAAACCTATTCACTCTTGACTTTAAGACCCCTAGATTGTAGCTGTTGGGAAACACAGACTCCGGCAGGGCCACTCCTTAGCTGTACGCACAATAAAAGTATTCCCAAAACGTTTTGTGCGTATGTGTGGGATGTCCACCAGGTACCGATGCCGCATCGCCGTACGTCTGGTAGTCCGATGATGAAACGGGTTAGGTGGAATTAGATCATGCAATTCCATCGCACACTTGCCGGCACGTAACCGATATAAAACCCGACAAGCTGGCAACTCGGAGACGATGTTCAAGGCTCTGGAGCTTTGTCTTGACCAGTGTTTCATCGCCGATTAGCCTCTTGGCCTGCTTTTCGATCGGCTCTAGTGCATCAAGCTGGTATTTGGCAGATCCATCCCAGAGATGAGAACAGTACTTCATGCATGATCGAACTTGCGCTTGATAGAAATTGTGCAGCTGTGCCGGCGTGAAGTACTTTTTTGCAAGGATCCCCAACTTTTTGGCAGCCAGCTGAGCCTTTGCCTCAATGTATGGGCAAAATTGAGAGTCGATGTCAACGTTACTCCAAGAAGCTCAAGATTGTCCGTTATTGGCACGGTCACATCTCGGAAAGTTGGAGCCGGGTGAAATTGGCTCTTTTTAGGGGAAAAAAGGCACGCCTGGGTTTTAGTAGCATTAAACCTGACCAGATTGGCATCACCCCATTCGGAGACTGCCTGCAAGGACAGTTTTAAATGCTCCACCATGGCCTCTCGGAGAGACTGGGTCTGCGGCCCGGTAGCCCATACATTGGGCAAGTATCTCTCAGCAACAGTGCTGTCATCTGCATATCCAAAGGTTTTAGCAGATCGTTAATGTGCAGCAAGAATAATATTGCTGAGAGTACCGACCCCTGAGGAACCCCGGCATTGATATCCAATTGGTCCGACGAGCAGCCATCGATAAAAACTCGAATAGACCGATCTCTCAGGAAATCTGCTATCCAATCACACAGACCACTGGGCAGACCGAATGAAGGAAGCTTACCAATAAGGCTTTCGTGCCAGACCCTATCAAAAGCCCTCGAGATGTCGTGGGAGACGGCAAGCGCTTCCCCATGCCTCTCTATGGCCTCACTCCATATGTGAATGGCATACGCTAGAAGATCCCCAGTAGACCGATTTCGGCGGAAGCCGTATTGACAGTTACTAAGGATATCGTTTGTTTCTAGGTACGCCAGGAGCTTGGTATTAAGTACACGCTCCATACTCTTACAGAGTATGAACGTTACTGAGATGGGTCTGTAGTTGGCCGGGTCAGCTCGACTGCCCTTCTTGGGCACGGGCTGTACGTTAGCTTGCTTCCAAGCATTCGGCACTTTTACGTCTCGCATCCATCAGGAGAAGAAGGGGGCCGCGCGTCACCAGGATTCAGGCGCGAAGGTTCCGCAAAAAAAGAGAGGCAAATAAATTTGCCTTCTCCTCAGCGGAGTGAGCCAGCGACCCGTCGGGTTTCAGCAGTGGTGGTAGTGAGGGCCGGCAGAAGTTCGATTCGACCGACTTAGCCAGGGACCAAAACGCTTTACCTGCTGGGTAAGAGTAAGTGTGTTCCCTATTCGGCCAATGTGGTCGAACCGAGCCCTTCGCAAAACCATCTTGTAGGACTTGGCAGCCCTGTTGAAGGCCTTCTTCTTCTGATCCACATCACTCGCTTTGCGCGATCGAGCATCGACCCATGCCAGGTACGCCTCATGCTTAAGCTCGTCGGGACGATGACATTCGGCGCCAAACCGTGGCCGGTCAAAGCTGTACAGCTTTTATTCTTTTGTATAATAATGTTTGTTGTTCTTTTGCATAATTACGTAAAGCTCGATCTTTTAAGCAGTTGTTGTGATGTGTAACTTTAATTACTATTTTGTGATTGTCAAAAAATAACGTTAATTACTAAGTAAAACTGATTATAAGTTCCTATTACGACTGATTATTATAACTACTGTTGTTATTAGGGCAAGAAAGTAGTTACGATAAAACTTAAATATAAACTGTTTTTTTTACATTAACAAATATAAAGGTTTATTGCGAAATATTTCTGTATTTTTATTTCCGTTTTACTTTTAAATTGTAATAAGTATTAAACATTTAAATATATTATATTATTTATTAATACTAAACTGAATCATTAAACATTAGTATGCAAAAATATTAAACATTGTTCACTGATTTTTATACTAAACTGACCTAAGTCGAAACTTTAGAAAATAAACTTCATTTATTAATTTGGTATAAATAATATAATTAAACTAGTATGTCAGTTATATTCGCTATACATCTGTCTACAATATAAGACCAACAAAATCAAAATAACACCATAAACACGTGAAAACCATCAAAATGTTTTCAACAAGGTAGAGACTCAAAACTTTGACAGCTATTTCCCAAAAATGTGAAGTTTTGTCTTATTCCAGTTTATTATTAAGCGTGCGATATGTAAAAACAATTACATTATGAAAATTATGTTTCTAAATATATCTGGTAAACAACAATAACAAACACCGGTCCACTAAGACGTTATATTCATTACGAGTACTTTATTTATGCTCAAAATTTCGAAATCGTCCATCAGATGGGTATATTATCGAAATTAGCCTTTATGAATCCTTTATCACACATGACTAAATAAAATTTGCTGTTATAAATAATATTTATGCACTAGTTTTCGGATATTTTTGGTCAATTTACGTGTAGTTGACACTGTATTATCGTGAAATTCCTTGAACGTTATGACGTCACCAACATGGCGACCAATCATGGCACGTTCGTAGACAGGGGGTTCTTTTTAAAATTTTATCGATTTTCAATTGCTTATAATAAATTGCAAAAAAATATTTAAGAGATTTTTGCAACGACAATATAATTTATGATATGTAAAGTTTCAAAATACCTTAAAAAAATCGTATTTTTATTTTATTTCAACAACCCAATTGTTTGATGTTTATAGAAGCGGTATTTTCACAAAGCTCATATGAATGCACATTGCGGCAATTTTATTCGTATCAGTAAATAACGTAGTGAATGAAAGTGAGAATAAATAATTTGTGTGCCGAGTTTCGGATGCGAAACAATTGTATGTAATAATCCTTTGACGAAAGTACCTATTTATAACGCCATAACCCCTAAGAGTTACGCAGAGGTGCAAGACATTTATATCAGTTAGATTTTAAGTCCCATTTAATCAACCAAAAATGGTGGTTTAATCAACCAAGAATGGTTGAGATCATAGTTTGAGTTAATCGACATGAAAGAAGAAGAAGAAGATTTAATCAATCGCGCAAATTCCAGCTGGGAAAACCCAATACCACTTTGCTTGACACGAGAATCGAACCCAGGACCGCATTTTTAGTAGTAGCGTGACCACTAGACCAATGAGAGTACCGTACTCGTAGCGAAATAAAATCTCTAAAAGCAAAATTACGCAGATTTACGAACACAACTCTGGCAAATTCGCGGGAACAACTTTTGTCTTCCAACTACAGCAGGGAACAAAGACGCGGAGGGATCTTGCTATTTAATAGATGGTGCAACCCATTTTCACTAAGTGACCTCGGAAAGTGTTGCCGAACCTTGAAGACTGGCCCGTGCGGCAGAAATTTAATTTAAAAAAAAGTGAGTTTATACAGCTATGACGCAGGACTGTGATGTGTGGATTCGTGAGTTGAAGAGACTTTATTCCTAAGTATGATTGTCTTTGAATATGAAAATACACGTGAGTTTAAAGTGATAGGGGCGAGAAGTATGTTGCGCAGAAAAACAGAAAGTTAACGTTTGTATTTATTTCACTCTTTAAAAAAATCAATTCTTAAACCGTAAACTCCAAAAAAACGTTGCTCCATACTTGGAATTTCTCCTGCATCGTGGGTGCATTTATAAACATATAAACTCACATACATAAACAACCAGACCGGCACAACTATCTGAAGGCCATACAAATATTTGTTCCGTGCGGTAATCGAATCCGTGACACACAGCGCAGCAGCCGATCGCGCAACCACTACGCCAACCGTGTCGTCCAACTACTGAACCACGACACGGTAAAGATATCTAACAGTATTCTATCTTCATACAAACGGTCGGAACACGAGTCATATCTACGCATCTCGAGTACAGCCAACACTCGATACACTACAGTCGCAAACAGTCACGAACGGGTGATGGTTTTGTAAGCAGTAAGCGTGCGATTTATGAATATTTGATTGAAATACAAGTACTTACTTTTTGAGCAATTAAAGACTATATTGTGCTGTTGAAAAACAATATATCACGGGAATTTAACGCGATGATTTAGATTATTTATTTACCTATTTCACCCGACGTTCGTAATGCCCGTGATATATTGTTTTTCAATTATGAAACGCGAAAGTTTTAAAGTTAATATATTGTGCTGTTTTTGTTGATTGAATTCTTCTACAACGTACACAGAGATAACATTTTTTAAATTACCTTTTTAAATTATATCCAAAAGGCAAGACTATAAAAAAAATACCTTAATAATAATTACGGTACGTAATTGGTACGTAATTTGTTTCTTTTTTTAATAGGTAGGTATTTCGCTTTTTCCACCGAGTAGAATACCTGGATTAATAAATAAATGTGTGGATAGGGTGATAAAGTCACACACGAGTGAACTACCTCGGATTAAAAAAAAATACTAGTTGGTAATTTCCTAGCCTTGCCTATCTTCTTACTTAGCTACTTAATATATTATTAAATTAGACGAAATATCTTTATGAAATGATTACCTATGAGAATTATAAATGGTAGGTACCTACCTAGTAAGATTTAAAATAAGTATAATAAAAATGTAATATTTACCTGAGATTAGAGAAAAGAATCTGAGATATTTTCAATCACAAAACTAGAAAGAAACTCAAGTAGGTAGAGGCGGGCGGCCCTAACGGATGTTTCCATGACACGCGCTTGTAGGCACTTATTTCAAGGACAGGGCCGAGTCACTACTGTTAGATATCTTTAACGTGACCACGAGCTCTATTTACATTTATTAAATCTAATCGCGGGAATGTGTCATCGATCCTTTGTTTCTCGTAAACCCGCAGATAAGTTTGTGTTGCGTATTGGGTGTGTATTCTGTCTTAGTATATCTTCAATAAGTTTGTTGCGTAACCTGATAAACAACTAACTACATCGAAACAGGGTTATCCAACTTACAACAATTGATATTTGCGTTGGTATGTTTGAAGATTATGCTGATATAACAATAGTATATTATGGCAATGGTGATACATAATTACTACTACTAAGTACAGATACAGTAGTTTACAGTTACCCAGTAGGTACATTGTCAATTTAAGAAACAGAAGCAGAAAATAACCTCATATTCATTTTGGCGCCCAGCACGGGTCTAGCAATATATGTCCCAGACAATGTTTAATCCATGTTTCGACCGCAAAGTCTTTCATCTAATAATAAATATGGCAACCAGCTGTCGTCTCACGTTATTCAGATCACGTTCGACGTTTTATTATTTTCAACTTTTGCGTAATCGTGTAGGCCATCTTTATTTATGAGCTTGCCTAATTTCCTGCGATACACCATAACAGTTTTAGTAACATTTCTGTCACGTAGCAAATACTTTTATTATGTCTTTGTGGAAATGGGGATGTTTTCATGGCCTACTGACCTGTGGCTGACGATAAGGTCGAAAAAGCCTTGAATATTTAGGCATCAAATTGCTAACACGATTAGCATTTTTTCGTTCGCATTTTGTTTCCTTTTTTGTGACCGGAATGTTTAGTGGATGTAAAGGTCTTTGATGTTCAACAATAACAAAGTCCAGATGGTACTATTTTTATGTATTAAATAATAAAATAAAATAAATATTATTTTGAACGCGGTGAATGATGGAGATGTCCAAGGCGCTACATGTTAGGGCCCTACTATGAGCTCTTAGAGCAAGGTTATTTCTATAATGCGTAAGGGACAGATGTATATGACTTGTATATAACCTGGTCGGACAAAATATAAATATTTGAGACTATTTTAAGTTAATCGACTCAAAATAATATAACATTCATTTATTCAGACAACTACGATCCAAGAGTGTAGTAATAACTTAAAGATTAAGCTTAGCTTAAGCTTTAGCTTTCGTATGTGTTTCTATAGTAAAGTACAATTTTCTTAGTAATAAAAACAGAAAATTGAAAACCATTCAACCCGCCGTTATAGTTGAAAATGGAAAAAGCACGTAATTTATTTTATATTCTACCAGCCATATGAGCCTGCATGTGGTGTGGTGTGTTCCTTTTAGGGTTACATTCCCTGAAAGGGAAAAACGAACCCTTATAGGATCTTTTCACTGTCTTTCTGTCTGTCTGTCAAGACCCCTTTTCCAGATGCAATTAACTGATTTGCAGTTAGTAAACTGACTGCAAACTCTGTCGTTGTACGGGGACAACAGTTTTATCTTTTCGTTAGAGCGACATTCGGTGCATTATTTAATGAATTTCACTAATTTTACCTAAATAGTTTCGTACGGAACCCTCAGTGTGCGTGTCCAACATTTCACACTTAGCTGGTTTTTTCTCCACATCTAAAGACAGATTTGTTGGTAAACAAACCCAGATTGCCTTGAAATGTATCTCAGTAACAGTTGCAAGGATATAAAATATTTACGTTCACAAACTGACGCGGTAGTTGCGTGACTTTCTTATAAAGGAGGAAAGACAGTCGCGTCCCACGCGCAATTTACTGTAGCGTGGCCAGAGACCTCGAGGATACTTTTCCAGCAGAGGTGAGCGAGGCAGGTTAGTGGTGCAAGGATGCGTAGCAGCGGACTCAGCTGTGCAGTGCATACTGCACGGACGGGAAGCGGTCTGGTGGGGTGGGTGTGTGGTGGCAATAGCACAATAGGGTTCCGTAGCGAAATGGCAAAAAACGGAACCCTTTTGGATTCGTCATGTCGGTCTGTCTGTACATCCGTATGTCACAGCCACTTTTTGCCGAAACTATAAGAACTATGCTGTTGAAAATTGGTAAGTTGATGTATTCTGTGAACCGCATCAAGATTTTCACACAAAAATAGAAAAAAAACAATAAATTTTGGGGGTTCCCCATACTTAGAACAGAAACTCAATTTTTTTTTTTCATCAGACTCATACGTGTGGGGTATCTATGGATAGGTCTGCAAAAATTATATTGAGGTTTCTAATATATTTTTTTTCTAAACTGAATAATTTGCGCGAGAGACACTTCTAAAGTGGTAAAATGTGTCCCCTCCCCCCTGTAACTTCTAAAATAAGAGAATGATAAAACTAAAAAATATATATGTTGTACCAATATATATGATTACCACGTAAACTTCCACCGAAAATTGATTTGAACGAGATCTAGTAAGTAGTTTCATTTCAATACGTCAGAAATCGTAAACCGCAATTTACTAAGTACGGAACCCTTCGTGCGCGAGTCCGACTTGCACTTGGTCGGTTTTTAGTATAGTCTAGGGTCGAAAGTGCAATCATAGTCAGTAATTTTTTTATTCGTTGTAGGCTCGCGTTTGCCCACTATCTTGCCTGATGTTAAGTGATGATGTGGTCGAAGGTGAAGCACGCTTGCTAGAAGTAACCTATTGACTCTTGACTAGAAGACCCCTAGGTTGTAATTTACTGTATCAATCTTTATTTACTGTATTTTTGCTGGGGTGGTGCTGCAAAGACCATACTCAAACCTCTGGAGACCGTTCAGACCAATTATCTTCCTAACCACCGAATTCTACAGAGTTCAATAGTTAAACATACAGAGAAAAAGAATATTAACGCTAATAATAATACCGCTTTAAAATCCAGTTACAGTTTAACATTGAAATAAAAAAAAATTAAAATTATTAATTTAATTTAATTATATTTAATAATTTATCTTGCAAATAGTCTGAAAATATTTTTAATATAATTTTCTATTTTTTGTTGATTGATTATTGTAATTTTTTATTTTATTTTATTAGGAAGCTAGAGGAGCTCGTTGCTAAATAATAACAGCCACACTAATCGATCATCAAGGTTAAGCAACGCTTGACGAGGTCGATCCGTGGATGGGTGACCATTTCAATATACCGAGTTTCCTCCGTGCCTCGGAAAGCTTGATAAGCCGTTGGTCCCGGCTGTCATTTGAAGATCTTTGACAATCGTTACAGTTAGTCAAAAGCTTGAGATCTGACACCAGTCTTGCCAAGGGGTACTAATGGGTTGTGGAGGTCAGATAGGCAGTCGCTCCATGTAAAACACTGGTACTCAGCTGAATCCAATAAGACTGGAAGCCGACCCTAATATAGTTGGGAAAAGGTTATTATATAATATTACTCCGACTCGCACTTGGCCGGTTTTTTTAGCCAGAAAGTTTATTTAATTATATGGGTAAAAAATGTGTATTTTTATTAAACAACAGTTGTAGAATAGAATATTATTATTTAAAAATATGGCACAGTTTAAAAAAATATATATTATATATTATATTTTACAGGCAAGGAGATGGCTATGCTCGGCATTTCCTTGCGTGATCACGTCAGAAATGATGATATCCGCAGGAGAACCAAAGTTACCGACATAGCCCGAAGAATTGCCAAACTTAAGTGGCAGTGGGCAGGACATTGCTCGCAGAACGGATGGCCGTTGGGGCCGAAAAGTTCTGGAATGGCGACCGCGAACCGGAAGACGATATGTTGGAAGGCCTCCCACTAGGTGGACCGATGACCTGGTTAAGGTTGCGGGAAGGCGCTGGATGCGAGACGCACGGGATCGGTCAATGTGGCGACGCCTGGGGGAGGCCTATGTCCAGCAGTGGACGTCTTTCGGCTGAAATGATGATGATGATGATGATTATATTTTATTATATTTTCGTCAACCGCGACTGAGCTCTGTCCAATATTGCCCGAGAATCGCTGTAAAAGCGTTATGTCAATGTGTACGTGCAAAATGACTCTTTGTTCGTCTCCAACAAATGGCCTCTCTGTGTTGGGCACGCCGCCGCGCCGCTTACAAACTTGTGGTTAAACTATGACCACTCAAAACTTAGAGTTCTATTTTCTTATTATTGCATATTGTGCACTTATCTGATTCTGCCAAAATATCCTCGAAACATTGTAACCAGCAGATTGCCGTAGAAAAAGTAAAATTAAAAACAAAAGACAACGGGTAAAAGCCCTAAAAAGTATTGCCGAAGAGGAATAAAACCTAAACCTTTCATACCTACTAACCTTTCAACTACATGGATTCCCAATAGAACCAAATGGGTCTAGATCACTCACGATACCCGAGGACTGACTTATCAATATCTTGTTCAAAACATTGTTTTCTTTCGGAATAGGCCTTTCAATTTGTCAATGTAGTTGAACTTTTTGTTGAAAGAATGTTTCAGAAGATAAAAATAAAATGTATGACCAAAATAATGGAACTAGGCCTATAAAATAATGAAACTCAATTTGATATGGCCCCTATATCAAATTGAATTTCATTATTTTATAGGCCTATATTATGGCCAAAAAATGGATATGGATAACATTAAACGATACTATAATTTGTATTAAAAATAAGCCGAAGGCGAAAACGTTGGTTTGCAATAACCTAACATAATATTCGAGTAATATTTTTCTACAGTATAATGGTCTTTACCATTCCCCAATTCTCTATCATTTTTTATTATTATGTGGGCCCGAATGGTTGATTACAATCAATGAAAGATAACAGGGTAACAAGAAAGCAGCAACAGTTTTTTTATACCGTTAAGGGTACCGTCCGTTAAAAACAAGGATACCGTTAAGTTTTAACAGATATTGATGAATAGCAGAACTTTTTCAAATTCTTATTGAATATTCGAAAATAGACCGCTCTTTGTCTCTATAGAGCTTGGAAAACCTCTAAATAGTTTAATTTTTTTCTTGGTTAGATCATGATAAGATCATAAGATCAATAATATGTTTAAGATCAAAGTTATAAGCACAAATTGTTTACTACAATGTCCGATTTAAAATTTAGTTTAAAAGGGAATTGCCGTCTGTAATGTCCTTGGTGGGTGGTATGTCAACAATCAATAGTCGCTCATTAGGTAAGCATAAATATTGTTTTTTTGCTAAGTTGTACAAAGACACAGCTAGATGGCTCGAATCGAAAGTTGCAAGCAAGATTGTTGCCCGATTTGGTATAGGGTCTTGTGATTTTTAACAAATATACATACTTACTTAGATCAGTAAACAATTTGGTTGTTTTATTTATACCGAATGCAGTTGAGTACCAGTATTTTACTGGAACGATCGCCTATCTGATCGTCTGAAAACGCAGCATACGCAATATAACGTAATAATAAATTGGGTAACATAATATATTATTACGTTAAGTAATGGATGGTCACCCATCCACGTATCGACTTCGGTCAGCTTTGCTTAACCTTTGACCCGTCCAGCTGTTAGTTAGATATGAGCTTCCTTTTTTGATACTGGTTGTACGCAGGCTATTACCGAAGGTCAGGACGAGTAAACAGTTTTATATAACAGGTTTATTACCCTCGGAATATAAACGAGGAATTTAAGTTACGTATCCCACAATGTTGATCTTTTGAATACTCGGTAGGGTGAGTAATAAGCTGGTATTTTTGAGTTGTGTTTGACTTGGAAAACTGATTGAGCAATGAATTTAGGGCAATGATATCTTGCTCTGTCAACAATGATCGAATAATTTATTACAAAAATACATATTAACTTATTTCTCTACTTGCGACCTCAATGGCAAGTGTCAAAAAACAGTCAGCCAGACTTTTCTGTTCTGTTGTGTTTTGTTCTGTTGTGTGTTTTTCTGTTGTGTGTTTGATTTTTGTTGAGATTTAGGCTCTAAGTCTAGACAAAATAACATTTCTTCAACGATAAAGACTGTCGATAAATCTAAATTTATTACGTCACATTTCTGAACGGATGATAATCTCATACATTTAGACTTACTATTATGTACTTGTCTAGTAATTCTTTATGTTTTGATAGTATCCCTTGATAGTGTGAAACAAAGAGTAAACATTGTAACCAACAGATTGCCGTAGAAAAAGTAAAATAAAAACAAAAGACACAGCGGGTAAATGGCCTGGCAAATATTGTAGAAGTAGTTCGTAAGTATAAAACGTAAACTTCTGACACTTGATGGATTTCAAATAGAATCAAACGGCTCTAGATCACCCTCGATACCCGAGGCGCTAGATTTATTGTTCGTTATCTTGTTAAACAATGTTTTCATTCGGAATAGACCTTCCAATTTATCAATGATGGTGAGTTTTTGTTGAAAGAACAATAATTATTAATAAAATAATTTTAGAATTATATTTAATCTTAGATTTTGGATGCAGTCACACTCTGCCAAAACAGCACTTCTAAGAAAAACCGGCCAAGTGCGAGTTGGACTCGCGCACGAAGGGTTCCGTACCATTATCGTAAAAAAACGGCAAAAAATCACGTTTATTGTATGGGAACCCCACCTAAATATTTAGTTTATTCTGTTTTTAATATTTGTTGTTATAGCGGCAACAAAAATACATCATCTGTGAAAATTTCAACTGTCTAGCTATCAAGGTTCATGAGATACAGCCTGGTGACAGACAGACAGACAGACGGACTGCGAAGTCTCAGTAATAGGGTCCCGTTTTTACCCTTTGGGTACGGAACCCTAAAAAGTGTTGTATGCATGGCCCCATTAATATAATATAAAATTTCAAATGACATTAAGCAATTTAATTTTAATTTATTTAAGTAAACACTTGAAAAGCTGCTTACTGATAAGTGCTACTATGGAAAACAATATATCACGGGAATTTAACACGATGATTTAGATTATTTATCGGTCGAAACGTCGGGCTAAATAGGTAAATAAATAATCTTAATCATCGCGTTAAATTCGCGTGATATATTGTTTTCCATTATGAAACGTGGAAGTTTTAAAGTTAAGTGCTAGTATAATATTGTTAATTCTTAAATGATACATTTTGAATTTTATATTGATTGAATTTTATTGTATCAATCATCATCATTTCAGCCGAAAGACGTCCACTGCTGGACATAGGCCTCCCCCAGGCGTCACCACATTGACCGATCCCGTGCGTCTCACATCCAGCGCATCCCGCAACCTTAACCCGGTCATCGGTCCACCTAGTGGGAGGCCTTCCAACGCATCGTCGTCCGATTCGCGGTCGCCATTCCAAAATTTTCGGCCCCATCGGCTTTACTGTATTATGTACTCATTAATTAATTAATAATCTATACATCTATACAAATAAATAAAATTTAAGTGTCTGTATGTAATATCAAAATAACAACGTTTTTATTTTATTTTGGCATCAAACAGTCATATACAATCAATATAATTCTTCAGAAAATTGGTTTAAAGTGAAGGCAGAAAAAGTAAAAAAAAAAGGTAAGTTTTAATTAGGTGATATATCTACTTTTAAGTTTTTGTTTAAGGCTATTAAGAGAAATGTTAAAAAGATCTATGTCTGTAAGTTCTCTATTATAATTGTTAGTGGAACGGTATATAAATGAGTTACGAGTGTATGTTTTATTTAGTCGAGGAGGAACAAAAAGTGGTGTTGAACGTGAGGGGCGTACGGGTAGGCGAGCGTGCGCTTTTAGTGATAGTTTACCAAGTAATGATGGCGAATCGGTTAATGAGTTTAAAATTTTGAACAATTGAACAATATCAAACATATTACGTCTGTTACATAGACTTGTTAGTTTATGCCTACGCAATGCATCTTCATATGCAGCGTCGTAAATATTATTGCGATAGTTAAGTGATTTTAAAAACTTTTTTTGTATCCTTTCTATCCTATTTATATGTACGTTAAAACATGGGCTCCATACAGTGCTACAAAAGTCTAGAATAGAGCGGACGAACGAAAACTTTATTTTTCTTAACTTAATTTTTAGAATGATAACATTTTTAAAGGGTTGACTAATTCGCAAAATAAATACTAACCTGCGAAATGCGGAGCTGACTATGTGGTCTATATGATAAGTAAATGTTAATTTGGAGTCCATAACGAGACCTAGGTCTCTAATGGTGGTTACTCTTTTAATGGTTAAGCCATTTATGGTGTAGTTGAAATTTAATGGGTGAGTTTTCCGCGTATATGACATAATGAAACATTTATCTATGTTGAGATAGAGTTGATTTGTTGTACAGTAATTATGCAAGTTTATTAAGTCACGTTGTAATTTAGAGCAATCTCTAACGGATTCAACCACTCGGAATATTTTCGTATCATCAGTGTAAAGTAAGTGGTTACTGTGGTCAAATATGGTTCCTATGTCATTTATGTAGAGGCAAAAGAGCAAGGGTCCCATATGGGAACCTCGGGGAACTCCGGAGGGGACAGGGAGGAATTGAGATGAGTAACCTTTAACGCAGACCGCCTGACTTCTATTTTCTATATAGGAT
This sequence comes from Anorthoa munda, assembly GCA_945859665.1. NCBI lineage: Eukaryota > Metazoa > Arthropoda > Insecta > Lepidoptera > Noctuidae > Anorthoa > Anorthoa munda. The sequence goes on from OX243897.1 coordinate 26,552,611, forward strand.
TGGATACATCGTAGTAAGTTGCCATGCACACCGGCCTTCCCCAGTTTTTCAATAAGCATATCATGGTTAATTTTGTCGAACGCCTTCGAAAAGTCGGTGTACACGACATCTACCTGTTGGTTTTTATCCATAGCGTTCACTAGAAATTCCGAGAAATTCAACATGTTACTATCTACGCTGCGATGTTTGAAGAAACCATGCTGTTGCTGAGAAATGTGGTTACGAAAAGCGAATGATATTTGAGATGTTACTATTTTTTCTAATATTTTTGCTAGAACACACAATTTAGAGAATGCATTGGTTTTATTGAATGCACATGAAAGTATATACGGTACTAACAACAAATAAGCAATTTTAAGATTTTTATCTGTCTGTTTATCTGTCTATCTGTTTGTTTCGGGTAATGCCCGAAACGGCTGGACCGATTTTGACGGGACTTTAACTGGTAGATAGCTGATGTAATAAAGAGTAACATAGGCTACGTTTGATCACGAGAAAATTCATAGTTCCGGCGGGAAACTAAAAAAATAAAAATATATTTTTTACGAGTTTGACGCGGACGAAATCGCGGGCAACAGCTAGTAATAAATATAATAAAGAGGAAAGATTTTTGGTTTGTTTGTTTGTACCGAATAAGCACCGAAACTACGGGACCGATTTAAAAAAATCTTTCACCTATAGAAAGCTACATTATTCCTGAGTGACATAGACAATTTTTTAATCCTGAAAACGGGTCCTGTGGGGTGGTCCACGGGAGCAAAACCGCGGAGAACAGCTTGTATTGTATATTGACATATTTTGTCTGTAATTAATATAGACTACATTTTGTACTGACTCTGATTGTCTGTTGAATCATTTACTATATTTTGCACTGACTCTAACTTTATATATGAAACTGACATTAATATGATTAATTATAATTGCCAATTTAATTAATAACATACATTATAAACATTTTGTGCGCCGAATGAAGCAAAACATGTTGGTCCGGTAAAACTATGTTTCCATCTATATCCATGTATCATGTTACACATGTTTGAAAAAATACATTTATCTTTATCTTTAAATAATGGAAATCAATCTGATTATGGTCACATGTATGGAGATGGATAAATATTAGACGTAGCTACCTAAACATAATAATGTTTAAAAAATATGCCAAAGGCGAAAATGTCGTTTTCTACTAATAATATTCTAATAATATTTATCTGCGATATACTTTAAATATTTTTACAGTTCTTTAGTAGTTTTATTATTGTTATGTGCCGGGGACCGCGTTTTGATTACAGCCCACTGTCCCTCACAAATAGTATGGCTTTTTTATTAGCTCAATGAAAGATAAGCGTAATGACAAAAACAGCTTCAGTTTCCTAAGTGGAAACAAGAAAGTAGTGTTTTTATTTAGAAGTCGGTTGTATTTTTTTGTTAAAAAATGTTATTTTGCACACTTTAGTTAAAAATCTTATTACAAATAAGATGATTATATTAAAGATATAACAATCTTTAGTGTAGACAAAAACAAACTGATTAATTTATATTTTCATATATTATAGCATTGTTTTTTTTCTTCTCTTTTTGTTTGAGTCAATTACTCATACACTGTTCCGTTGTTGTTGAATTAGTTAATTTACCTATGTTTGCAATATTGTAAGTATGTGAGAACCATGTTCCTATTTATCAAATGAATGAATTTACCGGTTAGCGCTTGTAATACTTTATACCTATATTGTATAGTAGTGTTAGACTGGGTGCATCGTTCTCACGTATATAAATTAATGTATGTATGCAAATGTTGTTAACCACTTTTTTTTAAAAGAGCAAGTATGGAGTTTCTTGTCATTTCTTCTCCGTAACAAGCTACTTTTCCAAATGGACGATATAATTAATTAATATTACTTTTAAATTGAATTTTTGACGTTCGAAAGTACCGCTTAATGGCCTAATTGAAATAAAGATTATTTTTTTTTAGGGTTCCGTACCCAAAGGGTAAAAACGGGACCCTATTACCAAGACTCCGCGGTCCGTCTGTCTATCTGTCTGTCTGTCCGTCTGTCACTAGGCTATATCTCATGAACCGTGACAGCTAGACAGTTGAAATTTTCCCAGCTGATGATGTATTTCTGTTGCTGCTATAACAACAAATACTAAAAACAGAATAAAATAAATATTTAAGTGGGGCTCCCATACGACAAACGTAATTTTGTTGCCGTTTTTTGCGATAATGGTACGGAACCCTTCATGCGCGAGTCCAACTCACACTTGGCCGGTTTTTGTCTTTTGTGCCACGTATGTAACGCGGTAACACGGGCATGTGTAAGCACTAGTCCGTAAATCCACCGCGGCTATCCGTCACCCGACCCTCTTCTGGGGAGTCCAATTACGGACAGCCGTGGGGGCCCCCAGAGCAGTACCCCCCCATCACCGGCGCACCAGAACACATTGCACGCCAAGGCCACCCCAGGAACCAAACCAGAACTTGGGCGCCAGACGACCCCGTGTATGGCACCCTTGGTCCCCCTATGATGGGTTAGGTCAGTGGCCCCACCACTTACCACTTTTCAGCCGCATGGGATAAGCAGAGCGGTCAACGCTATACCGACACTCCTTCTCCCCTGCGGCCCCACTGTGTCCGCCATCAGACGGTGATGATGCCGCCCAGGACGCGGCAAGTAGGGAGATCGGCGCACCGCAATACTGGCACTCCTCTCCCGCCGCGATGTCGTATGGGAGGCCACATACGTCATTGCGGGCCACCTCAGTTGCGATGTCGCCCAAACGGCACCGCAACCTACTTGTTAACCGCTACATCGTCTGTTTAATCGGTAAAAGCCCTGACTAGTTGGCCCTCCTTGGGTTCCTCTTTGCTTCACCGTGGGTGACCAAGCCACGGAGTACTGAACCCAAAGAAAAAAAATTGATTTACGTACAACGTAGCAAAAAGATGATGGATGGCAATATGGCGATGACTCTTCAAGTCCTGAAGTTTTTCATTCCTGTCAACGACCTAAAAATATGCGAAATACTTTTGATCTTTAGATAGATAGTTGTAAGCCTATAAAAAACAAAGGTTAAAAAGGGTAGTTTGTATAGAATGTTATTTGAAGCGTTTCGGTTGTTTGAATAAAAGTGGTTTGAAGAATGCCCTTGTTAGGATTCCGTACCCAAAGAATAAAAACGGGATCCTATTACTAAGACTCCACGGTCCGTCTGTCTGTCTGTCTCTCTGTCTATCACCAGGCTGTATCTCATGAACCGTGTTAGCTAGACAGTTGAAATCTTCACAGATGATGTATTTTTGTTGTTGCTATAACAACAAAAAAACAGAATAAAATAAATATTTAAGTGGGGCTCCCATACAACAAATGTGATTATTTTTCCGTTTTTTGCGATAATGGTAATTTATATTATAATAAAACGATGTCAAGGCAAGTTTTAACATTTAACTCAAAATACTCCAGTCAGAGAAAAAAATGTAGACTCACCAAAAGAAAAGAAAAACAGGATTGGGCTGCTTACCTGTTTAAATGAGATTTGCCATTAAGACAACCGTTATACCACGATTCATTTCCGCTGCGCTTTTCAGGCGGTCATCACTTTTGCTTCTGGCTTTCACGAGTCGCAGTGGTTGTGAATAGAGTGGAAAGCATAACCCAAAACCAAAATTCACCCTGTTTGAAACTCATTACAAGAACGTTACTTAGTTGAATTAATGTGATATCAATGTATGCAAATCATGTGATTTATGCTCCACTAAAATTCTATGTCGAAAACAATAATTAAGGGCGTTTTGCATAAAGGTCAAGTGTTAATAAAGTTTATTGAACTAGTTTCTTTACACGTATAATCTTGGTCAACAAATAATGGGTACTATACATACTTGATACACCTTTATACACCTTTTAGAATTCCTAGACGCATGTAGATTCCGTACTTGAAAAGTTATTATGATTTGAAAGACCGAAGGCACAAAATAGATAGCGATGCTGCTTACTTGTGCCGAGGCATCTTACAATATCGGTGGATATGATGACCATTTGGGCAGGCGTACGTAAGATGTCGATTGTTGGCTGAATGGCATTTTGAACTCAAACAAAAATTTTGTACCCCAGTTTCTATATTATTAATTAATCCGAAATAAAAATACATTTTAGTGCTTAAAAGATTCCACTGCCAAACACAAATCAATATTATTTGGAATCCTGAAAGCTCTTTTGATAAAAAATATATTATAAGAATTTAATATGAAATGAAACAAATAGACGCAAATAGACATAAATTTAAAAAAATGCTGATTTTAAAAGCAAAAGGATGAGAACTATTGTTTGATTAATGAATAAATATTATGTTCTCGCGGCTTTGGTCCCGTGGACCTTTCCACAGAAACCGTGTATTTTACTGGAATAAAAAGTAGCTTATGACGCTAGGTAATAGTGTCACATTCAGTCAGTGAAATAATTTTCACTAAAAGCTCTTACTGCCATAAGTACCTACTGCCAGAGATACCTTTTACAAACAAGCAATGTTACCTCTATATAATATTAGTTTAGATAACGGAGTATAAAATTCTTGGTTCTATTTTCCTTTGCGGTTAATCAGTTTACGTTTTATTTCAACCCTTCAGGTATGTAGTATGTATAAAAAGTTAATTAAAACAGACCAAATTGAGGTATAATTTTAATAGAAATTGTTTAAAGAAATCTTTTTAAATGGTTATCATAAATTATGAAAGTGACGGCTGTTTTTAGAACATAATGAAATCTCGAATTAGGCCAAACCAAAATGTTTTATTGCTTTTTAAACTAATAACTTTATTGTAATTTATATTAAATTAACTGTTTAGTGTAATAATTGAATGTGGAAAGTAGATGTTTTTGAAGTGAGCGTAAATATTAAATTTTGATGTAAGTGGGCAAAGTTTGTCATTTCAGCTGAGTCGGCGTAGACGTAAGGCCAGCCAGTATGGAGCCGAGATACTGCAATGGCAAATGCACACCTGTATCAAACGACGCGCGTATTTCATCATACTTATTGAAAAAAATACTTATAAATTATTGCTCCGTTGGAGAGTGATTTTTGTGTGGGTATGACCAGATGTGGAAGCTGCCCAGTGACAAGTGGGAGCAGCCCAACGACCAGCCTGATAATTTATAAATACAATACATTGTATAAGAGGGCTGACTACCTCCGTGTTTGCACTAGTACGAAAAACACTTCATATATTGCCTAAAATCGGTGGGATAGGAGCCAATTTTCTAGTAAGTGTGTTGCAATAGTAGTTTATGAAACTGTTGCATAATAAGGGGTATTAAAACATGAGTGTGTGTAAAAACCGAGCCGTAGGCGAGGTTTTTAATAGTATTCACACGAATGTTTTAATACCTAGTTATGTGCAGTTTCATACACTACTTTATCTACACTCATACATTGGGATTGAACCTACTAAATACCTTTTTTGCATTTTCCATGCCATAAAGTCGTGATAGCATTTATCATATAATTTTCTCGACTTTGCTGGTAATAAATTATGAGTAATTTCCTTCGCCGCATCTAAAATATCGGGCGAAGTCAAATTTTCTTCTCATTTACTGATGTCAGACATTTTTAAGCATGAATACAAAAAACTCATGAAATTCAATACAACTAAACCTGCAAAATATGAATGGCGCCAAAACCCAGCACATCACCGCATTGCGCATGCGCTAAGGTTTAGCACGCACTGCGATTTTTATGCGTGCGAATTTTTTTCGCCTATTCTGCGACCTATGGAATTGTATGAAGTTGCTCGCATTGCGGTAAAAAATCGTGAAGAAATAATACCGCAAGAAATCCGTGTTTTGCCACAGAATCCACCGCACCGCGGCGCGAATTTAATTCGCGCGAACATTTTGAGCTCTATGAACATGTAGAAAGAGACAAAATTCGCGCGAATAAAAATCGCAGTGCGTGCTAAGCCTGAAGCGGGCATTGTCATAGACAAGTAAAAATTGGAATCAAATCTTTTTAAATAGGTACTTTAAAAATGGCATTACAAAAAATAATTGATGAAAAACGATTAACTTCATGGATTTATCCTGTATCGTAGTGGTAGTGGTAGTGGTAGTGGTAGGGACTCCCTTTTCCGCACTTAGACTCCCTTTTGGTCCGTTGTGCGTGGGGGCTGTACTGGCTAACATAGCCAGCCTAGCTCCGTCCAAAAGCACAGAAGCTTCCTGGGAGCTTCACAGGCTTCACGGAGCGACCTCACTGTTCCGAGGATTTTTTCGCGTTGAGATGCCACGGCCTCGCATTCCAGGACTACGTGGGCGGCTGTTTCTTCGGCGTTAAAACAGCCCCTGCAAAGTGGACTGTCCGTAGCGCCTAAGTTGAATAAATGTTTGTTAAGAAGGGTGTGGCCCGTTATTGTCCCTATAATTATTTTAAGGTTATTTCTACTCAGGCTGAGAAGTTTTTTAGTAAGACGCGGGTGTACGTTTGGCAAAGCCATTTTCGACTGTCTACAGTCCGTTGTCCGTGCCCATCTGTTATTTTGTAGTTCTGTTGATCTTTGACGAATCCACGCCCGAAATTGCGAGAAGGGCAAGGGGATAAGTGGGTACGGGCCTACCACTAACATCTCGGAGCCCCTTTTCGCAAGTTCGTCTGCGGCATCATTGCCTAGGGATCCACTATGCCCCCTGATCCACTGGAGGGTGATTCGATTTGATTTCGATATACTCTCCAGGGTGAGGTGGCACTCAAAGATAAGTTTGTTGTTAGTTAGTTTGCTTTCTAAAGCTTTGAGCACGGCCAGACTATCAGATAGGAATTTGACACCGTAGTTCTGGATGCCCAATCGCTTTACGGTTTTTGCAGCTTGTGTTAAGGCTACACATTCACATTGAAATATCGAACTGTGTGTGCCTAGCGGTATGTGAAAGTTGATGTTGAGGTCAAGGGAGTGTACTCCAGCACCTGAGCCGTTATTCGTTTTCGAGCCATCTGTGTAAATTCGTACTTCATTGGCTCCTGACTCATCCCTTTCTTCCTCTATTGTTTGTATGTTATAGTTTTTGTTGAACATAGGTTGTTTTTGAAATCTATCACACGGGGCCGCGATGAGAGGTTGATACTCAATCGCCCGGTCCAGGATTTTAGCGTGTGGACTATTGAGATTATTGCCCCATATGCCTAGATGCATTAGCCTGATGGCAGCTAGCGCCGCCTCTTGCTGTATGTACAGGTCCAGGGGTGTTATTTGTAGGGCTATCTCCATGGCTGCTGTTGGGGTGGTCCTCATGCAGCCAGTGATAGCTGAACAGGCCTGTCGCTGGAAACGTTGGAGTCGGGTGATGGTGGTCGAGAGTTCAGTCCTCGTCCACCAAACCAGAGCGCCATAAGCCAACATTGGCCTGATCACCGCTGTGTATAGCCACAGAGTAATCTTTGGAGAGAGCCCCCACGTTTTTCCTAACATTTTTTTACACTGGTATAGTGCAATTGTGCATTTGTTGAGTTTGTAGTCAAGATGCTTGTTCCAGAGCAATTTGCTATCAAGGATCACCCCCAAGTACTTGACCTCTTCTTTAAGTGTTAATTCTGTGTTGAAAAGTTTTGGGAGCCTATGTGGTCCAAGACTTCGTTTGTTAGTGAACATTATTAGTTCCGTTTTTGAGGGGTTAACCGATAATTCGTGCTTTGTGCACCAGTTCTCGATTATTTTGAAGGCCTTTCTCATGAGATCACATAAGATGCCCTCAAATTGCCCCGAAATTAGAATTGCTATGTCATCTGCGTATCCTACCGAGTATATTCTGCTGGCGTTGAGCTCTGCAATGAGCTCATTTACGACCAAATTCCACAAAAGTGGTGACAGCACCCCACCTTGTGGGCAGCCCCTACTCACGATTCCTCGTGTGGTAGTGTTCACAGTGAATTGAATAGCACGGTTTTTTAGCATGTTGTTAATCCATTCAACGAGCGTCGGTGCAACACCGTGCATGGCGAGTGCTTGCCCGATGCTAGTGAAATTAGTTTTGTCAAAAGCACCTTCAATATCAATGAAAGCGGCTAAAGTTGGGTTTTTGTTTTGTAGAGCACACCCCACGCGCGAGACTACGCTGTGGAGTGCTGATTCAGTTGATTTGCCTGCCTGATAGGCGTGTTGATTTGGGTGCAACGGTTTTTGTACCGAAATCTGGTTTCTGATCCTTCTGTCCCCCAGCCTCTCCAATGTCTTCAAAAAGAACGAAGAGAGGCTTATGGGTCTAAAAGATTTAGGCTGGGTGTAATCACCCTTACCTGGTTTCGGAATAAAGATTATTTTTACTTCGCGCCATTTCAAGGGGATGTAGCGGTGGGCCAGACTGGCTCGAAATACCTTAACGAGGTATTCAGCCAGCATATCACCGCTCCACCTGAGCAGAGCTGGAAAGATTCCATCCATACCCGCTGCCTTGAAAGGTAGGAAGGTGTTGATTGCCCACGTTATTTTATCTTTGTCAATGACTTCTAGCGCCTCCTCCCAATCCAGGCTACTTATGGCCCTCTCCCTGTACGGTTCCCAGCTTTGCTGGGTGGCGATCTGGCAGCCCGGGAAGTGCGTCGTTAGAAGTAATTCGCTTGTTTCTGCATCGTTTATTATAAAGGTGTTGTCTGGCTTTTTCAGGCACCCTATAGAAAGGTCAGTCTCTTGAGCAAGACAGGTTTTGACCCTTAATGCCTGGTTGTTATTTTCAATGTTAGTGCAAAAACGCCTCCAACTGGTCTTTCCTCGGAGGCGTATTAGATTTTTATAAGTTCTGCGTTTTGTTGTGTAACGGTCCCAGTCCTCTGGCGACCGCGTGTTCCTAGCTCTATTGAACAGCCTTCTCAGCTTGTGCCGGTGTCTTTCCAGTTCGGAGCTCCACCAGGATTGCCTAACACCCTGTCTTGGTGTGGTGAGGGGACACGACTGTTCATAGCTAGATAGAAGGATGTTTGTGATTTTGTTTACGTGTTCATCTAAATTGGTTACTGGTATTTCCGCCGGAATAGAGGGCAACTTATCTAGTTCAGTTTTGACTAGTCTCACAAACTTGGATCGGTCTGTGTTGCGAGGAACCCTTCTCGGCTGTGGTTTAGTTAGGTTGAAATCAATGGTATATCGGATCCATCTATGGTCTGAGCATGATAACTCATTGGACACATGCCAGTCCTTGATGGAGCCGGAGATGCCTAATGTTGCTATAGTTAGGTCTATGATTGTTTGAGATCTTGCGGTTATAAAGGTAGGTTCCGAGCCCTTGTTGAGTAACACAAGATTATTACTAAGAATAAAGTCAAGCATTTGCTCACCTCGGTTGTTGGTTTTGACATTTCCCCAGAGCGTGTGATGCGCATTGGAGTCTGTCGCGATGATGAGTTCAAGTTTCTCCTTTTCACAGTACTCAACCAGTAAGGCGAGCTCTGGTAGAGGCACGTCTTCATCGCCTGGCAGGTAAGCCGAGGCTAGTACTATGTCCGGAAGTTCCTGTTCTGTTCTAAAAAGCCTGGTTGCTGTCAGGTCCCTTGAACAGAATTCGTTAATTAATAAGTTAGGTACATGTTTGGGAACAAAGATGCAGGCACGTGGGTTACTGACGGAGGTGTCAAGCAGCAACTTACCTCCGATGTTGCCAAGGCCACATACTCTGCCGCCCCTAATCCACGGCTCTTGGATGAGGGCGATGGTATTTTGTTGTTGGTTTTCCAGCACTCTGCGCAGTGTAGCCGACGCAGTCTGACTGTGCTGGAGGTTGGTTTGCAGGATTCTAGTTGTCCCGCAAGGGAGAGGAGCCGAGGATGCTGTCCTCTTCCTCGCTCTCTCCCCCCGGCGGAAAGCAGTCCTCGTCCGAGGTTATCCCGGGCGAGGAGGGATCCTGTGTTGATTCTATAATTGTTTCAACCTCCATCGCTGCCATGCAGGTAGCTAGCTCCTCCTCCCCGACGCACTCCGTCGCGGGGGGCGACGGAGAACGTGCGGGTGGCAGAGAGTCCAGCTCCGGTCCAGGCGCGACCGAGGTCGACGATTTTGGTAGCGTGGCGGTACCGTCACTGGCAACATCCTTCTCAAGAAAATGGAGATAGATGCTGCCCATGAGGTAGTAGATACGCCTCTGCTGTTCTTTTATAGTTTTTACCATGGACTCTGGAACACGGAAGAACAGAAGGGTGCCCGGGGGCTCCTGTCTGGCCCTCTCGTGTGTCAGGGTCCATGTATTTATTTTTAAGTTGGGGTTCTGCCTCGTCAGCATCTTGAGCAGTGGCTGAGTGTCCTCGGTGTTCCCAGGGACAAACAGCATGCATAGTGCTTTCTTTGGGATCTCAGACTGAGGTCGAACGGTTAGTCGGGTCCCCGGTAATGGGGATGCCATGTTATTTATGATCCCTTTCAGCCATGACAGCGTGAAGTCGTCCTCGCACCAAGTTTTGAGAACGCCTTCAGCGAAGTGGGCCTTCCCTCTGAAGTGGATCGCGGTATTTACTGTTGTGTCAGTTGGTTCAGGGTCTGCTATGAGCAGAGCTCGGAGCTGCTTTTCGATGTTGGATCGAATCTCCTCTGCTTGCTCCTGTGTCATGTCCTGGAAAGGCTCAGACATGACGGCGACGCACAGCTCATTGTTCCTGTACGTCGCGGCCGCTTCAGCGTAGCTCACCGAGACACCATCGGCCGTATGGGAGCGAGTGGGCTTGATTTTCTTGCCAGCCCCAGTCGGCGTAACGGTATCTTCGGGACGCGAGCGCTTCTGTGGCCTAGCAGGTTCCCTGTCGGTGTTTTGAGGTTTTTTACGTCCCCTAGGTTTAGTGCTACGCTTCCGTTTGGTGACGGTGGTAGCTGCACCTGTTGGTGCCGTAGACATTACCGCGAGTTGCCCCGCGGTGTCTGCTACGACAGCTTTTTGCTCACCCTTGTCTTGGGGGGCCAGGTGCCTCCTAGAGGACTTCGTTTTGTTTGTAACTGTTGTCCATTGTTCTTTGACCGGGGATCGAATGGCGTCTCCTAAAGACGACATGTCAATCTCGGCCTTGTTGAGATTACCTGCCGGTGGGGCTCCAGACAGACCCGTCAGGTCCTTCTCTGAGGCCGCAGCCGTAGACGCAGCCCGCATTACGGGCGCATCCACGTCCGCGGTTCTCTTAGAATCGCCATGAGCGAGAGCTGACCTCGGCCTTGTGGGCAGGGTTAAGTTTAAAGGCGCATCCTTGAACGCAGATTTGGTTGGCGTTGCCTGGGACGCAGCCTGTATTGGCGCATGCCATGCGGTTGCCTTCCTCCTCGCATCCTTGGACGCAGCCGAACGTTTTTGCAAGTTTTGTTTAGGGGCATCACAGGACGCAGCCTTGTGCGGTTGCCGCTTAGGCGCATCTTGGGACGCTTCCCTAGATTTGGTTGTAGTAGGCGCATCCGAGGACGCAGCCCTAACAGTGTTGGTTGTTGTAGGCGCATCCGAGGACGCAGCCATAACAGTGTTGGTTGTTTTAGGCGCATCCGAGGACGCTGCCTGTTTGTTGTTTTTATTTGGAAAGGTCTCAAAATCCATGTGTTGGTTTTTAAAAAGATTCACCATTGGAGCTCTCCACCCGCCACGGAGCCCTCAGTCGGGGACGTTCCTCGTTCTACGAGCAACGCCAGAGCTACTCCTCCGGTATAGGACCAGTCTAGTGAGAAGTTGACGAACCCGCACGCGACGGAAGATCCCGGGACTGTATACGACACGAGACTATGTCGCAACTCATCCCGAAACCCCACGCCACGCCGGCTGCCCCCCCCCACTAAACCGACCCTCGCATGACATCCCGCTTATGGGATATCGCAGCCGATTGATCGTGGGTAGCTACCCCACAACCTCCCGTGTGAGAGGAAATCCAGACCAAAGTGGTGTGTTGTGTGCAGACTGCTCCACTCAACCACCAGGATTCCTTCATCCCTCCGTACGGGTCCCCGCGCACGGCACAAACACGCAGGAGGTCATTACTGCCCATCATCTGATCTTGTTCGATGGTGGACACCCAGGGGCATGACCTCGCCACCCCTGTGATAAGTCGCCCAGTGATTTCTGTTGCGTCTATTTCATAAGGAATTAGACCAATAACGGGGCGGCAACCACGAGAAGGAAAATCACCACACTTGCCTTGAGGATCTACACGACCGTGCGCTCTCCCTCAAGACCACGCCACCTTGCCAGCTCAGAAGGAGTAAGGCAAGGTAGGCCTGCGTCTACAAAGCCACACCACGCAAACAAGCGAATGCGAGGCATGTTGCTGCATACAAAGCACGAGTTTGTGAACGCATGACCCTCCCCAATCCTGTATCGTAATAGAAAAAAAAATGTATTTTAGCATTATTTTGTTAGAGAAAAGGTGTTATAATAAGATTCTATTTTTAAATTTCAGTATTGTGTTTATAAAGTATGTCAATAAAAACTAGTTTTGAAGTTTATAATTTGAATATTACGTAGATAAAAGATATTTACGTTACACACACCAAGGTTATACGTCACGTGCACATCATAAAGACAACCCACTGACCCAATGTATATTTGTCTATGTAAAATTTAGTTTCAATATTAGTTCATAATGAAGTTTCAGTGTCCTGGGACTTACGGTCACATGCACGGATATAAATTTAACTAGATAACGCTCTTCCCTCCGTCTTTACGAAAACCAAGCGTGCCAAATTTTATAATCTTTAATTTGATTTCTTTGATGAACCGATTTTGATTTCGTTTGTTTTTGTTGGAAAGGTCCTATAAATTTGATTTTTGTGTCTGTTTTTTTATTTGTGTGATTATGAATCTCGTCTCATCATATCTTCTAAACGGATATCGGAGACACTGTCTACTAATAGTTAAATCAGGTGGCATGAAATAAAAATATGTCGACGGTTTATAAATTTAAATTTTTTAATTGTTCTAGATTTCAGTTTATGTTCGGTGCCGACCACGCTTAGTGAAACAACTCAAAGGAATGCTTTGCTCTCATTTTTACTTCCTTTTTTAATATGCAAATAATATATATTTGCGTCATCTAGTTAGATTTATGTCTGTGGTCACAAGTAGTAAACAAATAATTGCCATGACTTTATTTATTGTTTTTCGAAAAGTTATCAGGTACACGTTCACTCTGAACCAAAGCGACCATCTAATTTTGTACTTTGTTGGAACTCAATGAAGAAACCATTGTGATAACTTAGTTCCGTAACTAAAAGTTGCTTTTGATCCCCTCAGACAGTGGGATGATGGACCAAGGAAATTGTTCCGTGATTAGTTGTCTTGTAGTTGCGTCCTAATAAGGTGACAGAATATTTAATACGGAAGATTTTGAGTACATTGCAGAATTTGTGTATTTAAAGTTTGGAATAAATATGTTTTTAAGAACTTGAAGAAACATTTGCCCAACTCTGTAATATATATATATATATATATATATATAATATAAGAAGAATATAGATATAAGAAGGCCTTTGTATATTTTATTTGATATTTTAGCTATCTTAATACAAATTGGTTCAGTTGTTCAAACACAATTTTTCGGTGATGTAAAATACTTTTTTAGATTGATTTTTTTGTGTTACACCTTTTACGCCTACATTAGAATAAACGACTCTGATTTCAATTTTTTGTTAAACATAGCTGTGATGGATGTAAACTGAATATCTCATGGATTTTGAAATAGAGCTATGCAGAATAGTTATTTTTTGACCACTTTCTACGCTTCAGTTTACATAGACCTCTTTAAAATCAAAGTCAATATCAGCACAAAACGGCACTTATGCTTAAAGTGTCTTTTGCATGGCTCTGGAATTTTACAATAAATTTCCAAAAAGCTGGAAGCTGTTCAATGATTTAACATTAAATGATTTAGCATTTAAAAAGTTAAAAATTTCCTAGCAGATGAAGCCTAATTAATATAGCCTGAATGAGTTCATTTTGCTAGATTGATAATTTTGATTTGATTTTAAATTTTACTATGCTGACAATTTTAATATTTCGATAATTGTTATAATCCATCAATTTGTATTATTATTTGTACAGCATTTTTAAATAATTTTGACATTTAATATTATGACATTATATACTTTATATATTTATTAAGTGATGTTACTATAATAGAAAATTACTTTTATAATTACCTAGTACATATTATTATTGCGAATTTATTAGCTGTGCGCACAATGAAAGTATTAGCAAAACGCTTTGTGCGTATGGGAGGGATGTTCACCATGTACCGATGGCGCATGGCCGTACGTCTTGTAATCCGATGATGGAAAGGGCTAGGCGGAATCAAATTGTGCAGTTCCGTCGCACACTCCCCGAAATGTAAGCAACGTTTTCCGGTTCGCAGTAGCCACTCCAGATCCTTTCTGCCCCATTGGCCATCCGTTCTGCGAGCAATTATTCCTGCCCACTGCCACTTAAGTATGGCGATTCTTCGGGCTATGTTTGTTACCCTGGTTGTCTTGCGGATCTCTACATTTCTGATTCAATCTCGCAATGAAACTCCGAGCATGGCCCTCTTCATTGCCCTTTGGGTGACTGTAAGCTTTCTGATGAGGCCCATTGTGACCAACCACGTCTCAGAGCCATTAGTCATAACTGGCAACACACACTGGTCATAGACTTTCATCTTGAGACACTGTGGGAAGTTGGACGTCAAGATACCACGCAACTTCCCGAACGCTGTCCAGCTGAGTCGGATTCGACGGTTGATCTTTTTCTTGAAGTTGGCCCTACCCAACTGGATCGTTTGTCCCAGGTAGACATAGTCATCCACAACTTCGAGTGAAGAGTCTCCGACCTTAATAGGTGTGGGTGTTACATGGCTATTTACCATGATCTTGGTTTTGTCCATGTTCATCCTAAGACCCACTCTTTTGGAAGCTCTACTGAGGTCATCGAGCATTGTACTGAGGTCCTACATGGTCTCAGCCATGACCACTACTATCCTCGACAAACCGAAGGTGAGTGATGTACTCGCAATTGACGTTGACGCCTGGCCCTCTCCAGTCCAGAACCTTGAAGCCATCGTCCAGTGCTGCGGTGAACAGTTTCTGAGATATGTCATCTCCCTGTCTCACATCTCGCTGCAGAAGGACAGGTTCCGACGTCTGATCCTGAAGACGAACTGACATGGTGTCGTTTTTATACAAACACTTAAATACCTCGATGTCCCGGTAGTCGATTTGGCACCGTTGGAGAGACTGCAGCACAGCCCAAGTCTCGATCGAATCAAAGACTTTCTTGTAGTCCACAAACGCTGAACAGAGAGGCAGGTTGTACTCTTCGGTCTTCTGTATAACCTGCCGCAGCGTATGCATGTGGTCTACGGTGTTAAAGCCTTTACGGAAACCAGCTTGTTCGGCAGCTTTCACGAACCCATAGCTGTATTCGTCCACGGAGCTCCCTAGGCACTCGAAACGATTCTGGAGTTTGAGCTGAAAGCTCTCGGGGTTTTGGATCTAGATCTGTGCTGGACGGAGCGTGTACTTCATCAGTCGAGAACTTTCAAGCTTGATATTAATGTTCAATATGCCTCTCACCATGCGGTGATCGCTCCCGGTTTTCTTCGAATTGATCACAGAGACATCATTGAACATTTGCTTCTTGGTTGATATGATGTAGTCGATTTCGTTTTTAGTTGCACAATAGGGGCTTTGCCAGGTCCACTTCCTGTGCTCACGCTTTCTGAAGAAGGAGTTCATCATATAGAGGCCTTCCTTCTCAATAAAACTGGCGCAATTGCAGCTCATCCTCGTCTCGTTTGAAAGTCCAGTTTCGCGTTGAAGTCCCCCGTGATAACGGTAAAGTAAGTTTTGAAACCATGCATGGCTCTAGAGATATCATCATACATGTTCTCTACCTCGTCGTCCGGGTGTGCGAAGGTCGGGGCCTAGACCTGTATGACCATCAGCGAATATCTCGAGGATATTCTGAGTATAAGGTACGCCACACTCTCGATCTTCACCACATTGTTCATAAGGGACTTGTGGACGATAAACCCGACACCGTCCTGGGACTGCCGGTCATCCTCCTGGAAGCAGAGCAGGCTACCGGATTTGAGGATTATCGAGTCTCCCCGTCTCTTCGGACTTCAGATAACCCTATAATACTCCACCGTAACCTGCTCAATTATTCCTCGAGTTCGGCTATCTTCTCGTCGGTCCAGAGTGTTCTCGTTTTATACGTTGCCAGGTCCAGTCATCGGTGTTTATTGGGAGAGCCGGGTCCACTCCGGGGATTTTTCGAACCCCTTGCCACGCCATCGCTTCGACCGCTACCGTAGCCGAGGGTAGACGGACTGCTGGGCACTCGGGGCCGTTTGTTTCTAGTGCTTTTCATTTTGGTTTGGGGGGAGGGGGGTTGCCTTAATCGCCACGCTTGGCAGGCGGGTTGGCGATCGAAGTTTCTTGTTAAAATGCACAGAGAACGCTGCTGCCCATTATCTGGTGTGCCCTTTAGTCGCCTTTTACAACCCCCACGGGAAGATATGAAATGGTGAGATTCTTTACATCCGACATCATACGGAACGCCGACACTATACAAATTTTTAAATAACTATACTAAATATGACATGACATTCTGGAATTATTATTTTTGATTAGCATTTTATTATTTTGATTTGATTTGTACTCTGCATGCCATTATCTAAGGCAAACATGACTTTCTGTATTTTTAACATCTCTTACATATTGGCATTTTTTGTGTGTACAGAACTCATGTTTGAGCAAATAAATATTTGAAAAAAATATACAACATCGGTTGAAATTATTGCTTTCAAATACAGTTTTTCGATTTTAATATTCTGAAAAACGATATCAATTTCAAATATAAATTGATTTGACGTTTTTGAAATTGAAAATTGTCTGTTGATGTATTCGAACCCTAAGGATTTCAAAAGAGTAATAATTCGGCCGTGACTTTATGAGTGGAGAATTCCAGTATAAATTATTTGTGCATAATCGTGATCAGGATACATTATTATAAACACATGTTATTTTTCCCAATGCAAGAGCAACCTCTTTTTTATATTATACTTACTTTATTCTGAGGCTTTGCTCCCGTGGCCCTTTCCACAGGGACCGTGCATTTTTTCGGGACAAAAAGTAGTCAGTGCCACTTAATGATAGTGAAGCTTACTGTCAGAACTTACATAATCGGATCAGTATATCCAAAGTGTATCTTCTATAAACAAACAGGCAGGGAGCAGTTGTGGCCCTGTGCCGGCCGCGACTTACAAGTTGTACACAACAGCCGCACGGATCGATCTTCAAGGTTAAGCAACGCTTGCCGAGGTCAGTCCGCGGATGGGTGACCATCTTTACATAACGAGTTTCTTCCGTTTCAGCAAGCACGTAAAGCTGTTGGTCCCAGCTGTCATTTGAAGATCTTTGACAGTCGTTACGGGTAGTCAGAAGCCTGACATCTGACACCAGTCTAGCCAAGAGGTATCGTGTTACCCAGTGTCTGGGTTGTGGAGGTCAGATAGGCAGTCGCTACATGTAAAACACTGGTACTCAACTAAATCCGGTTAGACTGGAAGCCGACCCCTATATAGTTGGGAAGAGGCTAGGCAGATAATGATCGTCTACAAAATAAAAAACAACTTTGTCACTTTATTATATATGTCGGGTTTTGTCAATAGTACGGAGGTCAAAACAATACACAAACCTGTCGGAAAATCAAGAGCAACTACGCTTTGGCGCGCTTTCTCTAACCACTTGCGTGGCAGGGACAGCAGAATATGGCAGTTGAATACTGACCGCCTTAGAGCTAAGACGTCGTAAAATCAGTGTCGATCCGTCATATTAGTAAGCAAGATTGTAACTGTAAGGTGTGACTATTTGAATAAACCCAGTGTATCGAATAACTTGTGTGATTTCATTTTCACGATTGCACCCACTGACCTGCCCACACACGATGTCTTAACCTAAGAGAATACATCCTGACTTCCCGATGGTTTGCATCTATCGACCAACCTTGATGCGACAGCAGAATTGGGATTCGATCGTGCTATCACACGTAAAAACAATGCTAGTAAAAATGGCGGTTACATTCTTGCAAAAAAGTTACGGTGTTGTTTATCCGGGAACAACGTGGGACTGATTTAAAGAATCGTCGAGTTTTCTGCGACTACTCTCAGTCTTGAACAATGTAAAACCAGTCCGGAGCGGAGCAGCAAGGAAGCTAGCACAGGACAGGTCAAGGAGGAGCTTGTGGACGTGTGAAGTATCCATGTACACGGATCTTTATACCAATCGGATGAGTCGATTTTATTTTGTTATGACTATGGCCAAGAGTGTTCTTTATTAGAATTCTGGTTTTGTGTACGGTATGGCCCATGTCAGGTCATAGTCTCATGTTAGTTATCGATGGTCAAGTTTTGGTGTTGTTGAAGACTTATTATTCTACTATCACTGGCAATAACCCTTGACTGGCCTTGGCTGACTATCATTGCTTGGAAGTTAGAACGATATTGTGACAGTGACGTATCTACCTTACACTTCAGTCTGGAAATTTTGATAATTTTAAATGAAATATTTTGATTAGTTTAGTAGAGTGGTAGTTATAGGTATTGAGAGTTAACTAAGTTTAAGAAGAAGCATGGTATTCTTCTTTTGTTGGCGGAGGGCCAAACTATCTTAACGGTGGTAAACCCTACCAGGCCTCGTTAATTGCGAATTAAAATGCTATGGCATTAATTGGATTCTCTAAAGCCTATATACCTACCTGGTCATTTGGGACTCTGTAATGTGTGGTTCATGTTTTGGACAGGGACTCTGCACTCACATGCGGTGTCAATAATAACCCATTTTGCCGTGCCAGTTTACACACCGCTGCACCGGTTAATTTCCATCAAAGCTGTGTATGGTTAAGATGACCCAGTGAACATTTGCTCTAGTAGTGTTTTTCATGTTTCAGATACCATATTGTGTCACAGTGGAGCCTCTGCTGCAGGCTAGCGGTTCAGGTGCTGTTAGTGAAGGCTGACGTGTCAACTTCTGAGAGGTTAAGAGGAACGGCAGGCTAGCAATTCGCAGGTGGTAGCCGAACGTTAAGACAACAGCTGTGAGGTCATGAGCTCGCAAGTTTGGAATGAAATACTCGGTGAGTTGCTTCTATTTTATTTCGATAGTAAAGTCGAACGTTCTCTAGTGAAGAGATGCTACTTAGAGTTTTAAGAGAGTTCATGTTTGATCACTGAATTGGTGGTTATACCTAGCACTATCACCAGGTAATTAAGACACACTTAGTAAAAAGAAAGTAGTTAATAAGTTTTCTGTTGGCGGTAATAGTTTCAACATTTGGAACCCATAAGAAGGAGATGAGATATCCAAAATGACTGCACAAATTGTGATCTTCAGTGGCAAAGCGAGTTAGTAATGTCGCTGAGCCAACGAAATTGTATCGAGTTTGTAACGGTACTGGTCATTTTCGTGTATTCAGAACAGATCTTATGTTCCGTAACGATTTACAACCACCGTCTTCAGTTCTTAATTCACTTGCTTACTTTCAAAGTAATATTATGAAAGCAGTAGATCTTGCGATCGTTTTCCTTACATGCAAACTGGGTTAGTGAGCGATAGTAAATGGTTACTGTTGATAATTAGATTTTATTGATATTGATCTGAGTTAATTCATGAAGTTCCTTCACACGAGCTATTAAGACGCAAATAATATCAGGCTTAATAGGTTCCCTCATATTAACAGTCGGTATGATCCAAAATCTTTGAGTAAAAAGCGCGAATTTGCCAGCGGTTCACGTACCAGTCGATGTTAAAAGGATTTTGTTGATAATGAGCAAGCTTAAGTTCTCGAGTAATTCAGTCTATTGAACGTATTATGTTTGACCGTACCAGTTGATTCTGACGGAGGTCGGGGTCTAGAGACCGTTGTGAGAGCAATACAATTGCTGGTCGGCTAGAAGCCGTTGGAGGTTTTGCTGAAGAATAAGTTTCAAAGTTTGTTTGGAGCGACTAGTGGTACATGGCCCAGGGTAATGATTTAGTTAAAGAGTAGAGTTCAAATTTTCCCTATTTTCATGAAGGCAATAATCTAGTTTGGTCAGGGGTAACCAAGCGTTGTATGTTGGCCTTTGTGGCAACTGTAGGCCTGTGTGAATTGTGTGATAACTTTTGGGCTTTATGGCAACTGCAGGTCTTTATGACAACTGTAAGCCTGTATGGCACCTGTAAATCTGTGTGATACTTTGGCTAGTGTGAATATTCCTGTTTGTTTAAGGAATCTTAAAGAAAGTTCCTGTTAAGAGGACAAATGAAAGTAAACTCACTTTAGTCACGCGTGTGGAGAGATCACCATGTTAATGTTAATGACGTTCGAATCGTCAAGCCCTCATTACGAAAATTTAAATAATTTTGGTTTTATAATTTTGATTACTATGGATCGTGTTAAAAATACACACAAAGCTCCAGTACCCATTAAGATTGAAGATGAAGTAGATAATGAATTGACGTAACACAAGACAGCCTAAATCTCTGTGTGAACTGGTTCCGAATTCAGAGAGTTGAGTTGACTCGACATCGTAGGAATGTGCGAGTAGAGCAATTGTGATTGACACCGAATAAGATACCTGGTGTTTTGTTTCTTTTGTTTCATTTAATGTGACGTTTATGACTATCAGTGGTAGGTACTTGGACTTTGTAATCATGAAGATTAGACGCTTATAGGTACCAAATCGATGATTAGGTTGCTATTTTCTTTAAATTGGAAATATAATTATTCGTTCCTTGCAATAGTGAACAGGGAGATTTAAATGATCATGATTGTTTCAAAAAGTTACCTCACTCACCTAGAGGTTGATTCAGGATTGGACAAGCGAATACTGTGTGGAGATTTTGTGTGTTCCGGAAAAACATCCCTTGTATGACGCAACACGACATGCGATGGCATGGAGCAAGGACAAGAAGATGACGCCTGCGGGTGATTGATTTGGGGAGTCTGTCACCTGAGAGAGGCCCGAGAAGGTGACGTGCTGTGTTCTACGCTCGCCTCTCAAGAGGAACTAAGGCCAACAGAACATCATGTAGTTCTAGTCAGTAGGAGTCTGACAGACCCCTCAGGTTTCCCCAAGGGCTGAGGACTTCCATTGAGGATTGCCATATGATTCAATACACTGTTAAAACCTGACAATGAGGAACAGACGAGAATGCCTGTCTCGCAGGACGGTCATCCTGCGAGACAGGCATTCTCGTCTAGGTAGTAGGGTTTAGTGAATAGTACGGACGTCAAAAGAAATCACAAGCACGTTACCTGTCGGCAAACAAGAACAACTACGCTTTAGCGCACTTTCTCTAACCACTTGCGTGGTGGGGACAGCAGAATATGGCAGTTGAATACTGACCGCCTTAAAGCTAAGACGTCGTAGAATCAGTGTCGATCCATCATATTAGTAAGCAAGATTGTAACTGTAAGTTGTAACTATTTGAATAAACCTAGTGTATCGAATAACTTGTGTGATTTCATTTTCACGATTGCTCCCACTGACCTGCCCACACACGATGTCTTAACCTAAGGGAATACATTATGAATTCCCGATGGTTTGCATCTATCGGCCACCCTTCATGCGACATATACATTTATAATAATAGAGAAAAACATAAAAATTAACACCATCTATTTATTTTGATGTTCGCAGGTACCATTCTGTAGTTCCTACCTGCCCCGTAGGAAAAGGGCGTGAGTTTATGTATGTACCCATGAATGAGCAATATTTTTTTTCTACTTAATGTTTTTTTAGTATTCAACCCCACATGTATCCCATCTATTTATCAGGAACCCTCCGTATAAACAGGAGAAGAAAGTGAACATTAATTCGGAAGACGGTCCAACCGCACCTGTTACGGAACCCAAAGCCATTCAACACAGAACAAATGACCATTCGACGGCAGGTTCTCTGCTATTTCAACTTTGAACTCATTATGAGGAACCCTGCTGACCTGGAAAATTTTGATGTTCTATTTTCCTTTGTTGCCCAAGAATTTCTTAAAGAAAGGATAGATAAGTTTTACAGTGGATTAGTACGAACATTTCTGGTTTCAATAAACATTGTCTTATTACCTAACAGAAACTCACGCGTTCTTCCCAAGGGGGTAGGCAGAAATTACAGAACGCAACAATTTTTGCTTCGATTACGTTCATACATCTATTCTAGTCCTACACGCACGCTGATTATGAGTACCTACCTACTGCGCACCTGGAACAGTGGTGGCCCAGTGGTAAGCTTATAGGCGATGTCTTGTTTGGAACACAGGATATTTTAAAGTGTTTGACAGCCAACTTTTACTTCATTTCATCTAAGGTATGTGTAGCTTAAAAACTATTTCCTTTTTTTTACTTTCTATAAATTCCACAAGGCTTTGTTCAACAACTAAATGAGTATAATGCACAAACTATTTCGTTGACTCTGTACCATGAGTATTCATTTAGTAGTCTGGAACAATTAATCGAGCTCGTTACGCCCACACATGGGCACTAATCAACGTCTAAATCATCAAGTTAATCCTTTGATTCGCAAGTTGAACAATAGGAAACTAAATGGTAAAGTTCACCAACTAGTTTAGACTTGAATAGAATAAACGAGGGTGGTTTAACTTTGGTTTTAATCCGAGTTAGAATAGTCTACGTTCATCTAATATTTGCTTTGATGCATTATTCTATGATAAGTCAGGGTTAACTGCGGGCAGAGCAAAATGCACACAGAACGGATGGTCCAAGAGGCCTTATATTTCTGAAGTGGGGACCGCGTACTGGAAGACAGTGCGTTGGAAGCCTCCTACTACATGAACCAATGAGCTGGTTAAGAAAACGACCTTGAGGGAACAAAACACGCACTTGTTTTACACCCGCGCGACCCAAAATTTTATAGTTTTTTGTACTTGCCTTATTATTCTATGACATTAAAAAAAAGCCTCAGATCAAAATGTAGATTATTAAATTGTCTTTGAGATGGTGACAATTTCATTAAAAAACGCCCGGCGGTTTTGGTGCAATTACGTTTTTTTGCTCGTGTTAGCCATAACTTTACTAACTAATTACGCAATACGAATTTTTTTTTTTTTTTTTTTTTCTTATCTTTAGTCTTGCAATCAGTCCTTCTGACTATGAGCAGATGTGTTCAACGGCTATTATTCATGAGGAGATGTACCCCACTGGGAACATCCTCCATATTAGTATATTGGCTTAGTCAACGCCGCCGAGATCCAAGGTTCTGCGCCGTTTCAGGCGATTTAGACAGTCAGGTAATGTGAGCTGGACAGCGAGCTGGTTAGGATGGTTGGCCAGTCTTGTTTTGTATTTGCCTGCAAATGTCTTTATCTCATCCGTCACTGTTGGCATGCTAAGGTATTTGTGTACTTCACTGTTTCTAATGAACCAGGGTGCATTGCTAATTTGTTTAAGGATGTAGTTCTGAGTTCTTTGAATAATATTTATGTTGGAATCACAGTAGGCCCCCCATAACTGAATCCCGTAGGTCCAGACTGGTTTTATCACAGCCTTGTAAATTAGGAGCTTGTTGTCCAGTGACAGTTTTGAATTTCTACCCAAGAGCCAGTAGAGGCCTTTGTATTTGAGGTTGACCTGTTTACGTTTTGTTTCAATGTGTTTCCGCCATGTCAACCTGCGGTCCAAGTATAGTCCGAGGTACTTAGCTGTGTCACTCTGAGTCAACTCCCTCCTACTAAGGTTAACAGGGGGACAAGTTTCTCTTCGCAGTGTGAAGGTGACCTGCACTGACTTATTAGCACTCACTTTTATACGCCATCTGTCAAACCAGTTGCTTATTTCATCAATGCTTTGTTGAAGTTTCGCAGAGGCTTCTGCAGGGTCTTTACTAGAAGCTAATATTGCTGTATCATCTGCATAAGTAGCAATAGTAACTCCAGGTGTTAGTGGAAGATCTGATGTATATATGGTGTACAAAACCGGGCCGAGAACGGAGCCTTGTGGCACACCAGCAAGTATCTCGTGAAAACCCGACGAGCAGTCATCTTCTTTCACCTGGAATATTCTATCGTTGAGATATGATTCTAGTATATGATAGAAACTGTGAGGCAGGAGTAACTTAATTTTGTAGAGTAATCCCTTATGCCATACCCGGTCAAAGGCCTGCTGAACGTCAAGGAAGGCCGAAGAGCAATATTCCTTCTTCTCAAGACTGTCACTGATATGTCTGCACACTCTGTGTATTTGTTCAATGGTGCTGTGCTCTGGCCTAAACCCAAATTGGTGGTCTGGAGTTACGGAGTTTTCGTACATGGCACATGAGAGTCGTCGGAGTAGTATCTTCTCTAGAACCTTAGAGATTATAGGCAATAAACTAATTGGCCTGTAAGATGATAATTCATTTGCTGGCTTTCCAGGTTTATAGACCATGACAACTTGTGAGACCTTCCATAGTGCAGGAAAATAAGATGTTCTAAAGATACAATTGAATAACGTAGTCATATATACTATTGCTTTTCGTGGCAGTTCTGACAGGATCTTTTTGTCTATGAGGTCAAATCCTGGGGCTTTTTTATTGTCTAGTTGACAGATGGTTCTTGTCACTTCTCCTGGAGTCACCACTTTAATAGGCAAATCAAGTTGGTGGTCTTGTTGGAGAACGTCGTCTATGTCAGCTTCATTAGAGCCAGGACTGGCCTCGTTAGGAACAAATACTTTGGCAAGGTGATCAGCGAAAGCATTCAACTTTTCCTGTTTCGTTCTGGCCCACTTGTTTCTGTCTAGTCGTAGGGGTGGCTTTGGGTTTATTGGCTGGTTCATACTTTTACATGCCTTCCAGAGGGAGTAGTCAGAGTTTGCAGTAGCAGTAAGCGATAATAGTTTTGCCTCAACTGTGGCATTTTCTGCTTCTTTTATAGTTTGTTTCAGAACTTTACTGTAATTGTTTAAAACCCTTTTATCATGGGGATGCCGGCTTGAGTGCCAGACTCTACGTAGTCTCCTTTTCTCCAGAATCATTTCTTTTATTTCTTGTGGTACATAAGCCTGCCTTACATTCTTACGATTTACCTCTTCTGTGCTATTCCAGCAAGCTTTTTGGACCGCGACTGTGAACGCTATGACTGCATCATCAATCTCGTCCTTATTCTTTAAGGAAACACGTAATTGTAAGGAATCCTCAACAAGACAACGAAAGAGTTTCCAGTTGGTCTGATTATTATACAGTCTAGGTTTTCTCTGGTTCTTCAAGACATTGGCACTGATTGTTAGTATAACAGGGATGTGGTTTGAATTTCCATCCAGACAAGAGTCAATTTGGTAAAAGAGTCTAGATAGTCCCTTCATTAAGAAGAAGTCCAAGACATCAGGCAATTTATTTGGGTCAGTCGGCCAGTGGGTAGGCTCAGGTGTAGCAATTGTTGTAAGGTGGTTTTTATCAACACATTTTTTAAGTTCCCTGCCTCGCGTTGTAATAAGTCTCGAGCCCCACTGCAGATGCTTAGAGTTCCAGTCTCCTCCCGCCACGAAGCGGGGTCCTAGGCTTTTGATGTATGCAGTGAACTGTTCCTCTGTTATTCTGTGCTTTGGAGGGCAATATGCTGATGAGATATTGAAGTGTCCGTTTCTATCTCGGATATTTACCGTGGCAGCTTGGATATGGTCTGTTTGGAACTGAGCAAGTTCATGGTGTTCTATTGAGGATCGAATTATGATACCTGCTCCTCCGTGTGCAGTTCCATCAGGATGGTTTGTTGTGTAGATGTTGTAATTTCTTATATTTATTTGACTATTGTTAGTGAAATGGGTCTCAGATATAAGTAATATATCTAGGTCATGCATTTTTAACAACATTTCAACCTCAATTTTGTTGGGAGTTAGACCATTTGCGTTCCAAGTGGCTATTTTAATTTTGTTTAGCTCGTGGACAGTTTATTGACCAGTGTTGTCAAGAGCCCTAACATGGTGCTCATTTGTTGTAAGATAATATCTATTTTTTGAGATTGTTTGACAAATATTTCCTCTATTCTTGTATATGGTAATTGTTGATAAGTTTCTTGCTCGTTTTGAGAGTTGGAAGATTGATCTGGTTGTTTGTTTTTGAGAACTTCGCTATACTTTTTTGATGTTTGAGTATTGTTGGGGCTATGGGTTGTGTTCACTTCTGTTCCTTTGTTGTGTACAATGGTGGGCAATTCAGATGGATTTCTTTCCCTTTTTGAGTATGTGCGCTTCTGTGATTTTCTGGCCAGTATCTATTTAAAGACCTCACAGCCTTTATAATTTGAAGGATAAGGACCGTGGCAAAGAGCACAAGTAGCTGGTGTAGAGCGATCAACCTTGGGGCAGGTTTTGGTCAGATGTGATTCTGCACATTTAAGACAACGGGCTGGCCTCATACAGTAATTTTTGGTGTGACCATACTGTTGACACCTTTGACATTGGACAATGGTGTTCTTTTTTTTTGGATCTGCCACGATAACTGCTTGGTGATAAATATATCTTATTTGCTTGGCAGATTTGTTATTAGGTCCTGATTGGAGATTTACAAAGAAAGTTGAGGTAGGCTTTTTATCCGGCCCAAATCTGGCATTGATAATTTCCCCAAGTACAACATTTCCGCTTTCTTCAAAGGCGTCTTTTATATCTTGATGAGGAGTTGTATGGTGTAAATTCTTAACAACCAGCCTGTAGTTTCTTTCTTCTTTTCTATTAAAAGTATGGCCAATAAGTCCTTTCTCTCTAATAGCTGATATAAGCTTTTTGTAGACTTCTGTATCTTCACTTAAGATTCTCATTTGGTTTTTGTTTACAATCTTATATTTAAATGTTTCCCTAGCAGCTACTGTCACCAAGAATTCAGTAAGTTTCTTTACATCCTCAATGCCATATAAGATGATCGGAGGAGGTTTGTTAGGCTTTTTTTCCTTAGGATTGTCTGCTTCTTGTGTATCAGCATTAACAGGTAGTCCATCAAACCTATTTGACACATGAACACTTTCAGGAGACTGTGGGTTTGAGAACTTTCTTTTTTTATTAGGGTTTCTACTGACTGGCACTCTCTGCCAATCGGGTACTTCGACAGATGTTATGTAATTTTCTGGCTGTGGGACTTGGCGAGCTGTTGCCTTGTTGGTTGAGAGCTGAACACTTCCAGTAGAGGCACTCCTTGGTCTATTAAAGAGGCCTGGGTGGAAGGCTTGCTGCACATATTTCTTACTTTGACCAGTAGCATTCACTGTCACGGGGGCCTGGGTATCCACCCTCGTGGAGTCTTCGGTAGTCAATTTAACACCTTCCAGCCCGGGTACTGGAAGGCGCCAGGGGTTAGCCGGAGCGCACGACATATCACATTCATTATTATCCGACATTTTCATATTAAGGGGGTGGGAGAAATCCGAATAGTACTTTCCCACGGTACTACTGACACAGTTTTTGAGGGGATTTAGTTCCTCATGGCCTGTGGTTGCCATGTGT
Organism: Anorthoa munda; assembly: GCA_945859665.1. NCBI lineage: Eukaryota > Metazoa > Arthropoda > Insecta > Lepidoptera > Noctuidae > Anorthoa > Anorthoa munda. Next base: position 26,580,042 of record OX243897.1, read on the forward strand.
GTGACAGGTTACTTGACCGCCGCCTGTTTTTCGGCGTTGTTGCTCGATTAGCACCACCCGGGGGGCACGTGTAGGGTGGGTCTTGGAAAAGATGGTAAATCCTACGGACGTGAGCAACTTTTCACCCCCCAACGCTATACGAATAAAACTCAAAATTTTCTTAGATCAAATTATTAAAAAAATCGTCTCATGTAACATATATTTATCCAAAAAATCACGTTTAGACCTGATTCTCATTTTAAAATCAGCTACTGAGGGGTATCTGCGCGGGAATCCGCTGGATGCGACACGCGCAGCGCCGTTCGATGTGGCGGTGCTTGGGGTAGGTCTTTATTCAACAGTGGATGTCATTCGGCTCATATTTATGATGAAGACGGTGATGAAATCATGGTAAATTCAGATTGAAACTTCAGGCAATACTTACGGATTAGTTTCTTCCTTATCAAAAGGCAAATCAATCTTACAGTTCCGTATGGTGGCGGACGTAAAGAATTTTACCATCCCATATCTTCCCGTGGGTGTCGTAAGAGGCGACTAAAGGACATACCGCAAAATAGGCAGCAGCGTTCTCTGTGCACTTTATCAACAAACTGCGATCGCCAACCCGCCTGCCAAGCGTGGCAATTATGGCAAAACCCCCCAATCCTAATGATTAGCACACAGAAAAAACGGCCCCGAGTGCCCGGCAGCCCGTCTACCCTCGGCTACGGTAGCGGTCGAGGCGATGGCGTGGCAAGGGGTGCTAAGAATCCCCGGAGTGGACCCGGCTACCCCAATAAACGCCGACGACTGGACCTGGGAACTTATAACACGCGAACACTCCGAACCGACGAGAGAATAGCCGAACTGAAGGAAGAATTGAGCAGGTTGCGATGGAGTATTATAGGGTTGTCTGAAGTCCGAAGAGAGTCGGACGTCTTTCGGCTGATATGATGATGATGATGATGATTATCGAAAGGGATGAATAAATGGAAAGTGTATGCAGTCGAGATAAGGAAGCTGGGTAGCTGAAGCTGGTAGGGTTAATATGGTTTTATGTGAAGGGATCGAATACAAGATGGTAAAAGATGGAAGGGATGGAATAATTCTCAAAATGGCAACGTTGACTGTAAAGTTATGTCGAAATCGGTAGTAATTGAATGAGCATGTGATAAGGGTGGAAGAATTCGGAAAATATGAAGAGGAAAGTTTTGAGTATGCAATAAGTCGACAAGAATAGGGGTGATCAAAGAAACTGTGGATAGACTGTGTGATAGTGTATATCTAGAATCATATACATAATAATTTACTGCCGCAGATCAAAAAAAAAAGGCCACTACATTGATGATGATTACATCAAGAAGGAAATAATGTATTCATTGTTGTTCTGAGCAGAAATAAATTAGGACAAAATTTGAAAAAAAACCACGTCTAAAGGTAAAAGGATTTATTTATAACTTTTCTACAGAATTTTCAATTGTTGTAGTTGGCGCCAAACATATTGATTGCAGCTAAATTGATCTTCGTAGATTGTTTGGCGCTGCCTCAAAATGCTAGACTAAAAGCTCTTTTTTATTTTTTGTTTTTCAGTTCGTTATTACGTAAAAAAGAATATACATGTCGAATTGAGAACTTGCTATTTTATTTTCGTTGGTTAAAAAACAAGTCATCATCATCACAATCATTAGCCTTTTTAATGTTCACACTGCCGGGACAAAGGCCTCCTCTTTGTGAGAGGGAATCGGCCGTAATCCACCACGCGGACCCAGTGCGGGTTGGTGAATGTTGTTGTCTTCGAATTCTTGGTTCTAGGACATACCGGTTTCCTCTCGATGTTTTCCTTCACCGTTTAGAGAGCAGTGGTGATGAAATAATTAACACAAAGTAAAGTGCCTGCCTGGGTTCGAAAACCCACGACCTACAACTTGTAAGTCGCGGCCGTGACCAACTCGTTACTCAACAAGTAAAATTTCAAAATTTATAAAACCCACGGCAATTTTTTATGTAGAGCTACATTATTTATCTAGTACCCGTACATAAGAGATACGCTTCGATCGGCAATCTATTGAACACGCAATTATGACACAATATCTTGTGAAAACACCCCGATTCAAACAGTAAAACGCCCATAACTTTTGAACGGGTGAACCGATTTTAATCAAACATAGCTAAGAACACTCTCGACAAAATCACCTATCAAACAAAAAAAAAACTAAATCAAAATCGGTTCTCCCGTTTGGACGCAATGATGCCACAGACTGACACACAGATACACAGCAACACACGTAAAACTTATAACACAAGTGTATAACGATAAATCAAATACGCAAGTCCCTAAATATTCTTTCTTTTCAATAAAAGTCTGTGATGTCCCGAGTATAAAGTGTACAGTGAAATTGTATTGATGTTCAAAGGCAAGTAAAGATTCATTAATCTAGCGTTAACAAAAGACAAACTTTAAAAGAGAAAAACTTAAACCGAATGAAAATGCAAATAAAATAAATAAAAGGCTTCAAGTAAATGTATCTGATGTTGAAATATCTTCAAACAGCGCTTTTTTGCAGTGCGCGGATAAAATATGAATCGAAACGAAGTGCTCAGAAATGCTTTAAAAGAAAAGTAAAACCTTAACTTTTAAATTCTCATTGTAGGTTGCTTTTCAATCGAATTCAAAAAGGAGGAGATTCTCAATTCGACTGTTTGTTTGATACGAGATTACTCCGCCAATTATGAACCGATTTTGAAGATTATTTTTTATTTGAAAGCTGGTGCTTCTCGTGTGGTCCTATTTAAATTTGATTCTGACGAGTAGTTTTTAAGTTTTCCCAAAAAATGCGTATTTTCATAGTAATATAAGGTAGGTACCAAAACTTAAAAGAGAAAAATAAAAAAGTCAGTAAGATGGGTACTGCATTTATTTATTAAAACTTTATGCATTAGTACAAAAGCGGACTTAATGCTTATGCTTAATTTCTTGAACGCCGAACAAAAATTCAACCGGATTGATTCGAATCCGGTAGAATAGCTAGCGGTAAAAAGCGCTGGAGCATATCTAGATTTAATTATGTAGTTGAGATAAGGCCGAGAACTTTTCAGCCCACCCTCGCACTAACTAACAAGTTGAAGGCAAGTTAAATAACAAAACTTTTTAACAAAAAAATAAACCGACTTCCAAAACAATGTGGCCTACTTATCGTAAAAATATCCGTCGCATCGCTGTCAATGAAAAAAAGCAACAGTTTGTTGCAAGCGCAAGCCAACAAACTGTTGCAACTGCCTGCAGCTTCCGGTTATTTTTATAAATTTAGTTTATGAAATAAAGTTATTAAATGTGAAAACTAAAACCGCACGGGATTCAATGACTGTTCAATTTCCGTTCAAAGTTTCAAAGCGATGACATAAATATCAGATACCAAAAGTTGGGTCCCCAAAGAAAATTTTGCGGATAACCAAACTAAGTTTAGAGTGACAAGGGAGATTGCTGTCGAAAGTAACTTTTTAATCAAATACAGAGGAATATTAACCTCAAAACCGATTAAGTTTGGTTCTGTAATCTGTCAACGCTGATTAAGTTAAACTTTGGATCTGTTGTATTTGAAGGTTTGAATATTGTCACTTTGATAAGAAATGTATATTCATAGTCCTACAGTCCCATATCTCATATCACATATTCATAGAAATCTCAGAACTGTGTAGTACCTTCTTTTAATGTGTGGAAATCCTCATGAATGTTCTTCACCGGTTGGCGAAGAGAGTTATCACTTCTTTTACGTTGGTCTGTCAGTCTCCAACTGCCTAAAACCACACGTTGTTCTGCAGCTACCTTTGGCCGGGGCGCTGAAGTGCTTGCACATGCACATTTCATCACAATCCCCCAGCCAACACGCATGAATTCATGACTTAGCACTTTGACTTTGACTGATAAGTGAAGACTGGAAATGTGTAGTCTACTATAGTAATTTAAGTACAAACATCGTACCCAGGAAATTCCAAGATGAAAGGTGGGCCATGGTCTGCGGAGAGACGACGACAAACACCGAACATCGGAACTATCTAAGAATATTATATAATAGAGGCTTCTTCACTTTCAGACAATCTTCATAGGTCCCCACCTATGAAGATTGTCTGAAAGTGAAGAAGCCTCTATTCAGCAGCGTGACTTACTTACAGCAAGTACAATAGTGTCTTTATGTTAGCACTTTTCTTCACACAAAGAGAATCGATTTATACTCAAGGGTGCATTGAGTATAGTTTAAAGTGCAGTAGACGTGTTCTTCTTTCTTGTTCCTCGTTCATTTAATATTGAGTACCTACTTACACATATGTGCCTCCACTTTAACAAGCTACTAGTACTAGAATGAAACTGTAATCAAACTATTTTGGAAGTAGTTGAATGATTTAACAGTGTCACATGAGGTCGTACCTGTATATAGCCAACAAAAAAATTGGTAAGCTCGCTGTTAAGTAAAACTTTTTTTTAAATTTTGTGCAAGTAAATTCAGAGAAATTAAGCAGAAGAGTTACGAAGTTTAGCTCAAATTAACATCCCTAACTTGACCAACTGAATAACTTGAAAAGCGTCAAAACTTTAAAGTCACTTCCAGGCTTGTTCTAAGTGCATTTCAGTCGGATTATTATAATTTAGCCCGGATTATCAAAATTTTCAACGCTTTTCCGTGTCGGGAAAGAAGGTTTTTGCCTATTTTAGGATATCAACAACGGTTCGATCTGTTGGGTTTGGTTTATATATTCGCGACGTACGGGAATGATCAATCAAGCAAGTCAAGTCAAAGATTTAGGACTGTGGTTGCTTTACATTTGGCAACTTTTTTAGAATCTCTAGGGGGGGGGCAGCTGCCCCCCCCCCCCTGCCCCCCCTTGGCGACGCCCTTGATAACAGCCGCACAGATTCAAGGTTACGCAACGCTAGCCGATGTCATTCCGTGGTTCCATCGTGTACCATCTTTACATAGCGAGTTTCCTTCGTGCCTTGGAAAGCTAGTTAAACCGTTCCCGGCTGTCATTTAAAGTTTTGTCATTTGTGGCTACACCACAGTTTATGCATCTCATGATGAATCAATACGCAATTGAAACTTAAGACCATACTAGTTGGTTCTATATACCCGGCTCTATATACATAATACCCGGCGAAAGGAACTTCGTTCAAAGCGAGTTCCCACGACACCCCCAACATGTTTTTTTTAAATTGGGTTCTAATCGAATCAAGTGTAATCTAGAAGAATCGATTGTAACTTTTTAGTGTCAGCACTATTTAAGGGCCGTTTTTTTCCAGATTTTGGCAATAATTTCTAGAAATCAGATAAATGCAATTAAAGAAATCAACATCTAAGGTTCTATCTCTAAGGTTTTGAGATGTATTGCGATAGGTACAAAAATAAATAATACTGAATACTGTTCGTTTCGACTTACGCAAATGTCTTTAAAAGTAGGTTTATTGACTACAATTTTTCGTAGAACGGAATCTTATGTTCTTCTTGTCAAACAAAAACATGAAAAAACTTTTAATTATTTGTTTAATTCACGAAAGTTTTAGAAGAATAATAAAACTGTAATAATGTAGAAATTTCTAGACATGCTAAGGGCAGTTATTTAGCCATGTCCTTTCACTGTCACTACCGCTATCGGGTTTAGTTACAGTACATAAATCAATAATTTGTGAATAACACAATTCTATTTCATTTCTCGTAACTGATAATGATTTTAATAACTCCGATTTCACTCCTTGTTTTGTAGATAATAGCTTAATTAATTCTTGGCTTTTCCCATAAATTGTATGAACCTCACTTGATTTATTTTTAATTACATTACCCTTAAACCTAGACTTTCCTTTTTTAATTAAATATTTCTTTATTAATATAGTGTTATTGAAATACATACCAAACTCCCACAGTGAGTTACCGTAGTAGGGATCACAGCACGTAATATGATACATCAATACGCTATCACTTCATACGTGATCAAAATTACTAATTAACTTAGAGTTCTTTATTATTATTCATAATGTCTATTATTATTTATTGTCCCTTTATTTATATGATGATTCGCGACGTTTTATATTACGCACTTATAGACGCACAACGCACTTGATACGCACAATCACTTTATTATAATTGATACCGCACAACAGGCAGATGAGAACGATGAAGCCTCGGACTTCTACTTCATTGGAAGATTCACTCGCTCTTCTCCGCGAATAGCTCTGGAACGGCTGATCGATCGTCGCAGGCTATTTTGCAGAATCTGGTCCCTGATCCAGGAATGATGGCATTGCCTGTTTTGCTTCCACACAAGATATATAACTCCAAGACCCAGTAAAACGCACATTACTATGAGGATTATGCTTATTGTCGAAATGTGTGCCTTCAATGCTTCGATGTTCGCATTATTTGAACCTGCTGTATTCTGGTTCACAAAGACAGTTTCCTTCTCTACGTTAGAACGACAAATTTTCACTGATTTATTAAATGTTCTCGATTCATTTTTACGAATTTAGACTTATTTATTACGAACTTAATTCTGTTTATTTCACTTTGTTTTGGAGCCTTAACACTAAGCTGAGATATCAATCGCGTCACGCGCCCCAAAAATGGCAAGGGTCGCCATGTGGGGATGTTGTGTTAGTCAAACAACTGTTCTCAAGCGATTACCTTTTATTACTGAGTGTTATATATTATTAGAAGCCAGATTACATATATGGATAGTGTACATACTACACCTCAGCCTCATAGAGGGCAGCTGCCTCTCGTATTCGGAGATCGAGGGGCAGCATCCCAGCCAGCACCAGCGCCGAGTTCAGGGATACGGTGCGATAGGATTTGCACATTTTCTGTGAAAATCCTCTTTGGACCGCATTTAACCTCTTTTTTACACACATCTTGGAGGCTGCAGATGCCCACGCACTTGCCGCGTACAGTATGATTGGTTCGGCACTGAATGTCAATGGCACAAAATAAACCATTTTACTTTCATAAAAGAAAATAATATGAAAATGTTCACTAAGGGATGAATTATGCTAGACCATGGTGGGCGCGAGCCGAGACCCGTGCGAGGCACGGACATAGCACGGATTCAAAACCTCACGAACATTTTATATGATGCTGTTTATGCTATACCGTGCCGCGTCCGCGTCCCGGGTCCCGGACACGCTCGGGCTCGGCTCGCGCCCGCCAGGGTCTAGCATAATTCATCCTTAAATCGTAAGCAAATTTAGTTTTAATTAAAGTTAATAATTTTCACGAAGCTAATATTACGATATTAGAGTAAATTAATTGATCAATAATCAAAGTCAATTTCAGGGTGATATTTATTTTAGAAAAGTATGGAATAACAATGTTAATATACAAAGGCAAAATCAGAAAATAAATTATTTTTTTATATATAATAATATATAAAAAAATAAAATTTCCTAATAAATTAAATAAGTCTATTAAATTTCCTAATTAGCCCAGTAAAAATCGACATCGACATTAAAATCGCAAAGCTTGATGCACTTAGTTCTGGATTTTTAACCAGTTAGGTTAGGTTTAGGTTAGTATTAATCCAAATTCGTAACTTCCAAAAAAACATGTGCTCTTTGCGCGATACGCAAAAAACTCATAATTTATGACTATTAGAGCAAAAAAAAACCATTTTTACAAAAAATTACTACTGACTCTGTAATAACTTTCTCTTTGGAAGTCGGTATATGGACACCGACTTCCAAAAAGAAAGTGATTTTTCACTTTGTAGTTTTTAATTTGAAAGTCGGTAGTAATTTTTTTTTTTAAATATTTTTTATTTTTCACTTGTTAGGTTTACCTAAAGGCAACTTGCCTTTAGTAAGGTACGTATAATGCCAGAATAGATTACCCGAATACCTTGAACATAAACGGTGAAATGAGAGTGTACCAAGGTTAACTGTACACATCTGCGTACCTCTTTAGAGCTTACTGTTGTGATGTTATGTTATGAAATGGTATAAACGATAAACAGACATGCGATTGCAGCAATCCCGAGAGATTTGCCGTCATTTATTGAAGAGTTCTATTATATATCTCCGAAGTTCTTCATCAGATCTTCACCTAATTTAAATGGGACCAATTTTAAAACATACTGTTTCAAACAAAAAAAGAATTTTCTAAATCGGTTTACAATTGACGGAGTATAAACACAAAAAAAATAAAAACTTTCATAAAGTCGAACATAGAACCTCCTCCTTTTTCAAAAGTCAGTTAAAATGAAAATAGCCTCAATATTTTGCAGTTTCTTGCTTATTGCCTAGCGAGCACACGTTTTTCGAAGTTGCAAATTATTATTTTTTGATTATTAATTGGCTTGCGCATGACCACTATCTCACCTGATGGTTTTACACTACCCTGACTGGTCCATACAAACTATCCAGAACTACATCATGCTTTGCAATTTTAGCCTTTTTAGTGTCGAATTCTACTGGGCTAAATTATAATAATCCGACTGAAATGCACTTAGAACAAGCCTGGAAGTGACTTTAAAGTTTTGACGCTTTTCAAGTTATTCAGTTGGTCAAGTTAGGGATGTTAATTTGAGCTAAACTTCGTAACTCTTCTGCTTAATTTCTCTGAATTTACTTGCACAAAATTTAAAAAAAAGTTTTACTTAACAGCGAGCTTACCAATTTTTTTGTTGGCTATATACAGGTACGACCTCATGTGACACTGTTAAATCATTCAACTACTTCCAAAATAGTTTGATTACAGTTTCATTCTAGTACTAGTAGCTTGTTAAAGTGGAGGCACATATGTGTAAGTAGGTACTCAATATTAAATGAACGAGGAACAAGAAAGAAGAACACGTCTACTGCACTTTAAACTATACTCAATGCAAAAATAGGTGGGGACCTATGAAGATTGTCTGAAAGTGAAGAAGCCTCTATTCAGCAGCGTGACTTACTTACAGCAAGTACAATAGTGTCTTTATGTTAGCACTTTTCTTCACACAAAGAGAATCGATTTATACTCAAGGGTGCATTGAGTATAGTTTAAAGTGCAGTAGACGTGTTCTTCTTTCTTGTTCCTCGTTCATTTAATATTGAGTACCTACTTACACATATGTGCCTCCACTTTAACAAGCTACTAGTACTAGAATGAAACTGTAATCAAACTATTTTGGAAGTAGTTGAATGATTTAACAGTGTCACATGAGGTCGTACCTGTATATAGCCAACAAAAAAATTGGTAAGCTCGCTGTTAAGTAAAACTTTTTTTTAAATTTTGTGCAAGTAAATTCAGAGAAATTAAGCAGAAGAGTTACGAAGTTTAGCTCAAATTAACATCCCTAACTTGACCAACTGAATAACTTGAAAAGCGTCAAAACTTTAAAGTCACTTCCAGGCTTGTTCTAAGTGCATTTCAGTCGGATTATTATAATTTAGCCCAGTAGAATTCGACACTAAAAAGGCTAAAATTGCAAAGCATGATGTAGTTCTGGATAGTTTGTATGGACCAGTCAGGGTAGTGTAAAACCATCAGGTGAGATAGTGGTCATGCGCAAGCCAATTAATAATCAAAAAATAATAATTTGCAACTTCGAAAAACGTGTGCTCGCTAGGCAATAAGCAAGAAACTGCAAAATATTGAGGCTATTTTCATTTTAACTGACTTTTGAAAAAGGAGGAGGTTCTATGTTCGACTTTATGAAAGTTTTTATTTTTTTTGTGTTTATACTCCGTCAATTGTAAACCGATTTTGAAAATTCTTTTTTTGTTTGAAACAGTATGTTTTAAAATTGGTCCCATTTAAATTAGGTGAAGATCTGATGAAGAACTTCGGAGATATATAATAGAACTCTTCAATAAATGACGGCAAATCTCTCGGGATTACTGCAATCGCATGTCTGTTTATCGTTTATACCATTTCATAACATAACATCACAACAGTAAGCTCTAAAGAGGTACGCAGATGTGTACAGTTAACCTTGGTACACTCTCATTTCACCGTTTATGTTCAAGGTATTCGGGTAATCTATTCTGGCATTATACGTACCTTACTAAAGGCAAGTTGCCTTTAGGTAAACCTAACAAGTGAAAAATAAAAAATATTTAAAAAAAAAATTACTACCGACTTTCAAATTAAAAACTACAAAGTGAAAAATCACTTTCTTTTTGGAAGTCGGTGTCCATATACCGACTTCCAAAGAGAAAGTTATTACAGAGTCAGTAGTAATTTTTTGTAAAAATGGTTTTTTTTTGCTCTAATAGTCATAAATTATGAGTTTTTTGCGTATCGCGCAAAGAGCACATGTTTTTTTGGAAGTTACGAATTTGGATTAATACTAACCTAAACCTAACCTAACTGGTTAAAAATCCAGAACTAAGTGCATCAAGCTTTGCGATTTTAATGTCGATGTCGATTTTTACTGGGCTAATTAGGAAATTTAATAGACTTATTTAATTTATTAGGAAATTTTATTTTTTTATATATTATTATATATAAAAAAATAATTTATTTTCTGATTTTGCCTTTGTATATTAACATTGTTATTCCATACTTTTCTAAAATAAATATCACCCTGAAATTGACTTTGATTATTGATCAATTAATTTACTCTAATATCGTAATATTAGCTTCGTGAAAATTATTAACTTTAATTAAAA